>CALZFC010000005.1:9235000-9410000 GCA_945643635.1 Allodiplogaster sudhausi
GATACTGTAGTCTCTTTTCAATTGTGGTTTTTTTTGGCAAAGTGCCACGACTGGGTAACTGCGCGAAATGTATGGAGCTAAATCACCGTGGTTTAGCAACTGCATATGCAAAATTAGAGAGAGGGCAATTATAAGTGAATACCTATGAGAAAACCTTTTAAAAAATTCATCAAAATAAAGCTCTGCATACAAAATGAGTTAACGCGCATATCGTTAAGGCCACAAGTATTTTCTATAAAAAAAAAGATAGCAAAGAATGCTCAAATCTTAGAACACAACAATACGATACGCGATCAGAAAAAAAAGCTCTGCACTATTTTGCGATCACGTAGCATCAAGCAAGAGAGGGCAGGCAATTGCATGGCGGAGCAGAAACAGCGGCACCAATCAATGGGTGAGGGCAGCGCGAGAGAGAGAATGAGAGGGCGCGTGAGGCGGAGAGAGGAAGCCTGTGAAGAAAGAGAGAGAGAAGAGAGACAGAGAGAGAGGGAGAGAGAGAGAGAAAGTGCGCGAGGGAGACGAGCGAGAGCAGGCAGGCAGAGGCATTTACTGCTGCTGGGCTACGCCAAACAGCGCGAGTGTCTGACTCTCTCGCGACCTCGCATCTTTCTAGCCCATACACTCTAACGATAAGCTCACCCATCTGTGTCTTATGCCCTTTCTCTCTCTCACCATCTCTTTTTCCAGAAAAATGTAAAAGAGTCACCGGCCTCAAAGGACGTTTCCGAACTGATTAAGAAAAATAAGGCGAAATCGAATCATATTCGACGTGCATCTACATAATATCTTTACTCCAGCTTTAACATGGTATTACTAACAACAACAAGAACAAAATGGCTAACCAGAACCGCGATATCGCGAGCTCTTGTAGATGCTATAAACTAAAGTATAATTGGCAGTCGTCATCTACACACGCAACGCATCCGCCTTGAACGCCTCGCAAGCTGCGTTTCACTCTTAGCAAGTAGATCATAATGAGCATAAGATGTGCAAGCAGTTCGAACCAGAGAAGTAGAATGATACAAATGCAAATAAATAACATATTTAAGAAAACCGCAACATCATCATTGAAGAAAAATCTTCGCGCCCACCTAAAAATAAGAGTGCTGTCTGCGATTTTGAGAACAAGAACTATCAGGCAACCAAAACCAGGCCCGGGCCGGGTCGGGCCATTTCCACTATCCTTGCGGCCGGCCCGGCTCAGACCTGATTTCACGGGATAAAGAGAACTTAATAACATATTCTCTTTCATTTTTGGGGTGTTATTTTTTAACATATTATATGTTTATTAACAAAAAGTGCATAAAAATAAATATCTTTGGACATCCCTGGTCATCTCTCGATTCAAGCTTGTTTTTCTGGCTGGTAGATTTTTTTTTACATGCGGGTAATTCATATCATGAGTTCCTATGTAACTCTCTACTGATATTCCTCTCCTCGTTTACTAAACACTGCCTTATGGTCTTATTGAAAACTAGGCTGATTCCGTGTTTTCCACCTCATTCTTTCTAATTCTACAGAACTGACAAGTGGCCGACGAGAAATGCTTGTAAAATGCCTATCAGTCGAAAATAAACTAAAACTTATTCTTTTGCTCCTTTTTTAGACGTAGCAGCTGCGCTCCTTTTACCTCGAGTACCTACAAATGTATCATCCATTTTTATGTGCTAGAAATTCGCAGATAGTCGTTATTAGACGAAATTTGTTGCCAACCTAAGGGAAGAATACAAGGAGGTGGACTGACCATTGTCAGCTATTTTTGAAGTCATTCTGAAATTTTATGTTCGAAGAGCAACTAGAAATGGATATGGTGAATGATCTCTTTCTCGTTACCATCTCGACAACTGTTCCTGATATATTTAGTTCCTCACGACAGTTTTCTCAAGTTTGCTCGCCCTATTTCGTGCGGGGAATAGTCAATTCACAAAATTTGTAGAAGAAAACGTCTGATTCCTCATCGCTCTTTTCCAACATATTCTATGAAACAGTGAGGCTTTTTCTCTCTTATAATGTTGCCATTTCATGAACGCACTGACCTATTAGGCAGTTGATGGAACTGTTGGACATATTGCTTCTCTCTCTCTCTCTCTCTCTCTCTCTCGTTTCTCTTTCCGTCTTTCTCTTTCTCACTCTTTCTCATCTCTCTCACCATGAGCTTGTCCGGGTTGGAAACCTTGTCCATTGTCCTGCTGTTTTCACCGTCACGCGTCGGCCCAGAAAAGAGCGTAATAAGAACAGCCCCCGAGGGCTCCCACTCCAACTTCCTCGTGCACAGATACATTTCTCTTCCCCCGTTATCCGTCTCAGACTTCTTTGCACCTCTTCTCATTATCACCCACTATGTCTTTCTAATTCTCTGCCCTTGTTCCGCTTTCATGTGACTTCTCCCTCCGACTCGCCAATGAGACAGTTTGAACCTGCCGGCAAGAATCGGTTACGGATCATGCAGCAGCTGCGGCACGACTATTATGGCTAGTGAACGTGATTGGCATTGCAGAAATGAAGAAGATTCGTCTATGCCCCAGTGCTTACCGGGATATTTTCTCCAACCTACTCTCTACTTCGGGATTAAATCGCACTTGTTGTAAGTGGGGCATCACCGACCAAACACATCCCGTCTTGTTTCGGGCGGACGTTATAACAATAAAGTACTAAATAATGAGATAATATGCATGGAAAGTGTCCTACGGTTACAGCTTGCCAAACCACTTGCAATGACTGCGCAAGGCGACAATTTTATTGGCCATTTCCCACGTCGGCGCTGCTCCTTTGATGCCAAGCCCTGCGGCTTGATGAGGCAGACAAAGTGTCGAAACACCTCCCTGTCTCCGACGCCTTCCCTGGCCGCGTTGCCCTTTGGAATGACACGTTCGAGGACGTTCAACTTTCTTTTTTCGCTTTCTCTGACTCTCCTCGAGCTTAAGTCTCTCTCCACTTTCTCTCTTTCTCTCTGTCTCTCATAGTCTCGTTACCTTTATCTGTAATTGTCTGTATGTCTCGCTATCTCCATTATATCTTACCTATTCCTCTGGCATGATCTGCTACTATCTATTGCTCTACCCTCTTCCTCTCTGCTTCTCTCTCTCTCGCCTCTACTTCCCTCGCTCTCTGTCTCTCTCTCTCTCTCTCTCTCTCTCTCTCTCTCTCCCTCTCTGTCTTGTCTTCACGATGTGTCATTGCCCTTGTCATTGCTCTCATTGTCCGATAAGGGTCGCCGCGCACAAAACGAGCAGCAACGTGTAGTCCTTTTTTCTCCTTTCATTTCCCTATTGGAATGACAAGTTGCAAAGGCATCATTTCTGGCCTCGTTTTCTCTTTCCCTGTCTTTCTTGTCTGCCTTCATGTCTTCCCATTTCTCTGACTCGTTTCTAATGTCATCTCGGACTCTCTACTCTTTCTCCCTTCTTATCTTCTCTCTCTCTCACACTCTCTCTCTCTCTGTCTCTCTCTGCCTCTCTCTGTCTCTCTCTCTCTCTGTCTCTCTCTCTCTGTTTCTCTCCTCTCTTTCCATTCTTCAAACAATGAGATCTACGCCAACTGCTGTCCAAAAGAAGAAGCAGGCCTGTTACAGTTTGGAGAAGAAGTGAAACTGCTACTTTCGCTGCCATGAGACCCGATTGGAGGTGCAGATTGCGCTTCTCGGAGGGGTTTGCCCTGGTCATCCGTGGAATTAGAAAGGAAACACATCTAGTCTAATGAGCGACAGAACAGGTCAAAACAACTTGAGATTTACTAGACCGAGTTGGAGAGAGAGAGAGGGGGAGGGAGAGAGAGAGGGGGAGGGAGAGAGAGAGGAAAGTGAGAGAGGGAGCGAGATGCAGACAGACTGCACAACGAATAGACAGTTTGCTTGAAACAGTTGGATTTCCCCTCATTCCATAGCCAATTCGTCCTTTCTTCCGCTACTTTGCACTCTCTCTCCACTTGGAAATTTCGCCTTGTTTTTCGTCTCCTCTCGCTCGCTGAGATTTCGCTTTTATTAGAGGCCACCGAAACTCTTCGCAGAAGCAGGGGATAGAGAGAGAGAGAAAAAAAAAGAGAGAAAAAGAGGATAGATAGAAAGCGAAGACACACAGAGGAGAAAGATATCAGAGAGAAATTGGAGGGTGAGAAAGATCTGAGTACAGCGTCGTCCTTGTAGATCTTATTGCTGCCATTCGTTGATCCGCTTTCTTTTCTCAATTCGGTACAAGTGATTCAATAGAGGTCGAGCGTGCTTGAGGGGGGGGGGGGGTGGAAGAAAGAGACAACGAGAGAGAGAGAGAGAGAGAGAGAGAGAGAGAGAGAGAAGAGAGAGATTGCGAGAGAGAGAAGAGAGAGAGCGAGAGAGAGAAGAGAGAGAGAGAGAGAGGAGAGAGAGGGTGAAAGGAGGGAAGAGAAGTGGAAGAGAAGTAAGATAGAGAGAAAGGGAGAAAAATAAGACGATGTCCGGTGAGTAACAAGCCTGTTAAGCAGCTTGTTGTGGTTGGCAGAACTGTTTCCCGAATAGTGATTATTCATCACTGGCAAACCGGACTAAAATGTAAAGTCTATTTTTGAACGGAATGCATAAATCTGGTATAAATGATACGAAAACGCATGGTTTGCCGAGCAAACTTCTTGGCTAATAGAGATCTTCGATTGAACAACTCGTCAAAGGATAAGAATACCCAGTACCTATCTACGCAATACCTGATGGAATGCGAAGGAACCTAGGGACCTCTGCCGTCTTCTTCTCAACGCCCCCGTCCTCTCTCTCTCTCTCTCCTCGCTCTCTCGCTCTCTCTCTCTCTCTCTCGCTCTCTCTCTCCTCGCTCTCTCGCTCTCTCGCTCTCTCTCTCTGCACCCGCCCAAGGCGAGGTTGACTAACGATAGGATATATAAGCCAGGTCGCAGGGCGACTATTTCTGTGTAGGAACACCGTTTGATACTTGCTCGTAGAGATACCTTATTTTAGATACAGAAAAGCCATAAGCCTTTTCATACTACGCCACTATCCAATTCCATTTTTAATGCTGGCACCGGCATTAAAACGTACCCGGCCGGCCTCGGGGCAGGTCCATTACTATCGCAGACTCGTCTTTGAGTCTTGGCATGTTCTATTGCGAATGGACATGCAGGAGAGGCGGCAGTTCCTTTGAGGCCGGCGGGATGATCTGGCTTTTTCTATAAGCTCGAACTTCATTCCATCTCTCTCTCTCTCTCTCTCTCTCTCTCTCTCTCTCTCTGCCTCCCTCAATCCATCTTTCTCTCTCATGCTCTCTCTCTCTTTCTCACTCCCTCTTTTTCTCTCATCCTCCACTCTCTCTCCCTCTCTTTCCCCTTTCTCTCTCTCTTGTCTTTGTCCTTCCCGTCCGACTCGTGCGGACTCGAATAGCCAATGAAGTGTCCTCTGACGGGTTTCTTGTTCGTTTTCTCGCCTGTTATCCGTTCCTCTCTCCATTCATATCCACACTTGCCTGTGCGATTTTCTCTTTCTAATTTGTTTCTTCTCCTTTCACTCTCTCGGTTTCTTGCTCTCACTCTCTCTCTTTGTGACTCTGTCTGTCTCTCTCTCTCTCACGCTCTCTTGCTCCCTCTATCTGTCAATTGTGCATCTTTCTCTCGCTTTTCTCTCTCGCCTCCTCCTTCTTTCTTTCCCGTAGAATTTTCAATGCCACTGACTCCAATGTATCATGTTCTTCTTCTACGTTTCTACTCTTTCATTAATTCAGGCCTTCACCTCCTGTGCTAGAAGCAATAAATGTAGGAAGTGCTGTTCTGGCCGTGCTCCGGCTTACTCATTCGTATCTCTTTGCAACATTTGCAACGAAGAAAAATATTACAATTTAGTTTATGAAATCTGACAGTCTATACTTTTAGTAGGAAATGCCAGGCACGACTGGAATGCCAGACGAATTACTGTCGCTTTGCATATCTGGTGCTGCTTGGCGGCTAAAAGGTCACCGCGTTCCTTTTGGCATTTGCACATACAGGTAAAAACATTGAAATCACTTAGCGAAAGCTTTCCTCGACGTTTTAGGATGACCTTTTTCTTATCCACTCTTTCAGCCAATCTCTCTTTTCTCTGCCCCGTTCTCTTCTCTTTCTCTCTCTCTCTCACTCTCTCTATCTTTATCTACTAGCCATAGATAGCATTGCTTTCTCCTTCGTTCGATGCTCGACACATCACCTTGCAAGTGTCTTTGTGGCTTCTTCTTGTCTTGGCATGAACTCGATCACGGCCTCTTGAGCCGAGTGCACCACCGTGACCGACGTCATCGTTGTTGAAACTCGGGCTTCTCCTCTTCTCTCTCTCTCTCCCTCTCTCTCTCTCCCTCTCTCTCTCTCTCTACCATTCCTATCGTTTTTCACTCTTTCTCTTCTTATGTCGTTTCCTTTCTCTCTTCCATCATCATTCTCTCTTCCTATCTCTCGCCCAAGTTGCTTTAGGCATTTCGAAGTAGGCGAGCCTGTTCGCTTCTCAAGAAACAAGAGGGTTTCGAAGGAGGTCAAAGGCGAGAGAGAGAGAAGAGAGGGAGCAAGAGAGAAACAAAGACTAGTGGTGGGCGGGGAAAGGCGGTGTGGGTGCTGAAGTAGGTAGGTGATGCCCATGAGTTGCACTGCTCGGCATGGGTGAGCCACTCGTGGCAGAGCATGTGAGAATAGGTGAGAGGGGTCCCAGTATCCCCAACTTTAGATGGGTCCTATAGGACCCCAACCACCTTCCCCTCCCCCCCCCAGCTGTACCCCCGACATTTCCTATACCTCCCTCTCTCTGCACTCCTTCGATCTCTCTCTCTCTCTCTATCTCTCTCTCTCTCTCTCTCTCTCTCTCTCTCTCTCTCTTTCTCTCTACCACTATACTCTCCTTTCCCAATCCTCTCTCTCTCCCTCTATCACTTCTTACCGAGTGATGAAGTTTGAGGTTCGCCTTCTTTTGTTTCGTCTTCCCTTTCCTCTTTGCCCAGGTAGCCGTTCGATGATTTCTCACTTAACTTCTTCACTATTACCAACTCATTCGGAGTGAGTTCATGCTTCTCGTTAGTCCAGTCGAAAACTCGTGATGACAGACTGCTAATTTGTCTGCGCCAAGTTGTGAGTTATGTAGTAGTAGTAGTAAATACATCGATAGTGTCAATATATCTATTGTCTTATTCAACGAGCGAAAGATATTCTTTTTTTTCTTAAATAGACCCAAACAAGTCTACGTATGCCCCCTTAAAGCACTGAGGCATAGCCATTTTCGAAATTGTGAAGGCTAACGCTTTTCTTTTCTTTTGCTGTTAAAGGAAAAAGGAAAGTAGAATCGCCAGCGCAGCTTGCGAATTTGGAGACAATGAGGACATCCGTGTGAGAGACAAGCAGCTTGAGCCTGATAAGGCGGCGGATAAAGTGTAATCTGACAACGTCTGGCCTTGTCGGCTGTCTTGTGTCAGCTTCTCCCTATCAGCTTCCCGGTTCATGGCCACTATCAGTGTCGCGACCTCTTCTCCTTATCCTAAGATCCGCCTCATTCGCCCTCTTCTCTCAGCTGGCCTCCTCTCGCCAAACACTTCAGCCTCTTCAGAGGATTACGGTCGGTTCCGTTTCAACCCTACCTTTTCCCTCTTCACGCTTTCTCTCTCTCTTTCTTTCTCTTTAATTTTTTCATACTCTCTCTCTTTAATTCCCCCTCCCTCTTTCCTTCTCTTTTCTTACCCTTCCTCTTTTATTCTCTCTCTCTTTCTCTCTCTTTCTCTCTCTCACCCTCTCTCTCGTTCCCTTCCCGAGTCTCGAATTGGCCGTCGTCACTTCATCCCCTCTCGGAATGCGGCCAGCCTGGAAGGGGGAATGCCTGAGGGGCCGAGTCAGATGCTACTTAGTCCAGATCCCTCTCGAGAGGGAACACATCACAGCTCGCGCTGCTCAGGACTGAACAGCTGCTGCTCACCCAGGCTGCTCTAATCCGTACTCATTTGAAAAGTTCAGAGAGAGAGAGAGAGAGAGAGAGCGAGAGAGAAAGAATCTACCGAACCGATGGGAGAGACTATCTTATGGGCTTGTAAAAAGTCCTTTCATACTTTTCAAGATTTATTCCTAGTATATGTATTTTAATGACCTATGGCGGCGCGTCTTGGCTATTCATCGTTCCGTGTCGACTTTTGTAATGTTCGCGGTTGCTCTCGTAAGGAGATGCGTAGTGAAGAACAATAATTGATCTCTCTCTCTCTCTCTCTCTCTCTCTCCAGCCCCAGCCATGCTCCGCTCCCTCCTTCTCGTCGTTACCATCTACGCCTCGTGCATCTCCGCCGCGCCCGTCGACGAGTCCAATCCCGCCGTCATGAAAGTCCGGTAGGCAACACTAGTTCTTTTTTATTAATTAAAAAATCAGATTCTTCTCATACTCTTTCTTTAGGCAGATATGTCCTCTGTTAATTCATGGAAGAAGATAGGAAAAAGAATGGTAATAAAGATATAAATATCTTGTTCAGTGACCGCGTCCGCAAGGCGATCGCGTACCTTCGCTCTGCCAAAGCCATCGGCGAATTCGCCATCAATACGGTTCGTTCGTGGCGACTAACAAACAAAACAAACAACGATTCATTGTCATTGGTCACAAGTGTAGCTGAGTTTTACTATAAACGCTGTACTTAGCCATTTATGCACCGATTGTTGCTGGTTGAAGTAGGCCGAAATGTATACAAGGGGCTAAAGAAAACTGTCTAGTCTTGGCAATTACTTTCTTCTTAAGCAAAGAAGCCGCTTGTTATGGGTCCTTCGAGGTTCAAGTGTGCGGAAAACCTGCTTCATGCCTTCCTCAGACTCTTTGTTTTTTTTTTTAATATCAAAGCTCTTTTCTTTCTGAAATGGCTTGTCATTCACTTCTCCATTGGCAAGAGGAATCCGGATAAGGCTGGATGGAGGAGAGGACTCCGCTTTATGAGAACACCAAACCCGTGATAGAAGTCACTAGGCGATTTTTAGTGCACGACTCATTTTCGCTTTTTTATCTTCCTCTATCTCTCTTCCTCTCTATCTCTCACTCGCATTCTCTCACTCTCTCTACTCTCTATTTCTTTCCCTCTCTAATACTATCTCGTTCACACTCTCTCCTTCTCAGTTTTTTTATCGCCTTCTTTTGCTATCGTTAGTTCCAGCGGCAAATGTGACGGTTTGCGTGGGCATACATACAAAAAATTCAGGAATATTCATCCTGACGAGCAAAGGGCGGAAGGAACAGGTTCAGTGAGGGCAGCACGAGGAAAAGCAATCGCGGAGACAGAAAATGAGGGTGAGAGGGAGGGAGAGGAAAAAGAAACGAGAGAGGGAGGATGAAAACGAGAGAGAGTGAGAGAATGGAGTGAGAGATGGATAGACATTGAACAAGTAAAAGAACGGTGTGAGATAGGGAACAGATGAGGAGAAGTAAAGCAGCAGAGTGGAATGTGGGTGAGAGATGAAAGGAAAAGCGAGAGAAGAAGAGGGAAGAGCAAACGGCCCGAGGCTATGAGGAAACGTGAACGCTTACTATGGTTAAAGAAGAAAATGAGAAGACAGAAAGAGAGAGAGAGTGAAAAAACGAGAGAGGCGAGAGAAGACGAGATAGAGAGAGAGAAAGAAAGAGATGAAATCAGCTCTATTGCGTCGTGATCGCCTGAGAGTGAATCGTACGAGTGTGTTAGCTTTTCAAAGTGCGAGACGAGGTCAATGAGGCTATTATATCTTTACCAAAAACGACAATGAGTATGCAGAGGACAGTCGCATTCTTTGATGCTCTGGCATCATGCATATCTATTGCCTAGTGCATGTGACAAATAGTATCTCTAAACAAATAACATCAATTAATACATTTTTTTTTAAATCGAATATTTTTTTTAAATAATAATTAGTTAAACAAAAGTGTCCGATGATAGCTTTTTCTGCTAATTCGAAGATCAACTGAGCAAACATGTGAACAAAATAGAGGTAAAATTAATTTTGTGCGAAACAACAAGAGAATAAATGATGCTTTTAGCCGTTCGGGCTGATTCCCGTGAAGGACATCAACGAGGAGAACATGCCGGACGTCTTCCGATTCAGAAGAGAATTCGAGGAAGTCAAGAAGGTTTGTATCTGTTCGTATAAAATCAAACAGAGGCTCCAAATTATTTTTAGCTGAAGATTACGAGACCCTTTTCTAATTACTGAGAAAGTCAATGAGAAATTAAACAATTAAAATGTGACAATACTAAAAAAGAAGTTGCAGCTCGAAGCGATCCAGAAGGACTCGGAGCAGGCTGTGCCGGAGCCGACCGGACTCGGAGCCGCAGAGGTGGTCGGACCCGTCGTGGAGGGCTCCGGCGAAGGCTCCGGCCAGGAGGACATCGCGCAACCCGCTGCAGCCACTGTCGTCCACGCTGGTACGGTGCTTCCCTTCAAGACCATCAGCGAATCTTTAGAGCAAAATGGCCGAGGAGTATGAGATAATTCGATTCTGTAGCATATATTTGTATAACGCGTTCTGCAAATATAGGCTATAAAATCGAAGTTTCAATTGTCCTTTAGAAAACGAACTGATGGTGAAGAGAAATAAAAAATATTTATTTACAAAATAAGTATAATTTGCAGCTCGCAAACGCGAAGTTCCTCTCTCGCCAGTGGACGAGCCCCTTCTGACGGGCAACTAAGCTTATCGTTAGGATAATGAGAGTATTTAGGCTGTCTCGTGCATTCTTCCTTTTTGCATCAAGACAGCAAGATTTCCAATACTTCGCTCACTGATTCTGCTGAACTGCTCAAGAGACAAAAAGAGCAGCTAAACACGTAGAACAGTACTCCTGGACAACTGATACGGGGCTTGCCCTTCTTCTTTCATGTCTCTCTTTGTCTGTTAAATACTCGTCTCGTTCTGTTTATATGTCTGTAAGTAGCATTCCGGGGGAAAGAAAAAACAATTGAAACTATCGCTGCTATGGCTTACGCCTGAAAATATCTTTGAATTCTTGTGATATTTAACAGGCCGTTGCAGCGGAGCCCATTCGTTGTTGCTGTTTGGGTAGTCTTTTCATGTCTGAAAGATGGCTGTAGTTTTGCCACAATTCATGTCATAGCTCCGAGTGCTGAGCTATTTCATGCATATCTTCTCTTTAGTTTTCCACTTTTGAAATTTCTGCCTTATTATGCTTAAGGTCACTGAAAATAACTTTCTCTTTGATTATAACGTTGAATCATATTCATAAATTTGATTAAAAACCACCACAATATCTCGATCTCCTCATGATTATGCTATTCTTATATTCGCCTTTCATGAATCGTCCTTCATCCCTGACCCTTCAATTCTGGGCAACAGTTTTATTTCTGTCACTCCTTTTCTTTCCTTGCGTTCATTCGAATCACTGATTTTAGTATTTGTGTACTTTTGTTTTCAAGATAAGTGTTTTCGACGCAGATCGACAACGCTGATGACTTAGAAAGAGGCACCATGGAATAAAGAGATGAAAATAAGAACGAATATCTTTTATTAAAATCATTCACGTAATATTGAGTCGGGAAATGAACTTTCAACTGTAGATTAGAGATCAACCGTATTATTCATTCTTACATCTCTAACTTTTACTACATACTTCCAAACTCCAGAAAAGTTCGTTCAAAACATGCTATAATAGTGCGAGGGCATCATGTTCTCTCTTTGGCAAGAGTTAGACAAGGGAGGATGGGCGGGCACAGCTGCCAGGAAGAGAGAGGGGTCTGTGGAATCCGCCGTCTACTCTCTTTCTCTCTCTCTCTCTCCCTCTCTCACTGTCTCTCTCTCGCTCTTTCTCAGTCTCTCTGTTGCAGTCCTGGCCTTCGCATTTCTCTCTCGTTCTGGTCTCTCGTTTCTTTGGATTCCTTTCTTTCACCATACCTAGACTTCTCTACTTTTTTTCATATTTTCACTCTGTGTCTCCGCTCTCTTCTTCTTTTTGTAGTCCCTCTTTCGCGAACCGTGGCTATTGGCTAACCGAAGACACTCGTGTTGACATTTCTTTGCCAAGTACGAGTCAGCTCTCGTGTCTTGAACAATTTTTTTCTACAATATTTTCAAAATTATCAAGTTAGTTAAAACAAAAAAGGTTTCATATTTCTCCAGCGGCGCTTTCTACTTCGTGGAAGATGAAGCCGCTGCCATCGTCGGTTGTTCTGATCTCGCGAGTACATCCGAGATAGAGAGGGTGAGGCCTCGACGACAGAGATCAGGATGGATGCCCTCGGGGCTCTCCTGGGATATCGGATGTCGGCCGTTCTTCTTCTTCTTCTGCTGCTGGTGGCCGTGCTTGTGTCCGCCGTGCAAGAGACGCACACCATCAACCAGTGCGTGCTGCGATGCAAGGACAATCACATGAGAGAGGTCAGTGCTCATGCTTTCTCTCTCTCTACCTCCCTCTCTCTCTCTCTTTCTCCTTCTCTCTCACTCTCTCTCTCTCAGACAATGACGAATGAGTGGTCAGCAGACTTTACTCTGCCGGTGCTGAACATCCTCCGCTACACGGGCAACGAGACTGCCGCTTACTTGAAAGTCAAGGAGATCTGCGCGTCAGTCACTGCTCGCTGTGTTCACTTAGCATGTTATAACAAGAATTAAAAAAGATAATAGTAGTGAATTAATCAAAGAAAATTCCCAGCTGTGAAACAAGTGTACTAAGTCGCAGACTGGAGTACTAATTGTCAAATTTCAAAGCTTTTCTTCTGGCCATGAATTTCTTGGAATCTGGAAATTTATTTTTTTGTTATTCTCATCCTGATCTTCGCGGCACTATTAAGGCCACAGAACACTTGTCAAAACGCCCTAACATTATGGCTTTTATAAATCGAGAGTTTGTTCGAGAAGCAGGCAGAAAGAAAGAAATTGCCATTTGTGTTCTTTATCTTGAGAAGCGTGTAGCTCTCTGGTTTCTGGAACTCTTCTTGCTAGGGTGGCGTGGTCTGATGGCGGTCACAAAAGAAATGGTGGTTAGAGATGGAGAGAGAAAGAGGAAAGAGAAAGAACATGGAATAGGAAGAGAGAGAGAGAAGTGTGAGAGATAGAGAGAGATAGAGAGAGAGAAGACCAAAGCAAATGTCACCCCTCGGGAGCGACAGTGAGAGTGGCGCACGCGCCGTACTTTCATTCTAAACGAGCAAACGGCTGAAAAGTCGGCCCGGGGCTTCTCCAATTGGGACATGGAATCCACAAATCGAGGGGACGACGGGCATTGTCAAGGACAGACCAGAGTATTCCAGGGCGTGAGAGGGATATGTAGGAGGAGAAAGAGAGAGAGAGAGGGTCCAAGAGAAAGAGAGATGTGATAAGACAGATAGAGAGATAGAGAGAGAGAGAGAGAGAGAGAGAGAGAGAGGGAGAGAGAGATAAACGAACTTTGTAGAAACACAGAGAAAGATGGCGAAACAAAAATTCCTTCCGCTTCGTTTCCTTGATGAAGTGCACAGCATATAGAAAAACCGAGCACAGAATAAATAGGAAAATAGCTACAGTATTCCATCGGAAGTAATTTAACCGTTTTAAAGGATCTCTTCTATTTTATGAGCACACGCCATTTTGAATTTATTATCAACTTAGATCCATGGTCACGCAAAATTATGACTGCGAAAATCTGCTTTTGGTGTCCCCAAGGAGAATGTATTTTTTAAATGAGAGATGGACAGCGAGGGACAAAATCGGGAGAGATTGAGGAAGTGGAGAGTGAGACGTTGAGAGAGATAGAGAAGAAGAAGAGAAGAGAGAGAGAGAGAGAGAGAGAGAGAGAGAGTTGAACCCGGAGCATTGACTCACAAGCCCTGCTCTGTCCACTTGCCAAAGCTGTCTCGGCCATCCCCTTTCGTGGTGTCATTTGTGATGCAATTTCCTGCTTTGGCCATCTACGACCTCGGTTTTATGGAGCATAATATTTGGCAGAGCCATTCCGACTTTCGGGAGTTCAGTAAGATTGAGAGACAGAGAGATAATGAGAGATAGAGGGGAACCAGAGAGAGAGAAAGAGAGAGAGAGAGAGAGTGAGAAGAGGAAGACGAAGAATGAGAGAGATATGAAATGGACTGAATTCACTGCATCCGGTCATCTGGTCTCTAAATCACCAGTGTAGACAGATGCTCTCTTTTTAAACTCTCTCTCTATCTTTCTCTCTTTCTCTCTCTCTCTCTCTCTCTCTCTTTCCTCCACTTTCTATCTCTCATTCTCCCCTTCATCCGAACCTTGTCCCCCTCTGCAGAACATAATCCTGCTCCTTCTAATAAGACTGGCCTAATGATTCGCATGCTTTTAGCAGCCTGAGCCAGGCTCCATTAATACGCATTGAACAGCTTCGCCAATGTTCTTCTCTCTTCGTCTCTTACTTTGTGGAAGGAGAAAGCAAGAAAGAAAATCAGTTAGCCTAATGAAGGCTGAGGAATGGAACCACTAGGAATTCTTTTCCAAATGCAGTAATAGTACTCCAACAAGATTCTTCTGCGAAATTAGATCAGAAACAGCTCACTTGATTTCGATATATTTTATTATTAAATTTATGTATGTAATACTGACAGGTACAACTAATTGAGAATATTTTTACATACGTAGTTACATCCCACGGGGGGTCTTCTGTGGCTATGGCAGTTGTCTTTCTTAGGGACAGTGATAGTTTCTGACATTCGGCTTCTTTTAGAGTTAGAGCAAGAAGAAAAGGAATGCGAAAAGAAAAAAATTCCTCTTTCGCTCTATTACTCACGCCTCTGCAGCCTCCCCGTAGGACTGACGCAAATTGGTAGCGATGTATCTATGATGAGCGTGATAAATGGAGAGGTACTTGCCTTCTCTGCTACATTCTCGCCCTCTCTTTCTCAGTCTCTCTTCTCGCTCTCTCTCTCTTTCTCTACCCCCTCTCTCTCTTTTCTCTTCCCTCTCTCCCTCTATCAAAATCCATCTTCCTGAGAAGAAAGAAGACGATAGTGCACCGAAGACGCCGCAGTGGAATTGAATTGCCGTCGCCTCGCGTGGATAAGTAAGAGGAGAGATATCGTCGGCTATGATATATCCCCTGACGAGGAGAGGCACGAGGCCCCAGGAGGAACTGTCTCAGGACAGGAGAAGGGAGAGACATCCATCCGTGTATATACACATAAGTAGACGACATGAACACCTTTAATGCTCTACCTGAAACGTATAATTTATGAGCTCTACTGGTAAGAGAATGCATCAAGAACCTCTTTCAGCAGAGATTAGATTGTAGTATACACATACATAAATATGTGCATACATACTCGTTCCTCTGAAAAAGTTGTGAATTTTGTTAAGCCGGAATTAAAAGTGTGCTTGTGAAGAAACCCTAAAAACATTTTTTTGTAGTCCGAAAGAAAATAAATAATTTGGTTAAAGATCAAACGAAGCCTTCGACGTGTGCCTTCTGCGCTGCAACGCCTCCCTGCAAAGCGCCATCATTCGGACTGGCCTGGCCTCTTGGAGAGAGACGTGCGACAATCTTGAAGGTATTCTTCTTATAGTCTTTCACTTTATACCGACAATAAAGGAGGACGAGCACTGAATACATGTGCGATTCATGCTTTTTGTTTGATCTACGAAATAGCACACTAGAATCAGAGTGCACTCCCAGGCTGAACACGGCAATTTGCTTATGTGCATACATACAGTACCGTCCAACATTGTTGGGCCCGAAATTAATCCGATTAATTAAATTAATTTAAATAATTCAAACTGGAATTGCGAAGTGCTGAGGACATGCCGTGCGATTTCTTCGGAGGGTTTTATGTCTTTTTTCATTGCGCGTCACCCTAGAAAAACCGCTTTCCAAAATATGCCGAAATGACAAAGATCTGACAATTTTTCAACGCTACGCTGTTCAGCGGAATTTTTACGGGGTGTTCGGCTAAGAAACGAGCTGGCTGAATCGAGCAGCCTAACTACAAACAACAAATTAGAGTGAAATTTTCTAAGCGATTGAATTATTTAAATTAATTTAATTAATCGGATTAATTTCGGACCCAACAATGTTGGACGGTACTATATGTACAGTGTCATGAGTCCCAATTCCCCTTCATGTTGTTGTTAGAACAAGCGCAAGCTGTTGCCTTTGTCATTAGCGCGAAGTAAACAAACCACTAAATACTTGCAACTGCCAAATATCATGGCAATTTAATTCTGATGTCCACATATTGTTATCTAATCGAGAAACGCCTCCAGATCTCCGAACACAATTTCCGTGCTGGAAGCAATTTGGACACGAGCTGTCGTCTTCCTGCTTCGAGTACACCATTCGACTGCGGCAGGCCATGGAGACATTCGCGAAGAACACGAGTCTTGACGCCCTCGCATATATCTGCAGGTTTTTTTTAAAAATAATATTTAACTTTAACTTTAAATTATACATGTTTTTGTACACTATCCTTCACATTCGACGTAATTGATATTTTTATTACATTTTATTCCTACGCAATTTTACAATCATTTAGTGAGTTTGACGACTTTTCCGACTGTTTCACGTATCAGTATCGCTTACATTGCGGCTATCGCTCCGAGCAGGTACATATTGTCTTACTTGGCAGTAATACTATGTATAACTTACGTTTAATAAATCAATCTAAGCTTTATTTAATTCATCGTTATTAATTTATAATTTTTCACTAGTTTAAGCTGTCGGCCCAAATGTACACGAGCAGCAAGGAGGCGATCGCGCGCATGGCTCGGCTCAAGTTCACGAACAGCACCATGCCGCCCTCCTGCGGCACGAACACCATTCGGTTTCATTATGAGCTTTACTTTACTATTTCATCATTAATTCATTTATCTATATTCCAATTGTTTTCTGATAATAAATGGTAGTTCCTGTGATAGGAAGCTTTTACCACTGGCCCTGGTATTTCTGCTTCTTGATTTCTTCTTATCATTTAGAACTTTATAAACGACAATTTATGCAATGGCATATTGAGACGGAACGCTCGAGTGGATCGGCTGGGCGCTGAGCAAAATTTCTCCGCCTGGCTCCGCTCCACTTCTTTCACTTTCTTCACCGCTCTTCTTGCCATAATTCTGAACATGTTTTAGACCCGCTAGAGACAGATTAAATAAAGAATAAAGGTTGCTTTACTTTTAACAGTTTTCAAACAAAATGAGAATAACGGTTTGTAAACAGAATATTGCTCAAATCAGCAAAGAAAAGAGTTTCGAAAGAATAAAAGTAATATCTGCGCTTATCCTAGACAGGACTGCACTGTATCAGCAATAGAAAGTTGGTGATGCGTCTGCTTACTACTCAGTATTATTCGGACACTCCTCAGTCTCATCTCCACAGCTTTTGCAGGCTCACACAATGGATTGGAGTGATGAAAAATGTGGGCCAATCCAATGAAGAAGATAGCAAGCATGAGCATCTCCTCTCTTCATCTCTCGATCTCTCACTCATTCCGCTCCATCTTCCTACTCAAAACATGACCCTTCTTTTTCTCTTTTTCACTTTCCATTACTCCTTTCTTCTGCTGCTTTCTAGCCTCTCTAAACAGTACCTCAGCACAAATCCCCTTCCCTTTCCCCTTATTCTCTCTCTCTCTCTCTCTCTCTCTCTCTCTCTCTCTTTCTCTCTCGGTCTCTCTTTCTATCTCTCTTTACTACCACACCCTTCCTATCCCCTTCTGCTTCACTCATTTAAACTCCTCTTTCTCTGCTTTCATCCCGACAGGCGTGTAAAACCATCACTGAAAGTTTCCCAACCTAATCTCGGACTGTGTTTTTCTCACCGGACCAAATTTTTTCCTGCTTCACTGGACCTAGACTCTCATCTGCGCACCAAACCGCTGGCGTGTGACTCATAAATTCTCTCCCCAGCTTGACACGTTTTAGCCTATCACGACTCACAATTTAGCTCACGATTTCTAAAAGTACTAAAATAAATATTCGTTTAATTAATAAATCAAGTATTACCGAAGTCATCTACTATTAAGAGAACTACAAATCGATCAATTTGTATCTCTTAACCAACACTCATCTCGAGTGATGATTGAAAAGTGATATGCATTTCCGCTGAGATTTCTCCACAAAAATGCAAGAAAGAGAGGCAGCTGCAGCTCGGACTCACTGTCTACTGGGTCAGCCACTGATCTCAATCACTTCGGCGCCTTTCTCTCTTTCTCTATTTCGTCCTCTCTCACTCTTTTCTGGCTCTTCCTCTCTCTCTCTATCTCTCTCTCACTCTCTCTCTCTCTCTATCCGCCCTCTTTTGGCTAAGCTTACTAACTGGAGCCCTTTCGCCTTCCTTGTGCAAAAGAGTGCAATTTGCTTTCTAATCTCTCCTCCTTCTTTTGTCTCTCTCCACTGCCTTCAGCGTCCTCTACCTTTCAATTTCTCTTCATTTAACGTGTTCCGATTTCGCACTCCCTTACCCAAGCGATCGCGCAGTATTAAAGGTAACATTAATAGAATCCGCTCGTTTTTAATATATTTTTTAATTAATATATATTTTCAAAAAGATGACTTAAAAAAATTTTTTTTTCTTACTTTTAATCTCTAACAATAAGGTATCTTAAGATTTGTATTTTCTGAATTTTGCTGCTCTTTGCAAGATCCGAATTTCTCGCTATTAGTATATCTTAAGTTCCTTGTCCATCCCTAACCGAACAGAATCTGCACTCTGCAGTGGCCGTGGTTTACTCGCAACATGCTCTAGGTGGTCAAAGAACGCAGCAATTGTGCGCCAACTCGAGGAGAGTGAAACTTGAGGATGAGGGAATGAGAAGGAGAGAGAGAAAGAAAGAAAGAGGGCGAGATAGAGAGCAAATGAAATAGAGTGAATGAGGTAGGGACTGAGGCAGTGAAAGTGTACCTTAGAGACACAATCGCAGAGATTTATGTGCTGAAGATCCAGGCGGATACAAATGAGCAGTTCTACGTATTTATCCTTTTGTGAACTTTCGTTTTGTAAACATAGCTAAAGGAGCAGTTATCTCTCTCTCTCTCTCTCTCTCTCTCTCTCTCTCTCTTTCACTATGTCTACATCTCTGTCTCCCTACTCACGCTTTTTTTAATCTCTTATTAATGCATGCATGTATTCATGTCCAAGAAAAGGCTTCCCTTCCAAATATTTTATGTTTGTAGTTCTATTTGCTCGTAAGTTACTTTATTGTAATTCTTCGCGAGTTGACTCTATAACAGATTGTCTCCCTCCTGAATTTTCAGGCACACAAATGAGTGAGATCCGAATGAAATTGAGATGTTTCTTTGAGCTGTCCATCTTTCTCCTCTGCTGCCTCTTCGCTTTTTCCTCGGCCGCCACACCACAGGTCAAGCTAGTAAAAATATTACCAGCCTAAAATTGTTGCCCAGTAAATGCTGAAGGGCTCGGCCATTAATGAAATGTAATTCACATTTCATTTGAAGGAAAATTGATACTGGCTATCAGAGTAAGATGTTTTTAAACTATTCTTAATTTAAACACATAAATAAACTAAAATATCGACTGGAGATGTGAACTGCAGGAAGAGTCGCTGCAGTACTGCGAATACTACACGGAGTGCGTGGCAGTCTCGCGTCTAGAGGAGCGCCTCTGCTTAGGGAATACGAGGTCGCTTTCATTTCTATCATTCATTTCTTTACAACAATAATTATTCAAAGGAGATTTTCTATTATGTTTTTTTTATTCATTAACTTGAACACAAGAAATTAGCAGGTAAGAAACAACAAGAACAAAATATTAAGTAAGATTAATACGTCAACTGAATTAGGCATCGGCCGTACTGGCTGCCGACTCCGCACGACCCGAAAGGCTGTCATGAAAAGCTGAAGAATGACTACAGACTGGCTAGTCATTGCCTTCTTATGTTCTCCTCGGCAAAGTACTTGGAATAAACTTGTGCAGTTTAAAGTAAAATATAGTTGAAATACTAGGTTGTACTTAAAATGAAAAGAGAAAATATCTATTTAAGATAGAAGAGACCGAGATCGAGTTAGAGCGCGCGTATGTGGCGTGTCTGATCGAGCGAACAATTCCAATGGATGAAAACGAGGTTAGAAGAGCTATTCGATCTAATTCAGTTGTTTCCTTTTAATGTAACACAGTGAATAGTTTTTAGATGTCATTCTATTTGCAATAAAAGCGTTATTTCTTTAACTTTATGTTTATTATTTTGCATATTATTTGCAAAAAGTAATTGCATGCAGAATAAAATAACTAGAAGAAGCTCCGATATTTACATTCTGGGTACTTTATTTATTTATTCGACTCGCTTCATTTGCTATATTTGTTGCATTGACCAGTGGTAAAAAGTTCATTTGATTCCTTGTACACATTCATTCCAACAAATAGGTAGAAAGTGAGAGTGAAAGTGGCCATGAACACGGCTTTCTATGCTCACCGAGAGAGTTGAAAAGGGTGAGATCGCGCGAGAAGAGCCAATTTACTGCTGCGTTCAAGCTTCCCTTTCATGTAAAGTGCAAGTTGGTGTATGTCGTAACTTGCAGCCTGCAATAGCCGTTCTACGAAGGCAACTTTTTAAAATAACGCAACAGCGAGAAAAATCATTTGATCACTTTTATAGGAAACAATTCTGTTAGCCTGAAAGTGTCCTATTTTCGCTGAGTATACAAATGAATATAAAAGTAGAAATTGTGTGCAGCTGCGCTCGCGTCGCTGCGGCGTGTCTCTGCTGCGGGACGCGCCTCGCTTCTCGCTCGGCCGCACCATCACGTACGTCCCGACCAACTGCTTCCATGGATTCGAGCGACGCGCTCAGAGACAATGCGGCCGGTTGCGCGGCTGCTGCGATGCCATCGAGAGGTCCTTCCTCCTACTTCATGCTTCAATTTAAATTAACTATACTTTACATTAACAATAAGTTAAAATCAATCTACATTTATTAATTATAAAGAGTGATTTAAGATGCTCAGCGATGCTACAAAGCGCGCCAGAAGTGCACAGAATCGAAGAGCTACGCGCCCGGCTTTATCGGCGCGCTCGAGATTGCGAAGTGGCCTATGTCTTTCATATTTTAAACATACATATCTTCTCAATTAGAAACCCGTTGCAATTTGGGAAAGACCTGAAAATATCTTCCTCTAAACAATAGTGGTCTGAAAGATTAACTGATGAAGTAAATAAATCTTCAGCGTGGCATTCTTCTTCCTGAGATTGAACTGCCAGAGCGGCTTCTGAGCGAAGACGAAGAAAGTCAATCATGGAGTCCGAGTGGCAATATAACTCTCACTATTAAGGTTACTGTATAATAGTTAATAAATTTAGCCTTGTCTTTGTAGATATACAGAATCACACAACTCTAGTTAGTTAAAAAAAAAAAGCAAATTAAGGACACCGAAACGCTATCACGTGAGAAAGCCGCGCGCGATGCGCAACATGGTGATTCGGGACAAATTCGCATCAATATCTACGACGTTGGGCCTCTTCTTTGTTATTTATTTATAGTTTTCAGAACCAGTTTCTATGATATAGACCTCTTGTAAAAATTCATTTTCAAGGAGAAAGAATGGAATATCAAGCAGAAGGATGCCAAGGTAAAAGTGGATACAAAGGCAGGCACTGTCAGTAACTCCTTCCAACTACGGGACGGCGCAACCAAAGTCAGAACTTTCTTGTTTCTAATGCATTTATTGTTATTTTCCCCTGTATTTATTCTTTTTCACGTCAAACAATAGAAGAAGGTTCATGGTTTTTAAGGTGATATTTCCGACAAGAGACGGAGCCCAAGGGAATGTTAGCAATAGCGTAATTCTTAAAACTGTGGACGGCGTCGTTGCTCTTGAGGTTACTTTTCATAAAAATTGATAATTCTTAAATACATGTTTATGTGAATGTTTTTTTACTAATTTAAATTTAAAAAAAGTTTTTTTTTACTAATTTATTTCTCAGGTTGGCCCAAAGGATGAAACTTCCACACGACCTCAGCTCCATTTGCCTGCCGACGAAGATGACTCAAGCACGCCAAAACCTGTAAGAAAAACATATAAACAAATATTATAATGAAAATCTTGATACATGGGCAACATGATAATTGTTCGAAAACTTTTTTCAATCAACTGTTCATAACTGCTTGTTGATTTCCTCAAAATGTTCATGATGCGTTATTTCATTCAATGATTTCAGTACCAAGCGCCAAAAAACTCAGAAGAATACGACGCGGTCTTCAAGAACGCACTCAAGAACACGGAAGAATATAAGAAGAAAGAAACAAAACAACGGCCGTCGGAGCAGGTGCTTTCTAATGCAGCAATGTGAACGTCGAACTTTTCGAAAAGAACTGATAATTCCATATTGTAGATGATCAGTGAAGCGATCGATTCTCTCATGGAAGCCGGCGAGGTCTCTTCACAAGTCAGTCATAATCTTTTCCTGCTCCTCCAGTTAGCTGAGATCTCGCGAACAATAGCAACGGCATACACTGCTTCAGGCAATCTCGCTGGGAGAGCATCAGCAGGTGGAGGGCAGCGGAGCAGTCGAGGCAGTAGAAGACGCGAAGCTCGCAGAACATCCTGTCACTTCTGATCCGGTCGTCGTCGTTAAGGTTCTTCTTTTTATTATTGTAAAAGATATTATGAAGTTGTGATAATCTTTAATGAAATTTTGTAATATTATTCATTCATTCATTCAGGTTTATCAACATTTTTTAAAATAAAGGAACGAGAACACGAGATATGTAAATATGTTGATATATTTGTTTCTATAGCTGACGTGATCGGCTGCTTCTAGGCATGCCTACCGTTTAAGGAGAACCAAATAGTGGGATATACTTTAGGAAGGGAAACTAGAAATAAAAGCTAAAAGGCATTTCTAAACATTACAACATTATTTCGGCGAATGTGATAGACTAATGGTAGAAATTACTGAGCGAGCTAGTGATGCACTATCAAAGATCTCATTAGGCAGTCTATTCCAATCATTGACCACTCTATTTGGCA
The DNA here is from genome assembly GCA_945643635.1 of Allodiplogaster sudhausi. Classification (NCBI taxonomy): domain Eukaryota; kingdom Metazoa; phylum Nematoda; class Chromadorea; order Rhabditida; family Diplogasteridae; genus Allodiplogaster; species Allodiplogaster sudhausi. The sequence continues at coordinate 9,257,844 of CALZFC010000005.1, forward strand.
AAAAGTACTTGAAGCTCTTATTTCTACGTAGGTAATGTTCAATTAGTAACAGAATTAGGGAGGAGACAAAAGAGTAGTTTGCGGTAAATGTTAATATGGTTTGCGAATAATTTATATGTAAACTTAAGATCTATAAAATGTCGAGAGTGTGGCAAGATAAAGTAGAGAGACGGACTGGGTAGCAGGGATATTTTCCAATTCTTCTAAAGATGAGACGCGTGAATAAGCGCTGGACATTTTCTGTGCGGTCGTACGAGGAAGCAGAAAGTCCCTTGTTAGGGTTCTAAATTTCACTTGCATATTCAAGGATAGGTCGCACATAAATAGGGAAGAGACAAATTAGAAGCACCAGGTTATGTGAGAATCAGACGAGTATTAAAGTAGCTGCTCCAATTATTGCAGTCAACTCTGCCCCCATGCAAGCCGGCGCCACTAACGCGTCTCTCGGGTACGAAGATGCTAAAGTTTGATGACGTCATGAAGGAGTTCGGCGAGGACAGCGTCAGCCTTTTACATACATATATTTTGTGCAAGATATTTTGTTGGAGAATAAATTACCTTTTTTCTGTCAGGAGTCTGCTGAAATGCAGCAGTTGCGCTCACTTCTCGATAGCCTCGACTCGGGAATCCGCGAACGACTCGTTGAAGCAAAGTCGCAAGCCCAAGGCGATCACGAGGTTTGCTTTATTCACGTATTTTTAATTCCATAATTATTAGACAAAAGATCAAATGAATAAATTGTCAGTGATTTCAAGTGACCTTCAAAGCTAATTGCAGGCGCAGCAAGTGCTTGACAAGCTCATCTTCAACTTTGACGAGGCACAAGCCGAGCTGAAGAAGCTACGGCTCTCATCCAATGCTAGTTCGTTGCACTTCTCTTTTTCTAAGCGAGAGATATCGTCATTATTATTATCTTATACAGGTAAGTTAGAGATATAGCGCAGTTCGTTCAATAATTTTAACTTTAATTGATTCATTCTTGTCATTATATTTATGATCTTGAGCGTTCCCGGCTGATGATTATCCGGAGGATGACGCGATTATCGCCGGTAGCATTTGTGAGCCTCTGCCAGCAGAGGATATCTCGACAGAAGAAGGGGAGGTCAATGGGACTTCCACACAAAGTAAGAGTCTACTCAACAGTACTCAACTCAATTAATCTGCCTTGTATAGCTATAATTGTTAAGGTTTACATCAAGGCTTACAAATAGATATAATAAGCGGCCTAAACAGACATAAAACATGAAAGAAAGTTTAAGTGAGTCGTTAACAAATCGGGGGTAATTCGTAAAGCCTTTTTATTATATTACTTGTAGCACTTGAAAGCAAGGACAAGTTCATCGTTGATGATGGAAATCTCGCGCTGGAAGAGGCAAGGGAGAATGTCAACAAAGAGGAAGAAGGTCGTTTCGCTTTACTACGTATATTCAAGCAGTCCAAAGCATGGAACAAGATTGGCAAAACAATGGTGTGCAGAACATGCTCAGCACAAGAATTCCGTAAACCGTATTCTTGGCTGTGATTGGCTAAAGACAGTTACCGTATGCCGCGCTATGATTGGCTAAAGGTAGTTACCGTATGCCGCGCTATAATTGGCTAAAGATAGTTACCGTATGCCGCGCTATGATTGGCTGAAGATAGTTCCCTATGCCGCGCTATGATTGGCTGAAAAAACATTTACCTTATGCATCGCTGTGATTGGCTACAACAATCTCCTTTGATCTAGCCTATCGAAGGTGATATTAGACTTTAGTACCTTCTAGATACACCTCTATTTCATAATCAGAGCATCAATTACTTATCAAATGATCAGGTCAAGTTGGAAAATATCTCATGTGGAGTTCATTTCAAATTGTGCCCAGCTTGAGCGCGCTGCTGAAAAATTGAATCACGTCAAATAAAATCACATACATAAAATGTTGCATCGCCTTATTAAACAAAAATCTAATCCTTTTTTGTAGATATTATCACTAATTGGCACAACGCCGATTATGAGAAGGATCTCGAGCAGTGGAGGCAAACACACAAAGTGCCAGCAAGCATGGTTCGATCTTATACAGTTTGTTTTTTTTTGTTTCATAACTTATCTTCTTTACATGACAACTGCTAGCTCAGCAGCGAATCAAGGAGAAAATCTTTTTATTAATAAAAACAATGAATTATTTTAGCCTGTTCGCAATGAGACAGCGTGCGACATGTACATGCGATGTAGGAATCAGGTGTGTAGATCTAATTCACAAGGAGAATCTTACTATGAGGTGGAGATTCTGCAAGTAGAAGCCGCAGGAACACTGTCCTTTCAGCGAATCATTCAGTTAAAGTCATCTTAAATTTGTTTCCTCACCAACATTTGAAGATATTATACAAGATGTTGATTGATTTCTCAAATTGCCAGATGCACCTGGCTCTGGATGGCTGCGCCTGGCGATTTGCCGCAGTGCCCGTGATGCCAACGCTGACCGAGTCCGCCGAGAGCCTTCTCTATCGGTTGGAGAGATAGAGAGATAGAGAGAGAGAGAGAGAGTGAGAGAGAGGGAGAGCATTCATTCTTGGTCCTCAGGCAATCGTGAAAGGTGTGCACTAAAAAGCGATACGACAGGTTAAAGAGTTAGACGAAAAGTGAGTGGATAAGATAGTGAGTGAGTGAAGTGATAAACATACAGATAAGGAGAGCATCCTTAAATTGTACTGCTCTCGTAACAGGGGTGGCTCCGTCTGCGACCCGGCAGACCAACCTCTCTACGAAGATCTCTATGAGATGCTCATCAGAAGGAACAGCAGACAACGAGAGTGTCTAAAGAAGATCAACGAGAAATATGTATGTATTACGCAACAATTTTGTATTAAAAAAAGAAAAGCAAGATTCAGTTACTGTTTGCAGTTTGCAACGTCTATCTGCTTACCATTCTCAGTGGCAGAGGGTCGGTCGTACAACGCGGCTCTCATGCGCATCCTCTCGGCAGAGTTTGTTTTTCCAACGCCGTCCTTCTTCACATTCATAAGCATTTGTCTGCCAAATAGAAAAAGATATATATTTCCAGCTAGTTTACTGAATTTTTAATCTATAAAATACAATAATATTTTTGCAGGCACAAGTCATCTCAGCTGTGCTTTCATGACGCGAATTTGATACAGGAAAAGTGCAGCAAACTGCGTGCATGCTGCCCCAACTATGACAAGTACGAAAATACTAAAAGATGGCGAATTATTTTTTTATTCCAATTAGACTCGTCTGTGGGTTTTGTAATGTCCACATGGGCGTGGCCAAGCCTGCCTCCTATCGGGTGGCTAGGCTGGCTCGTCAGTGTACCTTTTCAGATGGAGTTGAATAAAGAAATGTTGCACGTGACAGTGCTAAAGCTGAATTGCAATAAATACTCAATAATTTAGCTGCCGCGACGATACCATTGAAATTGATGAGGAGCAAGCTATTATCTCACTAACTGCTCAGGTTCGCCTTTGCTTGTCATTTAATTTTTTTTAAATAATTATTTCGTATATTGCGCACATCCTTTTCAGAATTCCTTGACGAAATATTTTAAATTTAAAATAATTTCCCGTATAGTTGAATAACCGCAAGCAAGCGTGTCTCCGTCGCGTGGCGCGTCTTCATTACGAAGACTCGCTCCGTTCTCTCCTCGGCCGCGCCGATTCGCCTGGCGTCCTAGGCAGACTCGGCGACGGACACTTTCTCAGAGAAGCTACCGAACTTATCGAGAAGGAGGCAGCGAGGAAGAGATGAAGATCTGTTAAATATTTCTCTTTTTAACATGTAATAACTATTGGTTTCTAAGCATTATATTAATTCTATGTATACTTGCCTTATTTCCATAACTTTTTATAACATTTTGTTGTTTTTCCGTTCTTGCCGTCAAAAATTAAATTTCCAGATGTACATATGTTTTCCAATTTATGACGATGGTTTAGCCTGCAATCTACTGCATGTCTGTAGAAGTACATAGTTTATTATTCAATCTAACTCGTGCTTTCAAACGAATAACACAATTAGAAAATACTTCGAAGGGGCTTTCATTTATATGCGAAAATGTTCTGATATATTTTCGTTATAGTTTTCAATTACGGCAATGAACATTTTATCTTGAAGCCAATTTTTTGTAGAGATGGCAGTGTTGTATGCGAAATGATTTTTGTTTTCTAACTCTAAAAGATTCCCCAAGGCAGCGTACGATAGAGCAATGTTCCCTCGTTTCAAGCAGGCAGGCTGTCTTAAGAATAATTTATACTGGTAATCATTACAGTTCGTATTTTGCATTATTCGATAATTGTCATCAATAAAACCAATAAAACTCTCAGTCGTTCAAAAATAAAGTGTTGCGTTATATAAAACTTTTCATTGGCGCCAGCGCGGAGCGCTGGCGCTATTTTGGCTTCGACCTGTTAACTCTAAGTTTCTACTTACTTTCCATATCTATGTACATATGTATGTGGATATGTACATATTCATATTTAGATATGGCTTGGAAGCAAATGCTTATGTTAGAAATCACAACTGTAAAGTAGAAAAAAAGACAAAATAACGCTTCAACAGAAAATATCCGACGAAAATAATTTGAACAAAATATCATTCTGCGTGATGCTATTGGAAGACAAACATTGGAACAAAGATCACAGAACGTTTAGACAAAAAAAAAATCATTGAGAATAGAGAGATAAAGAAAAAAAGGTTTGAGGGTCAACCCAGAGAAAGAGAGAGAGCCAGAGATAGAGAGAGAGAGATAGAGAGAGAGAGAGAGAGAGAGAGAGAGAGCGAGAGGGAGGGGGAAGAGAGAGTGATATGTGTAAAGCCGATACTCTTTGCTAAACTATTTACCTCTTTTGATCCACTTTCACAGGCCATCAGAATCGGCACTGACAAGTGTTCTAATGGTACTGTCTCTTCTTCAAGTATTCGTTCATTCCCAGTGTCGGCATCAGTCATTTTCTAATCTCTCTTTGAAGGCGGTAAGCAATTGACCTCTTAATGTGTTTCAAGACAGCGTAACGGCTCGCATATATATTCCCGTTTTTGCCTTCCACATATTCAAACCTTGCTCAGGTAGAACCTGTTCCCCTTAGCTTTTACATTCTTGTGATTAGAAGGGATTTATACCACCTGGAGCGAAGGTAAACATCCTCATCCTTCTTCTCTATTTCAGATAGGATAAATGTTTCGGGTTTGCACCCATACACTCGCATTGGCGTCGGGAATCTACGAAGTTTGATAAGTATATTATGACGTCCCCCTGTATTCCATGAAACTTCGTATTGCGACAGTGCGTAAGCGAAACTTTCTTTAGTTCAGGAAGTGAGGAACAATTGACAAAACAATCAGTTAATTACAATTTATCCATAGCCTATAACAATCAGAAATGTCAACAGCAGACCAACAACAACGAATTACAATATTAATCGAAATGGTCGAGATTCAACCGCTAATAAGGACTTTCCTTTCTGTAATATGCTTATGATCATCGGGCTCAAGAGCCCAGTCGGGAACCGGCGTACTGTAGCACCACTTCTCCGTCTGGTACTTCAGGCAGTGGAGGAAGATATGAAAGTGGGAGAAGGGCACCTGGAATGTTGGTTTCATTTAATCATTTTATTTCTCTTTCGTTCAGCCTAACACACATAACTTTAAATCGCCGATTTCTTTTTGCGTGCATATTTCGCATATCTCATTTTGTAAATGATTGAAGCTGTAAGGACCTTTCTTTTAAAAAAAAACCTACCGACCACCTCTGTAAAAAAACGAACAGTATAAGTTGCTGTTCCTTGAATTAGATATTACGAACAATCCTGCTGCGGTATCTTTTCTTCTTTAAAACATTTAAGCGTTGCTGATATTCTTCTTTAAGAGGTAAAAGAAACCGAGGAAAATTGAAATAAGAACCTCTTTCTTGGTGACATTGCATGACAAGCAGATCGGATCGTAGTCGGGCCGCGCCGCCCGCGAAATATCCTCCGGATCCGGCTTCATCTCCAGCTTATCCTTAATTGTTACCCTTCATCAATTCCTTCGACAATCAATCAATCACATCTACTCATCAATGCGATATACAATTCGTTTTCAATACTCCATCATAGAAATTGTTCTAAATCCTTTGAATGATTGAAAGAGCAATAAACTGGAAGCGACCCACATCTTCTAGCGCGGCCATCCGGTTCATTCTGTCTTCGTATTCTGGATTCTTCTCGTCGTACCAATTCGATGCTCGGTGAGCATCTCTCACGTCATTGCAGAGCTAAAAGAAAATAAGACAGGCTTAATTATATATCTCTCTACCTTTTATTAATGTACACCCAAAGAGAACGGCGCTACTCATTCTTTTATTCATTTCTAAATGAGAAAATAACCTGATCGTACGACTTTCCGTACTCGGCGCCTTTTCCTCGCTGCGGTCCCCAGACTTCCGCACGATTGTAGATGTCATCATTGATGATTGGGTAGCCTGAGAATTTACTGCACTTTTACAAAATCTCCGAAAAATAAGTCTTTGGTCCTTGCAAAGGGTAGTAATTTTCTCAATCAGAAAGTATATCATATGTAAGAAATAAGGGGGGAATGATACTTAAATGGAACATTTGATTTAAAATGAAGATGCAAACCAAGAAACTGAGCGTGCACTCTAATCTGGTGCGTTCGCCCCGTTTCGATTGCTGCCTTCACTACGCTCACTTCGCCATCCGTCCAGAGTCGCCTTTGAAAGGTAATTTAATAATAATCCAATCTTCAAGTTGCAGGAAAGATGAAAGGCTGAATAATGTTAGATTGTTAAATGAATTCAAGAGAAAATAATGATATCAGGCCAACAGGAATCCACTAAATATTTACACAGAAAATTTCCAATTTTACTAATTAATAGGAATATAATAAAATTTATAAAAGAACAGTCCATGAATCCTTAATTTAAAAATGTCAGGTCAATAACCCCTTGAATAGACCTCGCCTTTTTGTAAAATACATTCTCATAAAAGTACCGTATACCTGAATCGCGTGAGCGCCCTCTTGCCATCTGGCCTCACGCACTGGATTCCCATGGAAACGACGAGAGTTCCGATCGGCTCATCCACAGTAATCTCTTCTCTACAACAGGGAACCTTTTGGTTTACAGTAAAGTTTAAATGTAATTTTCAAAAAAGAATTGAAGTTAGCTACAGAAATATCCAAGCATTTAAAAAAAAACAATGACCTACTCTGGGAAGACCCCTTCGACCTTCAGCAGATACTCCTTCGTCCATTCTCCATCTTTCAGCGTCTTTTTGAACTGAAAGTACGCATTCGCTAACATATTTTTCATTACAAAAAATATTCGCAAACATATACGCCCTTTTCCAAACTCAAAATAGTTTTTATACAAGACAATGAATAGTAAAGCACGCACTTCAACATCGGTCTCGTAGTTCTTGGCGAACATCAGCACTCCAGAAGTTGTTCTGTCAAGTCGGTGGAGAACTGAAGAAAACGGGAGAGAAAACGAATGATCAACGAATGGAGTGATTTGCGAAATAAACTACAGCAAAATAAAAAAAGGATGTAGAGAAAAAGTAAGCAAGAATGCGACCTCTAAGTCCAGTGATCCCTCGTTCGACTCGAAGCTGCCCGAGAATAGTATGCACGGAGTACTGGCCGCATGCGTGGACCTGGTCAAGGACATTCTTCTGTTCTAACTTACATTTTTATTCATCCAAATTGTCCTTATATTATCAATAAACATTTTTAACTTATATATATATATATTATATATATATATATATTCTTTTCATGGCGACAATTTAAAATGCCAATAAGCAAAAGTAGATATTCATTTAACCGTAAATGGCCACTTACCGGAAGGGAAGCAGGCTTGTCAATTACGAGCAGATCGTCCGTGTCTGCGATCACTCGAATCTCCGTCTCCAGAACCTACCAATCAAATACTCTTCATCGAGCCTTTCTCTTCATACTTTTTAATTGCGTGCTAATATACGCCGCCTAATATTTTTATTAGAAAATATTTGCATCCCACATTCCCTTCAAAAATTCTGCGAAAAGAAGCGAAGGTCAGGCTGCCACATTTACCCAAGTGCCCAGACGTTTTCAGTTCTGCTCCCACAATGGCTCCTTTCATATTTAATAGTCGCTGCAAGCAGTGGAGAATGGACAACAATGGAATGGAAGTAGCCAAAAGTCACAATTGAATGTCTTTGATTGGACTGAATTCGTGAAATCGTCCTTTTCATCAAAGAAGAACGCTTCCTCCTTGGTAAATTTGCGAGTTTACTAAATGATTTGGCCTTTGGTCTCGTATCATGTATAACAAAGAAATAGTCAGAGAGAGAGACAGAGAGAGAAAGAGCAAGGAGAGTGCGAGAGGGAGAAAAAAATAGAGAGAAAAACGAAACAAAACTGAGAGTGAGAGAGAGAGAGAGAGAGAGAGGGAGAGGGCGAGAGAGAAAGAGAGAGAGAGAGGGCGAGGGAGAGACTTGAATACATGATGAAGCTAAAACAAATAGAACTATAAAAGAGTGCGGCGAGAGAATGATTCCAAATAAATGTCAATTTCGGAGCTTCTAGTAAACTTTCCTTGGCTGACCGGATGTTCATGGCGATGTCCCCAGTGCTCGACGCGGTCATTGCTCTGGAAGACGTAGTTGACATCTCGCATCTGCTGCCCATTCACCCAGATCCGACCGAGGCGAACTGCCAGCGACTGCAACCATTCAAAGATATAACTATCTATTTTTTTTACTTTTTTTTCTATTTTTGTCACTTCACGCACTCTCTTTTGTTTTGGCCTTTTCTTGGGATTTGCCTCAACATACAATAGAAAATTTATGTCTACAACAAATAGTAAGTCTAACTAAACATATTCCCGTCTGTCATATTAGTAGTAAATTTACAGTTATATCCATGTTGATCCCCTTTTACTCGGATAGGAAGAGGTAGGCATCCAGCCCGGCATGACGTTTCTCGTATCAAACTGTGGGTGGACTCCAATTAGCCGCTTTTCCCAGTGGACAAAGAATCATTAAAGCGATGACGTTATTTAGCACCTTAAAAATGAGAAAACAAATTTCGTACTTTCTAGCATCAAAAGGGTACTCTGAATTAACAAATCATGCTAATTTAAATATATGGGAAATTTTGTCTGATAAATATTTCTCGTGTGAGAACGACGAATGAAAAGGGCCTAATTTATTGCTCCGGATAGACGAAGCAGAAACAGGTGCCCCTTTTGATATGAAGGAAAAAAATCGCTGACAATGAGCCAACACATGTCAAGAAGAGAGAGCTAACGATGAGAACACTTTTCTTCTAGATGCCGACATTCTCCAGCGGATAGATTCCTTTTTTTATATATAAACTTTCAATTCTTGGTAATATGGCATAGCGCTCGCTCTCTTTCTTTTGGCCTTCGCTCTTCTTCACCCTCAACTCCCCTATTCTCTCTCTCTCTCTCTCTTCCCCCGCTCTCTCTCTCTCTCTCTTCCTCCCTCTTTCTTTCATATAAATTTTCATTTCTCGCTGTTCTCTTTTTGCAGATCTTTCACTCCATCAAACAGATGCACCCTCGTGCAATCAGTATCACCCGCCCACTATCTATCTTGGTCTAACGCTTCTCTCTCCTCACCTCTCTTTCCACCCTTCCGTTTGTTGCTCCCTCCATTTTCATTTTCTCTCTCTCTCTCTCTTTCTCTCTCTCATTCTTTCCCTCTCAATCTCTTTCTATCATTCCCTGTTGCAATGTGTCAGAGGCGCTTCAGCTTCCCATGTGAAGCATGGTTCTTCATGTCATCGCACCCTTCTTCTTTCGCTCTCTCTCTCTTTCTCCCTCTCTTTCTCTCTCTCTCTCTCTCTACTTTCTCCCTCTCTTTCTCTTCACAAATGGATTACTCCTTCGAGAGGAGGCAACAGCCCATGGCGAAACTACGCGATTAGTGTGGGGCGACTGCGCTTAGCAAGGAGGGCAGCCGGCTAACCACCTAATTACGCCAAATGCAGTTTTGACTCTTCCTTTTTACTTTTGTTCTTCAGAAAGAATTAGCGGAATAATGCGCATCCATGTTTCTTTCAAATGAGAAACAGAGCTCAGGGCTACCCCGGGTTCCGTACGCAATAATGGAAGTTCGAGGGAAAAAATTGGTATAGAGTTCGTAGCCAATTATTTTCCTTTGAGAAACTATCACACCTCCAAATATTTTTTTTTACACCATTTCAAATTTATATTGTGCAATATTTGTTTTATTTTCGGCCATTAGGATTCTAATACTCATAAGGACAAACAAAATAAAATGGTGTTTTCCATGATTGCTAGGATCAAAATGTTACGGGCTATTGAAACCCAGTCATTAAACATGCTCCAGTAATTCTGTACATCCGACATATACTTACCATTCAATTCAATGGCGAAGCAATCAACGATCTTTGTTCTTCTTAAACCTAAAACGAATTTTCCAGCCAATCAGCATGTATGGCAAAACATGAACAGTTTGGCTTCAGAAACCTGTTTATGGATGGGTACCTCTTCATTCCCTGGCACCGTTCTTTGTTCAGAAGTATTCCTTTATGTAGTCTTCAAAAGGAATCTACAGCTCCACCCACTTTGACCGCTGGCAGAACTGAAAGTTCCCCATCCCTCTCTCTAGCTCTCTCCATCGCTACCTCTCTTTTTTCTGCTAATTAGGATGGAGATGGCACTGGACCTACCAGCTCGCTTGCCTCTCACTTACCCCTCACTCCTCTGCCCTTCCAAGGGTGCGTTGCCCTTTCCCAACTCATTCATTCTGCATTCTCTCTTTTACGCCAATTTTAAACAATTTGACTTCGCCAAACAACTACTCTTTCTTCTTATAAATGCTTATTTATATCACATATCTAGCTGGTAAAAAAATAACAAAAAATATAGTTATGGATGCCTAGTAATGCTTTTCTATCAGATAACTATCCCGTTTTCATCATGTTCTCACCAAATGCTACTACCAAACAACAAGAGCTCTGCCATGGCCCTTAAAATGGGTGGTCCCTTTTCTTGTCAAGTCTCCCCTGTTTTCCCCGAGTTGAACAAGTGTGAGACGACGAAAATTGGCTAATGGAAACGGAGGGCAACAGGGCAATCGGCGACTACGCACACTCAGCTTCTTGACTTTATTCGGGAAATTAAATTCCCATTCTTCTGTTTAGCCGAATGCCGCACTTGAGGAGAGGTGAGAGAGTGAGAGAGAGAAAGAGAGAAAGAGAGAGAAAGAGAGAGAGACAGAGAGAGAGAGAGAGAGACAGAGAGAGAGAGACAGAGAGAGAGAGAGAGAAGAGAGAATGGTGAACAGAGTGAGAGAAAGAGCGAACAGTGAAGAGAGATGGAGAAGTAAATGTCAATCGCAGAGCTGAAAGCCAGACGGAGAAGCAGGAAAATAGTGCGAAAAGGCAACGCGAGAATGAAGCTCAAAACAAGAGAGACAAAGAACGACAATCGCGAAGAGAGAGAGAGAGAGAGAGAGAGAATGAAAAAAAGAAGCAGACAAATGATGTTGAGATATCCTAGACTATGACATCCGACGGATCTTCTATCCACAAACTAACCTAAGGAATTGTACTCGCCTGATTTTGCCCTTGGCCTTGTTATCTCCAGCATTATTTAAAAAACTGATATATGACTCCGAAAAGATAAACATTAGCTATTAGTATTCCTCAGAATGGTATTATTGTAGTTGTAGAATACTTATGTTTCTTCCCAAAAGAAGAGAAGTAACCGCATAGTGTGGATTGAGTGAGAGGAACTCTTGCGTGAAGACATCCACCAACTTCCGGCCGAACCATCTTCCCTTCGCGCGTGTTCGATACACTGTCCAGTACGGAGCGAGGTACCGTATGCCTGTAACAACTTCTTAAGTGTACTATAAAAGCATTTTCTACCGTAACCAAAAACAAGCTATTTATGAGCAATTATTTTTCCGTTTTATGGAAGAATCGAAGAATAGCTTATATAATCAACTTGTTAGTAGCATTTGATCCTGATTGATGCGTCGTCCACCAATTTCTCGTTCCTTCATTTCACACATACAAAGTGGAGGATGAGTTGCCATTTCTTTTAATAAATTTATAAGCAAACAAGATGGTTCACCTTGGAATTTGTCGCTTTAACAGACTTCGTTCAAAATTACCACTTTGAAGGCAAAAGTTGCCGGAGATAGCTATTTGACGCAGGCAAGTAAAAGTAGAAAAAGAAAGGGAGGGGGACAGAGTGAGAGAGAAAGAAGAGTGAGAGAAAAGGCAGAGAAAAGAGGAAAGAGAAAGAGAGAGAGAATGCGAGTGAGTGAGAGAGAGAGAGAAGATAACTAGCAAATGTATGCATCTCGAGTCCCGTCCAACCTAGGTTATCATTCGCCCTTTAAGTTGCCACCCCATAACTAGATAGAGAGAGAGAATGCGAGTGAGTGAGAGAGAGAGAAGATAACTAGCAAAGCTGCAGCTTCGCTCTTCTTGAATAGGCCACTTAGTTCCCCTCGGAGACTACTCTCGTCCCTCTCGCGATCTCGATTATGAACGAATAATAATGGAAGGCCCACCCACTGCCTCTCTCTCTCTCATTCTCTATCTTCGAACGAGAAGAGAAACGTCTTCTTCGTTATCCATTTATTTTCTCTCTCTCTCTCTCTTTCTCGCTCCCCTCTCAACTCGTTCTCCCTCTCAGCATCTTCCCACTTACCCTTCTCTGGTTAGCTCACCTCAGCCTGGAGAGACATGCTCTTCAAGGCGCATCCACGACGAGTGGGGAACGAAGTCGAGCAAAGACATCATCATTTTCATTTCCTTACTCCCCCCCCTCCTCTCATTCTCAAGCATAGGCTGGAAAAGGCTACGTTGTCAAGATTATCAGCAACCGCTAGTAACTGCAATAGAAATTATATTTCTGGTATGCATGACTATTCCGAGTTATTACATCGGAACTTCGTTCAGCGAAATGGCTGCACTATATTGATATTGACTAGAAGAATTCCTATCAATATTTTTTCCTGTGGAATTTCAATCTCAAGTTAAAATGTTTCAGGCTGGGCAGATGGGTACTTTTTAAACTTCCATCTTTCTAATTAACCATAAATGCAGCGCTAAATGAACTCAACATTTCCCTGCTGATATAACATGAACATTCACTTCATTTTCCGCTTCATACACTTCGAGCGCGAGACTGAGCGTGTGTTCCTAACAATTTCGGAGCGCGAATTCAATGCAATAAAATTATTATCCATCCTTTTACTTTAAATTTTACTCATACGTAAAAAATGCCAAATTCCAATATGCTGTTCAACGCTGTTAATTCATATTGAAGCCAATTAATATGAGGTTACATATAGGGCAATTTTCAACTCTTTCTTTTTAATGGGAAAGTCACTGACCATTTCTTATCTCGGAAGGAATGTTCATCGGAATGTCGTCGTCCGGAGAGAACGCTTCGATGTTCTTGACAACTCGTGATTTCTTCTCTCGCGGGATAACCTCCTGAAATGACAAACATTGCTACTCGTTATGATAATCACAAATGATGTTGAAAATATTTGCTAAAATTCCACGGCTTTTTCAGGTAGCCCGAGCCTTGCAAGGAGTAGGGCAATAACGTGCTTGAAATATCAATAAAGCAGGTAAAGAAAACAAAAAAAAATTGCAGCTTGATTCTCAAAATTTTTGTCGTAATAATTTTCGCAAAGTCTGATTACTTGAGAACCTTATTAATGTCCTCAGCCAATCGCTTGCGATTCTGACGATCCGTGAAGTTTGCTTCTGGAAAATCCGCCTTATCCGCGTCCTGATTCGCTTTCCTCTCAACTTCTTTATCGTCCGCCTTTCTCTCTTCGGTATCCCCTTCCTTTTCTCCTTTCTTGTTCACTTCTGGCTCCTCCGTTCCTGTTCCTTCGTCAGCCATGGCACGCAATGCGCATCACGCTCCTTAACTATTAACAACATAAGGTATTGTTAAACTAAAGAAACAGAATACCACGTAAAGATATCCAGAAAAATAACAATAAAAAGGGAAAGAACTGTGATATCTTCGAAAGCCCTTTGAAATTGTTGGCAATATGCCAGAAACCTAGTACCGTAACTACAATGGTCTCTAAGGTTTTTCCCTTCAGAAAATTCCTGTTTATAATTAGTATCTCTCATTTCTATTTCCTATCTAACAATAAGTAGTTCGATCATCAGAAATTATATGCTGAATATTTGGAAATAATATTACAACATAGCATAGTGATGTGCTAATAAAAAAGGGAGAGAACAATGATGGGGTTGAGAGACCGGTGTAGTGAGAAAGTATCAACCAATCGAGCGGTAGAGAGAGAGAGAGAGAGAGAGAGAGAGAGAGAGAGAGATAGAGAGAGAAGGAAAGAGAAAGAGAGACATAAATCGAAAGAGAAAGAAAGAAGGGAGAGAAAGAGAAAGAGGCAGACAGACAGAGGTCGAGATAGAGTCAGGAAAAGGAGAGGGTGAGAGAGAGAGACAGATAGAGAGAGAGAGAGAGAGAGAGAGAGAGGGAGAGAGAGATTTGGATAGCGGTGGAGATAGTATACGAAGCTAATTCACAAGATGTGCACATACATTTAGTGCGTGCTGTTGCCATGCTTTCAAAATAATGTTTTGTAGAGCTTTTCCATGTACATGACATCACGCTCCATTACAAATCCAGTCTTCATGTTTTGAACGTTTGCTAGCATTTGCCGTGTGCATAATAATAGATTAGCTGATTGTCATTCCCATTACAATTTGAAGCTAGCTAATATCTATTGCAATAAAGTAGCCATTCAAATGAAATAATCATAATCTTATCATGATTCTAATTCGCCATAATACGAGAATAGATTCGGGTTAGGATTAGAAACAGTGGGATGTCGTGGATGCTGCTGTTTGGTCTCGATAAATCGCAAACCCCCATCTCACAAACGGAGAATGCCGTTGTTTGTGTGTGTAAAGGCATCTCCGAGATTTATTGCTGATATTCATCTTCGGCCGCCAGTTTCTGCCCTGAAGCTTGCGAGGAAGTCATTGTCTTCTTCGCCGATTACGCTAAGCAATTCCCATTTTGGCAATCACCTTCTCTCTCTCCCCCATTTCTCTTTCTCTCTCTCCCTCTCTCTCTCTCTCTCTCTCTCTCTCTCTTTCTCTCGCTCCTTCTGCCCTCTCTCTATCTGTCCTTCGCAATAATCCTCTCACTTTCCATCTCTCCCGGACCACGACCCTTTCTTTATACATATTTCTCTTTTCCTGAATAGCAAATTCAAGCTTGGCAGCACAAAAACAATGGGCAGAGGGAGCGAGAGAGAGGGAGAGAAAGAGAGACAAATTAGCATTGGAGAGAAGGGAAGAGTATATATGAGTTAGATTTCGGCAAGACGAAGTTGTCAGTTCGAGTGACACTGCGCCCCTTGCGTCATGCGCTTTCCTAATAACCACCTGTCAGAAAGAAGGAGAGAGAGGGAGAAAGAGTGAAGGAGAGAGAGAGAGAGAGAGAGAGAGAGAGAGAGGGAAGGGGGAGTGAGAGAGAACCTCATGGTCCATTCCAGGTTGGACTGACTTTCCTGACCTGACAATACCAAGAAGGGCGGAGCCTTCTCGGCAAGGCTTACAAGAAGGCTGCTCAGTGAATTGAAGCGAAGTGAGAGAAGAAAAATGGAGATGTCAAAAGGGGGCGTGGCCGGGGGGGGGGGGGGGAGCAGCCGCTTCTCCCCTCAAAGCGAGTGCATTCAGACGCATCATTCATACATATTTAGTGTGCACCCTTTCCTGTTCGGCGACGTTTTCTAATCATGCTAAAACTTCCGCAGCCCGCCACACTCTCACTGACGCATGCAATTTTGGAGAGAACGGCGCGGTTCTTTCTTTAAATTCCGGAAAACCCGAAAAAAGGACTTTAAAAAAATTGCCTCCATAAAGCCTGAAGAAGTAGACTTGATGTCATACAAGAGGCATTTTTGGTGTTCTTGATTCAACAGACTAACAAATGGACCCTCTCACCCTTTTAGCCATCCCTTCTATTCTTCAAAAGTTCTCCGTCCAAAGACTTGCAGTTTCTACCTCCAACCATTTCTTCTTTGTTTAAACGGGTTTTTTTGGCCAAGATAAAATGAGCATCTCCAATATTTGCTCAGAATGGCTCGATTGCCTGGTGCAATCAGTATTCTGTATTGATGTCCTTGCCTTCATTCTCTCTCGCCATATTTGAATTGTCTTGGATTTCTCGTCATGCTTAGGTTCTGTACTGAATGTCTCTTCTTTCGTATTCGTTGTCTTGCTTCCTCTCTTTGCTCTCTCTCTCTCTCTCTCTCTCTCTCTCTCTCTCTCTCTCTCTCCTCTGTTCTCTGTACTCCCTACCACAGCCACGCTTTGTCATTGTCTTTCCAATTATCTCTCTATCTCTGTCTGTATTACACACACTCTCTCTCCTCCCACTCTTGATCTACTCCGCCTCATTACGCGGCGTGCTCTGCTCGAGAGTGTTTTTCCGCTTCTTAGCCCTCGAACGGCCTAGGGAAGTGGGCGGCCTGTGCGATATGCCTTCTGGCTGTTAATAAGGCGACAAGAAAGGGAAAAGAGAGAGAGAGAGATAGAGAGGGAGAGAGAGAGAGAGAGAGAGAGAGAGAAGTGGGAACATGGACGAGAGCGGAAGAGAGTGGTCATGCCTTAGGAATTCTGAAATATCCCAGAGTAAAGTAAAAACGTGAAAAGGCTTGCATCTACATTGAATCTGATTGGAAATGGCAGGACGTGGGATGACTTTGAGATCAGAACTCAAGCAGCCTCGGGTGAGGGTTTAGTCTTTCTCTTTCCCTTTCTCATCTCTTTTTCTTCTTCTTATATCCATCTCTTTCTTTTTTTCAAGGAATTCCATGTATGTATGAATGAGCGCTAGGTTGATAGCAATTTCTCTTTGCTTAGACATTCGTCAACAGATTATTTCTGAGAAAGTTCGCTGTTATTTTTGGAAGTTAGCTATTTTTGGTTGCTCTCCAGTTTCTTTGCTTTGAAAATGGACAGGAAAAATGTCGAATCATTTATTATTACGCGCATAATATAAAGCATCTATATATTTGCGATTTCGAATGCAGAGAGCTTGTTGTGAGCTAGATTCCAGGCGTGACAGTAAATCATATACGATATCTTTTGCCTTGCAAGTATAGAATCACTTGCTTTTCTGCTGTGGTGGAATGCCAACGGCGGTACGCGTTAAAAAAAATTCAATAAAATCGCGACAAATATGAACACAATTGCATTCTCCGTTGCCGCGGTTCTATTGAATGTTATTTAAATGATCATTGTCATTGCCATTCACCCCGTATTGCACTCATGGCCAGACGCATTTTTTTTCGCTTCTTTATGCCTCTCCCAATCCTGTCTCTTATCTCACCGTCTTCTCGCCTTCCCTCACTCTCTTCACATTTTATTCTCTTTCATATTCTGGCTGTCTCTCTCTCTCTCCGGCTCTTTCTCCCATCTGCTATAGTCTCTGCTACATTGCGCCCACCCTCTTTTTCCACCGAACAAGATATGTTTTCCGAGTGGGTAGTTTATCCTGCTTCATATTGTGATCGTTCTATCAACCACGATGAAGCATGTTCATCCTGTTACATTCGTTCCTCAATATATGTACATATATATTATTTGCTCTTCGGCATTATTTCAAAACTTGTTGTCTATGATATTATGATGAGATTTAGCTTTTGGAAAAGATTTTCAATGTCTTATCTTGAGGGCGTCAGGAATGGCGTCTTCCGACTCACTGGTAGATGCTATCTCTGGCGAGGATGAGGAGGGCGTTTTTGCCGAGGGAATTCGCATGTGTCGCGAGTGTCTCGGCTCCACCCAGAAGAGCTATCAGGCATGTTGAGCAAGGATAATAAGGCATTCATTTCTTATTTCAAATATATCTTTTCGTTATTTCTTCTTTAGTTTGCTTGACCAGTTTTACATTCATTCGACATTCTGTTTCCCCCTTCTGCACTAACAATAAGAACAGCATTTCAATATCCGTGTTTCCTGCTATCAACCTGTGCAGACAACAACACAGTTCTAATACGAACAAAATGGAATCTTCCTTCGCAGGCTCTCATGCTTGCTTTGACTTCTTCTTTCTCAAATTTGCGTCATAGAATCGGCGTGATGCTCCCACTTCCGTTATTATTTTTCTCCCTCTGCTTCTCTCTCGCTTCCTATATCTGCACCCAAGTTTCCTCTTTCTTTCTCTGTATTTCTCTCTCCCTCTTGTCTCTCTCTCTCTCTCTCTCTCTCTCTCTCTCTCTCTCTTCTAGGTAATAAGCAACTGCTTAGCCATGACAGTCGTTTGTCTTCTTCTTTCCAGCATTCCAAGCAGAGTTCTCCTCTGTCTCAAAAAGATGCCTCAAGTCGGTGATAATTCATGGGTAACTAATGCACACGTGCATACATGGAAGAGCAGGCACATGCCATTTCATTTCAAAGAAAGAGGGAGAGAAAGTAAGAGAAAGAGAGAGAGGGGGGGGAGACACAGAGAAAGACAAAGAGGGAGAGAGAGAGAGAGAGAGAGAGAGAGAATGTAGTATGAAACATTTTGTATGTGATTAGCTACATGTGCATGACCGTTACCCATGGATTGTTTCCATTCATGTAAAAAGCCAACGGATGACACAAGCAAAGTTTCTAGGTTCATCTTTATCTTGACCCCTTTCAAGGGTCATCTCATTGCAAAAATATAGCAAAATGAGATCCTCTTGATAAAGCAAGAAAAAAGCGAATGAACGAGAAAGGGAGTGAGAGAGAGAACGGGACAGAGAAAAGGGAGAGAGATAATGAGAGAATGAGATAGGAGGAAAAAGGCAGGACAAAAAGAGTTCCCAAGGGCATGAAAGTTCATATAATATTCGACAGAGTGCTCATGTTCCGCGAACTGGTGAGATGTGGCCAATAATGCAAAAAAAGAAGAAATTGAAAACTCTTTTGTGACTGTACGGTAAGTTGTCTTCATTGTCAAAAATTGCCCTCGGCAATGCCAAGGATGTGTTGAATTGAAGAAACGTACTTTTATATAATGAATATGAATAAGAAGTACAAATGTACAAATCTAATTTTAACAGGTAAATAAATAATAAACAAATAAGCAAACTTTTTTCCTTGAGGTCTACAATTTGGTGGTGTCTGGAGTAGTGCTGGCCGTGATTGGCGCCATCGGCCTCTGCGGCAACTTTCTCGTTGTTCGCGTCTATCTCTCGAGGTCACATTCGAAAGAAAATTATCGCGATATTTAACGTTTCTTAAAGAGATGCATATGCTAAACTTGGAGAAGTGTGATGTTGTTTAAAATGCATCCTTTGTACAATATATTCTTCAAGATCTCAAAAAAGTCCCAGATATCATCAGTCGCAAAACGTTTTCTTCGCTTCGATGTTTGGGAGCGCCGCGACGCGACAGGCAACGCGTGAGCCTGAATCGTTGCAGGACACAACGCGTGCACTCCACGTCGATCTACCTGGCGTCTCTCGCGTGCTCCGACTTCATGCTCATCGTGACGGCAATGTTTCTCTTTGTGCTCGAAGCATGGCGGCACCATGACCATGAATGTGCGTTTCATTTTTTTAATTTTAAATAAAATAAAGTTATCATAGTTTAGAAATTTTGTGTCATTTTTGTCTTAAAAAACAGCCCAGAGATCCCGAAAAATGACATTAGCGAAGACAACGAGGAAGGGAGAGAGAATATGAAATAGTGGGGAGGGAAGGAAAGAATATGTATGAAGATGAGAAGGACCCGAATGGCGATCGGCGATCTCATTACATTCATTTGGTCTTTCTAGTCTCCTCCGTAATCCTACTGGAATTAGGTAATGCTGCTTATCTTATTCAAGTTTTTTTTTCTCAATACCTATATGCTCTTCTCATCATTTCGCCTCCCTCTCTCTCTTTCTCTTTATTTCTCCCCTACTCATCCTCCCTCTCTTTCTTTCTCTTCTCTCTCACTTTCTCTCTCGTTCTGTCTCACTCTAATTTCTCTTTGAAGTTCTCTGTCACTTGCATGCGTCTCCTTTCTCTTCTCTGTTTCTTCATCTCTCTCTCCCCTGAAATTCACTTGATCCGTCAATTTTCTCTTATCCACATTTTCGTTTTCCATTCTTCGAAACGCTGGAGTCTCCTTCTTCTTCTCGCAGGCTAAACAGACCAATGTGCGAGCTCCATCTGAATAGTCTAGTCTAAATTAAGACAGAGTGCTCATTTCAAGAAAGAGAACGACAGAAAAAGAGAGTCAAAGGGCAAGGGAAGCACAGATAAAGAGGATGTGAAAAATGGCGTAACACAAGGAACGTGGGAGAACGCAGGGGAGAGAAGTGAAAACCGCGGGAAACATGTGGGCTGAAAGAAAAAGAAAGAGAGACACAGAAAGGGGGAGAGAGAGGATATTTACTAGACATCTTTTTGTTAGCTTCAAATGCACTCAAGTCTGTATTTTAAAAACGAAAAGGATGTTGAAAGATCTTCTGCATTTTCCATTGATATGAAACTTACGAAAGGCATGTGCTTTTGCATCGCAAGACAATCATACTCCATTGCAAGACGATCGTGATGTTGCAACGCTGCGGACAATATCAAGAAGATATTTAATATGTGTAGAACATGAACCGATTGTTGTTTTCTTTTCTTAATTCTAACTAAAGTCATCGTACGAATACCGTAACTGAGAGTCCGACTTTATGTGAGCAACATACAAGAAACACAAAGATCGCTTGAATGAGAGGGGCTCTTTTCTCCTTTTCCTATTAGTACTCCTTTTTTGGCGGTTCATTATTAAATAAATTTAAAAAAATGCAAAAAGAAAGGCATCTGAAAAGAAAATGGATAATGAAATAAGCATAGAGATCAGAGAAAGTGAGATGGAGAGCTTATTGTTAGAGCGAATGAGAGAGAGAGCGAGAGAGAGAGAGAATAAATAAGACGTGATTCCTTGCAGTCGTTGCGTGGCTGTACGTAACGGGAGCTCCGATGGTCTTCCCTCTGGCCGCGGTCTTCCAGACGACGTCAGTCTACTTCTGCGTGGCGGCTGCCGTCGACTGCTTCATAACTGTCGTACTGCCTCCCAGTGTGCACGAGATATACTGCACTCCCGCGTATGCAGAGAGAAAGAGAGAGAGAGAGAGAGAGAACGAGAGAGAGAGAAAGAGCCCAATGAGAGAGAACGAGAGAGAGAGAACGAGAGAGAGAGAAAAAGAGCCCAATGAGAGAAGGAGAGAAAGAGGTGAGATTGAGAGAGAGGGAGAGAGAGACAGAAATACTGTGACAGAAAGAGAAAAAGAAAGAGAGAGAGGCAGAAAGACTGTGACTGAAAAAGAGAGAGAGAGAGAGAGAGATTGAGAAAGAAATGCCTATCCATTCTAGGCGCGCTCGCAAGACTGTGACTTGGATCGCAATCCTCTGCTTCTTCTACAACATTCCCCATGTCTTCGAGATTGAGCAGGTTTCGTATGAATCTGCGCAAAGATTGTCCCAGTGATCTTGTTATTCTTGTCTTGTATAAACGAAGTGTTGAGGTTGCGTGCATCGCCGACAACGGCAGCAACTCCACTCAAATCTGCCCGACTGCCTTCCGTGCCAATCCGCTCTACTACGACATTTATTATACGTCCGTTTATTTCTCTTCCTTTTCATTCCGATTCATCGCCAGGTAGCATTTAACGAATTTTCGCTAATCATACATCCTTTTTGTCCAGCATCTAAATTATCTCGCATGCCCCATTCGATGACACTTCAAGTTTTAAAATATAAAAGACTACATGATATAAACAAAATCAATTGCATAATGTTTCAGAGGTATAAAATGTAGAAATATTGTAATAAATAAATAAATAAATAAATAAGAAAATATTATTTAGATACATGTACACGACGTTCATGGCAATCGGGCCTCTCCTTCTGCTCATTCTTCTCAACATCTGCGTTGTCTACACTGTCGTTCGCTCGACTACTCCAGCGGGTCCATTTTCATTTTTTTATTATTATCCAACCAAGGATTTATTCACTAAAAACTAACTAGCATATCTACAGCCTAGATATACATACTATTTTTAATATATTACTCTTATACGAAAACCATAACTACTTTTTTGAGAAAAACTGTTTAAAAGCTAATAATTTTCAGAAGAGTCAGATACTGTAAGTCTGATCCTCGTCGTGTTCTTCTTTATCTTCTGCAACTTTATGGCACTTATGGTCAACTTTCTCGAGCTTTACTTTCATGAACAGGTATTCTACTTGATTATTTTGTTCTTTTATTTAATAAACAAAAAGTAGAGTATTGTTTGAACTAAATAGTTCTCATGGCAAACTTTATCATTTGCAATTTATGCCTATTATTTACAGCTCGGTGACATTCTTGTGTATCTTGTTGACTTGTCCAACCTGCTGATTGTCGTCAACGCGACCGCAAACTTCTTCTGCTATCTTATCTTTGGCGCTAGTTTCCGGCGAACTCTCTGCGAGGTTGGCGACATGTTTGAGAACTCTCTGAGGTTTTTATTTTGAAGGACCGTCTAGAAGAATTTGGATTCGATTAGCTATTGTAGACTGAAGATATCGGTGAAATTTAAGAGAAAATCATTTTTCTTTGTAATTTCAGATTCTTCACCCACGACGCGGAGCAGTGAAAAGCGTCTACATAAATGGTCAAGGAAAGATTCCAGAGGGACACAACCTGCTGACATAGCAGAGTTCTACTGAAGACAATGCATTCATCAAACAGACAAAAACAAGTTCAGAAAATTAAGTAACTTCAGACGTGAAACTTTTTTTATTGATATTCCAGCATAGCGAATAAAGGAGGACCTATTTACATTCTAATACAAATATATCCTATTTTGTATATTTGCTAATATACCCTTTTTGAATGTCTTTTGATAACAACCATTGATAACTTTTTTGTGATGCAATATAAGATTAGTCTTTTTTAATCACCCTAAACACCATTTCCGTGAATGAATGCACTAGTGAATAATCTTCACGGTGATTGATATGAAATGCCTTCGATAGCATCATCAATTCTACAAGAAAGCATTAAATTTATTTTCTTCACATTTGATGTTTTGCTTCTCACAGTATTTTGTGAATATGCATAGCCAGTTACCTGTTTAGAAAAAAACGATTTGCAACGGGTGGTATTGTTTTATTAATGTGAATAACAGGAGTTGACGTCTCAAAAAAGCTGTAACAATTTTGTACGGAACTATTTAAAATGTTTTTTTTTCTGTAAAATTTTAATTTCGTACCGGCCGTGTCGTCATATCTCTGGCTTTTTTCTATGTATGTATTTTTGTGGAATAAAGACATATTAATCAGTGCAGCAAAGGGTATCGTAATCTCACGCAGATGTGCGTGAAGTGTACATGTGAATAAGAAGTATTCAAATCAGGTTGTCCTCTCTTATTTGCTGTAATCTTTTTAGTCATATAAAATTAAATCTAGAAGCACGTATATTTTTTCATTCGGTGATTTTTTTCATTCCATGACACGGATAAGTCTGTATTGAATCCGTTCAATCCACAAGGCAATCTCGTTTAAATGAAGGGTCGTTGCTGACTGAAAATGAATGGGAAGGAAGTGTAGAGAGTCGCGGATCTCGCTGTTTCTTTCTTTCTCTCTTTCTCTATCTCTTCTGCTCTCACTACCATTATCTCCTCTCTCTTACTCTCTCTATCTCTCTCACTCTCTCTGTCTCTCTCTATATCTCTCTCTCTGTCCCTGTCTCTCTCCCCATGGGCTGCCCAGCCCGTTGCGAACAGGCGCGTGGTTGAGTCCTCTCCGGGGGGAGATCGGTCGGTGTCGCTCTCAGTCGAACGAGTGACTATACCATGGCAGAAGCAGAGTATCCGCACGGCAGAGAAAGCGAAAGAGTATGTGAGAGTCAGAGGGTGCAGAGAAGCGCAACGGCAAGCTTATATCACTGCTGCAGTTTGAGCAGTCGTTTCAGAAGTCACTTTCTCTCTCCCTCTCTCTTTCTCATTCTCTCTTTCGCTCTCTCTCTCTCTCTCTCTCTCGCTCTCACTCTCTCCTGTCCTCCTCGTTCTCTCTCGTTCCCTCTCTCTCCGCCCGTTTTGACGTCTTCCTCATCCTCTTCCCTCAGGCCGTCCACCCTTCATCTTGCTCGATCTATCAACTTTCCACCTTGCCGTTTCCATCATGTGCTGTCTGATCTGGTGATCTAGCACGGTTGCATTCACTCTCGCGTATCGATCGCGTTCATGCATCAATTTTTGGCGGATCAATATTGCGACACTTATGATAAGAATCTACAATAGATGTATGGAATATATTTCAACATTTGCATAGCTAATGAGAGCATAGATTGGGGGGTATGACAAATGCGCAGCGGTCATTTGCGCAGCGGACATTTGCGCAGGGGTCATTTGCGCAGCGGTCAAAAGCGCAGCGCCTGGCCTGGTGCGTATGTGACGGCGAATTGTTACCATTTTGTCTGTTCAAACCATGTTGGACATCTTTATAACTGATCTGATTATTTGTTAAGGCCATTTCAACTCCACTATTAATCATTCATGACGTCTTACAGTTGACAATTGGTGAATTAAAGTTTAAATCATGCGACTTTAGCGTGTTTTCGGCCCCCGTTTTTAAATTCAATTTACAGGACAACAATAAAAATAGACAAGAATGACTGGGGCAATACACCTTCATCAATATTTTTTAAACTGAGCAGGAATACTGTTGCAAACTAAATTTTAATCCAAAAAATTCTTAGGCTTGCATAAGAAACGCCGACTAACTGTCATTATTGCAGTTTCAGCATCCGCCTATAATTTAAAAACAATTATCAGAACAATGGACATGTTATACGTAGTAAATTGTTAGTATTGAAAATGAAGCTGAAAGAATCTTCCGGGAATAACTATTTTCTCTAGCGCTACTATACGCTTTGTAGCGCTACTGTAGCATCTCGCCTGTTCTAGCCGAGAGAGCGTTGCAAAATAGCAGGGTTTTAATATATACAATACCCAATTCTCTACCCGTGATATTTAATTCTGAAACGATAAGATGAAAATAATTCAAACTTCCTGAATCATCTTTTACGCCGAGACGAACTTAACCATGCGACAAAAAATAACACGTAAATTATTCGCCGGAGATCTCCTTTAATGGGCAAATGGAAGGATAGTGAGAGAGAGAGAGATAAAGAGACAGAGACAGAGAGAGATTGAAAGAGATAGAGAGATAAAGAGACAGAGACAGAGAGAGATTGAAAGAGAGAGAGAGAAAATGAGAGCTCCGTGATATGTAAAATAACGAAATGGTTATCAAAGAAAGTAAATTACCATTTCATACCCTATTTTCTCATGCTCACGAATCTCAGAAAAAGAGAACGAAAAAAGGCCCTCAGAAATTGAAGCGTGGGCGGAGACGAAGTCGATCATTTAGTTCCAGCGTTTCTCATGCTAGCCTAAGAATTTTTTTGAATTAAAATTTAGTTTGCAACAGTGTTCCTGTTCAGTTTTAAAAATATTGATGAAGGTGTATTGCCCCAGTAATTCTTGTCTATTTTTATTGTGGTCCTGCAAATTGAATTTAAAAAAAACGGGGGCCGGAAACACGATAAAGTCTCATGATTTGAACTTTAATTCACCAATTATCAATTGCAAGACGTCATGAATGATTAATAGTGGACTTGAAATGGCCTTAACAAATAATCAGATCAGTTATAAAGAAGTCCAACATGGTTTGAACAGACAAAATGGTAACAATTCGCCGTCACATACGCACCAGGCCAGGCGCTGCGCTTTTTGACCGCTGCGCAAATGACCGCTGCGCAAATGTCCGCTGCGCAAATAACCGCTGCGCAAATGACCGCTGCGCATTTGTCATACCCCCTAGATTGGACATCTGACTTTAATTAATGTCATTCAATGAACTTTTTCAAGTCAATGTCAACTTCTATCATGCCTTCTGATTTTGCTGACCTCACAGTCGAACAATTCTTCCGCATACGATAAATCAGATTTTAAAACTGATACATTGAGATCGCTTATGTTTTCTTTTTCTATTATCTCCGAGTTCTTCCTAAAACATTTCCCCGTAAAACGAATAAAAAACGAGCTTGGATTGCCCATCTGTTTGATGTGAACAGCAACAGATTCTCAGGAGGCAGGCGACATCTGGAACGAGTTCGCATTTCATGTATAGTAGTCAGTCATTGGTTTCCGTCTGTACTCTCTCCCTCTTTCTCTCTCCCGCTCTCCTCTCTCTCTCTCTCTCTCTCTCCCTCGCTTTTGTCCTTTTCTTTCGAACACTCTCCCGTTTAATTTCTCTCTCATACGCTTCCGCTCTCTCTCTCTCTCGCGCTCTCTTTCGCATTCCCACTCTGCTTTTCTCGTAGTCTCTCGGTCTGTTCCAGTTTACATCCCTCATTCTCTCCCTCCCTCTGAATGGCACTTCCATTCAGATTTTTGTCATCGTTTTCCAACCTTCCATTAGTATGATTGGTTGTCCTGTGCTTATGACAAAGGATATGCCTTCATATGCACCAGTTCAAGCGCTGACTTCACGACTGGCATACTTTAGGAAATTTTTGTTTAGAATCTTATTGGAAAGTTAAATGAACGCGACAGTGTAGAATTGATTTACATCAGCCGGTGATGCCATGTATTTCATGCATATTCCTCTCTCTCGGTCTCTCTCTCTTCTGTCTCTCTCTCTCCCTCTCTCCCTGTCTCTGTCTCTTTCAATTTGGCCCTCGCTTGACATACCCTCAAGGATGTCTCACTAATTTAGTAGACACGTATGGGAGAGCCTTCAGCTATCCGATGGGATATTTCATATCTCAAAAAAAGATAAAGTCAAGGAGCGAGTGAGAGGAAAAGGAAGAAGAAATTGCCTTCGAGCTTCGTTCGAGTCGCTGAGAGCGAGATGGAGGAGGAGAGTGAGGGCGTGAGAGAGAGACAGAGAGAGAGAGAGAGAGAGAGAGAGTAGGAGAGAGTGGGGGAAGTAGACAATGACAGAGAAAGCATAAGAAGCGAAGAGAGGGAGTTTGGCAGATTGAGGTACAGGACGGGAGGGCTGCTATGCATAAACATAACAAAATAAGAATTAGAGTCGCAAAGCAGGAAGGAGCGGGGAGTAAGGCAGAGACAAAGTTGGAAGGAAGAGAAGAGAGATTGAAATGCAGAGAGTGAAGGGAATAGTGAGGAATGGGAAAAAGGAAGAAGAGAAAGAAGAAGAGATTTGGAGAGAAGAAGATAAAGAGAGAAGGAAAGTAGAAATGGAGGGAGAGAAAGAGAGGAGAGAGAGACATTGAGAGAGAAGGAGAGAGAGAGGGGGGAGAGACTGAGTTAGTTTATTTGGCTGGTTCCATCTTCGCCACCACCGGGTCGTCGTTTTGGACGCCGCCTTCCAGACAACGGAAAGGAACTCCGGAACTTTTCTGGCCCCGGGCACTGATTGCAGCCGGAAGTTAGCTTATGCTACTCCTGCAGATCTTTTGAAGCTCTCCCTCTTCATGTCTTCCTGCCTCTCTTTTCCTTTCTTTCTTTATTTTCGCCGACCACTTTACTCTATTACCTTTTGCACCCCTCCTCCCCCCTGCTCTCCAACTCCAACACCTTCAACTCTCTTTCATATCACTCTTATTGACGCATTCGTCATTTTTTTTAATATTTTAAATACAATTTTTGAGCGGCTGTGCTTTGCGTTTTTCGAGGAAAAAATAGTTTGCAATAACTTCCACTCTCTACTCATTTCTAGTCCAATTCCCTCTCTCCATCCAGTTCTCTGATAAATTATTGATTACTAATTAATTAATTCAATGCATGTTGCATGGTGCCGTTCGAGCAGGCTTGCGTGACAGGCCAAGCACATTTGAGAAATGTTCAAGTGAAGAAGCTTGCTAGAGAGCAGAGAGCAAAGAGGGAGAGAGAGAGTGCGAGTGAGAGAGAGAGAGAGATCGAGAAGCAGAGAGAAAGAGAGAAACGAGAGACAGATCCCTAGACGCAATACTGACGCCGAGTCCGTTTTGAAGAACGGGGAACTCCTTTTATGCAATACTTTTTACGATTATTTACATGAAGCCAGTGTTTTTCAGTTTTATCATTCCACGTTATCGCGCTCTTCCGTTGTTCCTCAAACTTCCTGTTTGTGAGTAATGGTAAAACAGCTTGCAGAATCTCATGCATATGTACTTTCAATAATCTATTTATCTTCTTTCAGATCCTTGTGGCAATGAAGTGGTTGTTGGCTGACAGGAATTGAAGAAGTTTACTATCAAACTATACTCGTTGCTAACAGAAGCTCGTTAGGAAACGGGACTCTGTGCTTCATTGTTCGGGGTGCCGGGCCGCTTCAGCTTCTCCTTCCTCTCGGATACTCCCTCTGTCTCTCCCTCAACAACGACCACGACGGCCACGAGAGCGGCGCCAAGCGCCTTGACAGTCGCCGACGGCGTTTCCCTCCCTCCGCCATCAGCTACGGGTAAAGAAAGGAGATATGTGTGCATGCACTTGAACTGAAATTAATTAAAAAATAAACTCTAGAACAAATAAACATAAATAAATATCCTGTTCAGTAGCGGCGTCGAAATCGTTGGACGGAGGCGCGATGAGCGAAGGCGCGGGCGGCGGCGGCAGAGTGCCCCGCGGCCTGCTCGTCGCTCTCCTCATCCTTGTCCTTCTCTGCCTCGGCCTCCTTGGAGGCCTCATCTACCTCGGAGTCACAAGGCCGGACGCCGTCTGTCTCTCATCTGGATGCATACACACGGGTACGCTAACACCCTTTTCTTTTTCCAAGTTTTGGTTGGTTCAAGTTTGCAACTAAAGAAGGACTATCTGCAAATAGTATTTTGTTGGCAGATTTTCCCGCCTTTTTTCTTTCGTGTCGAGAGAGAGAAGAGCATTCAAGCGGGGAGACAGACAATTCATTGCTCGCTCTCTCATCTCTTGCTGTAGACCTTTATCTATTATTCTTACAATTAATTCCCTTTGACTCATTCCTTTTGTTTTGACGACCACCCTTGTCATAGTAGAAATGACACTTGCAATAATAAATATTCATTCGCTTTTGCTTATTACTAACACGCAATGTAAACTGTGAGTGGCGACAAGCTAGTAAATGGGTTGAAAGAGAGTGTCTTTGGTTCATCTAGTTCAGCATTGGGATATGCCAACTTAAATATTTACATAAATACCATATGCCGTGTTTATTCTAATGAAGCGTTTTCAGTTCCTTCGGAGAAGGAATACTATTAGAGGATGGGATTCCATTGGACGAAATAAGCCATTTCTCCTTTCAGCGGCCGTGATTCTATCGTCGATGAATGCCACCGTTGATCCGTGCGTCGATTTTTACGAGTACGCATGCGGACAGTGGATAAAGGTTTTCAAAGATTATTTTCTTACCGTAATATCACTTGAGATACTTATTTAGAAACCATTAGCAAGTATGTATTGAAGGGTCACCCAATTCCGGACGATGCTCCTTCTGTCTCTAACTTTGAGAATCTCGGGCAAGACTTGGAGTTTGCACTGAAAGGTGGGAGCAGAGTACTTTTCGTTGTTGATATTTAAAAGCATTGTTTTTGAAGTTATATTTTGAATTTAAAAGATAAGTTTTAAATATGTATCTAACGCTAATCTTGAAATCGTTTTGAAACCTAATATAATGTACATTGATGCCGAAAATAAGGAGTTTTTATGCTTTTAATTTAATATTATAGAACTCCTCGAGGATCGGGATGCAAATGATTCGATCGCGGACAACGAGAGCGCCTTCACCAAGGCCAAGCAGTTCTATCGTCTTTGTCTCAACGAAAGTACGTTGCCTTTAAAGGAGACAGAAATCAATTTTAAACTTGCCTGACACAAGGGCGAGTGGCCATGTGACTAAGAGAGGCGCGACTGCAATGGTCTGGAAAATTCAAATAGATCGCGGTTGAATTCCTTTCCTTTCAGTCTAGTCAAGGGGTGACTGGTCTTTATTTACATTTTTTTTTATATTTTAAATTCTTAAATGATGATTGATAAGTGTTCGCCCCTCTGTCACTTTGTCACGTTCCCCTTGATCTCTCATTCTCTCTGATTCCATCTCTTCCGCTCCACTCTTTCTTAGCTGCTTCCGCATCTTTACTCCCCGGGGCCATTTTGTTTATCTACTGCAACAATTAGCAGACATGTGCAAAGGAAGGGAGAGAGAGAGAGGA
Source organism: Allodiplogaster sudhausi (assembly GCA_945643635.1). Lineage (NCBI taxonomy): Eukaryota > Metazoa > Nematoda > Chromadorea > Rhabditida > Diplogasteridae > Allodiplogaster > Allodiplogaster sudhausi. The sequence continues at coordinate 9,288,013 of CALZFC010000005.1, forward strand.
GTAAACAGAACTATGAGGAGAACAAGAGAATGGCAGAGGCAGAGAGCGAGCCAGAGACGAAGACAGGAAGAGTGAGTAAGAGAGAGTGAGAGAGAGAGAGCGAGAGAGAGAGAGAAAGAGAGAGTGAGAGAAAGAGAGAGAGAGAGAGAGAGAGAGAGAGTGAGAACGAGTGAACCTAATGGAGCTGCTCAATGGAAGTGCCCGGAGAGGCCTTTTTTATGATATTTAAGGAGGAGTGCCCGAGAGTGTAAAGTGGTGTTAAGAGAGCCTCTCTGTATGCCTCCAGTAGGGCCTGCCCCAGATCCAGATGTTCGATTTCGAGAGCGAAAACGTTGTCGGACATGGCACTCGGCCCCAGTAACAAGATTAAATGATAAAACTTTTTTTTTCAAAAAAATTCTTGCGTGAACAGTTAAATGTATGGATTTTTTGTGATTTGATGTATCTCGCTTCAAAATCAATATTTTTCAATTTGCTTTTTTTTATTGGCATCAGCGTCGAATTCTAAACAAGAGACCTTTAAATGTCTTTCAAAAAATATTTCATTTTCATATCGAAAAATTATTTTAAATATTTCAATTTGACCGTTGAATACCTTATACTCAAAACGTTTTGGGTACTATATCTCAAATTGTAGAGCATTAAAAACTGTATAACATATCTTCTTTTCGTTTAGCCTGGATGTCCCCTAAGCTGTTAAAAATGGGCTCAAATAGGTAGATGAAGGATTCAAGGAATGCGTGAAGAAATGGTTAAATTCTTGTTTAAACATACAGTGAACCTCTTCATTCGATTCAGCGCTTGTTTCTTGTCATAATAGCTATAAATCATAATTCATAAAACTATCGTTTTCCACGAACAAAACTCATTTTTCGATTTTTCTACCATGGACAGAAAATGACCTAAAACTATTCGAATCCGGTACCCAATGGGAAGATAAAAATGTCAGCCACTTTGCCACTAAAAAAAAGAAAATTTAAAAATATTGCTATTAAAGAAAGTTATGGCGAATTAGACTTTTTCCTTACTTTTTCATGCCTAGACAAGGAAAATTTTTTATAACAAAATTGATCTACTAATTTTCCTTACAGTGCGTATGGGTACCCCTAATTAAATTTTGGATAACTGAATCGGTAATTTTTGCGCCGGGGCAGGTCCCCATTGAGGGCAGCTTGATCCTTACAGAGAGGCTCTCTTAAAAGCAGAGAAGAGAACACTCTTTTCTCCTCCAGAGCTAAAGATTGAAAAATTCGCTCTTTATTTACCTTAAAAGTGAAAAAAAACCGACAAATAAATTATATTTCCATTCTGGTTTGTCAAGAATGTTAATCGAAAATTAAAATTATAGATACATACATACATATGTGTATATTTCTCGCTTATCGAAGTGTAATCTGCGTTGTTCGTCAAAAGTAATCTTTATCTTTTCTTATGAAAGAGCTCGAAAAGTAGACAATTCTTAATGTCATGCACATGGCCCTTATTATTCTTCCCGTTCTTTGTTATTCTTCCTCCTTGGCCACATCGAATGTGTAAGGAATGCTGGAATTTCACGCTCTTTTCTCTGTCGCCCTTCACCTCTGTCGTATTTCTTTCTCTCGAGTTTCTGACTTGGCTATTCTTTCTCTATTCCTCAATTTCCTTTCTGTTCATGTTCCCGCAAAGTTTTCATCTCTAATCTGTCGCTTTCCAATGCTCCCCATTTCTCTATGTCTCGTTTCTCTCTCTCGTTCTCTCTCCATCTTCGCTACTCTCAAAAGACTGCTTCCTCTGTTCACGTTCCACAGACGTCACTACTGGATGACATTAGACCTCTTGTTTAACAAGCTGAAGCTGTCGTAAGAGTGCCATAGGAAAGTCGTCAAAGAACACATGATTTCGACGAGCGCCTGGGGCAAATATAAAAAGGAGGCTCATGTGATAGAGTGGACCGATGGGACAAAGATTACGAACACTTCTTTCCGAGACCCAGAATAAACAAACAGCTGATTGACCCACTCTTACAGGTGAGATCTTGGACACGTGGCGAGGGACGTTCGATGAAGTCAGTCGCTCACAATAAGCTTACTTTCTCAAGATCAAGGAGATTTTGTGCAAATTTGTTCTGATCTGAACGACCTATCAAATATCCGATAATATCCTGAATTCCCTTGCAGGTAGTCGCCTCGTACGGCGGCTGGCCGAGTCTGAGCGGCGCTCCGACCGCGTCGCATGCCGCGGAGCCGCGACGCGTGGAGCGCGTCTACGCGCTCATGGTCGCCAAGTTCCGCGTCGACTCGCTCTTCAAGGCCACCGTCCAGCCGGATGACAAGAACTCAGAGAGGCACGTGCTGCTGGTCAGTCGGGCTCTTTTATGAGTGCTTCCGCGGACAGCAGTTAAAGATGAACATGAAGAAAGCACCGCTCTCCTGTCTTCCAGATCGACCAGCCGGCTCTGAATCTCTTCGCGCGCGACTTCTACATCATGGCCGAGAATGACGAGAAGCAAGCATACATCACACTCATTCGGTAGGCTGCTCTTTTCTTGGACTGTATGTAATACATGTGTAGGTAGATAGATATGTTCATGCGTGTGTTCTTATGTACATATGTATGTATATACGTATGCTTCATTTTCCTCAATATGTGAATTAGATATGAATAAAATATATGAATATCTAATAATTAATATTACAAAAAGATTGATGAAGTAGCTATAAGAGAGAACATTTGAGAGATGTACTGGTGCTTCTGGGCGCCCGGCCGGACGTGGCCATCCAAGACGCCCGCGAGATCATCGAATTCGAGACAGCGCTCGCGAATGTCAGCCACCGAGCCTTCGTCCTTAGCACTTAAGCCTTTTGCCTAGACCTAACCAAGACTTATGCCTCAACGAGATCGTAAGAATGGGGAATTCATAAAAAAGTGTACCTTGTCCAGATCACGATGGCTGACGACCAACGCCACGACATTGCCGAGTTGTACACGAAGCTGACCATTGGAGACATGGCTCGGCAACTCCGCCACTTTGATTGGCTCTTCTTCTTCAATCAAGTCTTCCGAGACATCGGCCAAAAGGTAAGGCAGAAGAAGAGCGAGACGAAGTTGCAAATGTCACTTTATTTTGTTGTCATGAAAACGCGGATTTGCTAGAGAAAGAGAATAGAATGAAGTAATGTACGCAGAACGGCGAGCCGATCTCTTTCACCGAACACACCGAAGTCGTCGTGTACGGCTTCGAGTTCTTGCGTCGACTCGATCAGCTTCTCCCTCAGTACAATCACAGGTATTCATGGAATAGAAAATTTGATAAATCCATCACTATGAAGCCTCTGTCTTGGCATATCTTGTTGATCAAAAATATCCTGCCATCTCCAGAAAACTGATGAACTACCTGTCGTGGTGCTGGTTCTTCAAGACAATGCTGCGCGATCTGCCCGATCCATTCTCGCTGACGATCTTCAAGTTTTACAAGTCACTCAATTGTTAGTTTACGTTTTCATTAATATGTACTCATTTACATATAAAGCAACTGTGGACAAATTTGCTTGAGCATTAACATAGTGAACTGTTCTTCTAAAGCTATTTAAATAAATAAAAAAAACTGTTTAGTAGTGGGTTAAATTTTAGTGCTGAACGTGCAGAAAGTGCGTTGGCATGGCTGCGTCACTCGAATCAATTCTCTGATGCCGATGGCCACTTCCTCGATCTACGTTCAGAATCACTTTGATCACGAGGCCAAAGAGCAGGTCCAGTCACATTATAAGATTATTTGTAATCACATTATTTATTTATGAGCATTTCGAAATAGAATCGTGTAATGGCAACGATTGCAAACTTTGAATAAGTCAGGTGGAAGAGATGATCACTCTGATTATGGAAGCCTTCACTGATTTACTCGAATCGGAAGACTGGCTGACGCCCGAGACGAAAGCGTTCGCCAAGCAAAAGGTAGAGAGTAGTTGAGCGTCAAAGAAAATCAATCACTGACAGGAAAGACAACTTGCAGAAGCGATATTTTCTACCATTGAGTGGGTCAAAGTGGCACTAAATTGCCAATTATTATTTATTCATATTTTTTAGGTGCAAACAATGAAGCAGAAAATTGGCTATCCAGACTACCTGAATGATTCGTCCGCAGTTGATAAGTTGGCTTTTTTTTTAAATAATGAAATGTTTCTTCCTGTTTATTAATCTTATTTTTTAATACTTTCCTTGCTCTCAGAGAGTACGCGCCATACGTCGTGACGGACGGCGACTACTACCGAACCAAGTTCCGCTTCTACGAAATGCACCAAAAGGATGTCCTCGAGCGCATCGTGCTGCCAGTCGACAGAGAACGGTGCGAAAAGGAAGGATAGAAGAATAAATAAATAAATACCAACATTAATTCGGAAGAGTTTGACGTCGGCAACTAAATCCACAACGGAAAGTGATTTGTTTGAGATGGGTTGCTGGCGCAGCTCTCGTGAATGCCTTCTACAGCCCGAACACCAATGAAATAAGTTTGTCATTTTTGATCATTTAATTATTGGGGAAAATTGAAAACAGATGTGTTTGAATTAAAATGTACTTTATAAAACAGTTCAATGACCTTGAACTATACTATTTGTTCTTTAGTCTTCCCCGCGGGAATCCTCCAGCCAGTCTTCTACTCCAAGGACTTTCCTTCCTCGATGAACTTTGGAGGCATCGGAGTTGTCATTGGACACGAAATCACTCATGGCTTCGACGATAGAGGTAATCATTCTCATGCCGTTCTGGTGGATTCTTCATTTTGTACAACTTCATAATTAAAAAAAAACAATAATTAAACTATTCAACATCTCGTTTTCTAGCAAAAAAAATTTACCGAATGATATGGAGAGAAATGATAACTGCAGGTCGTCTCTACGACAACGTTGGCAATATCCGCCAGTGGTGGGACAACACGACGATTGCCAAGTTCGAGCAGAAGGCCCACTGCATCGAGCAGCAGTATAGGCCAGTTCCAACTCTTTTTTTTCCTAGCAATAAATATAATTAGTAGAATCTAAAGAAATAAATATAATTGTAAGTGTTTTAAATGATCAATGATTAAGTATGCGATTTAGTGGCTACATGCTGAAGCAGATTGGACTGGCTATCAACGGTCGGAGCACAAAGGGAGAGAATATTGCAGACAACGGTGGGCTCAAGCAGGCTTACAAGTCAGATTGTTTTTTTATATATTTAATTTATGGTTATATATGCAAATAATTTTAACATTACACGGATATGAAGGATACAAATCGATTTTCAGGGCATACAAAAAGTATGAAAAGTCACATCAGAAGCCGCCGAAGTTGCCGGGCGTCGACTTAACTCACGATCAACTCTTCTTTCTCAACTACGCACAGGTTTTAAAAAGACCCATCCAAAGATTTAATTTCACCATTTAAATTACAAAGGAATATTTCAACGAATACTTTGTTTAAATTAAATTTTTTTAAAGATTTGGTGCGGCACAATGAACGACAAGGAGGCCGTGCGGAAGTTGCGCACTTCTGAACACTCGCCAGGGCCTATTCGGTCGGAACCGTACATTTCTTAATATTAAAATGAGACTGGTAAAAACCCAGAGATAAAAATAATAAAATAATATATTGTTCAGAGTGAAGGGGCCACTCTCCAACAGCTACGACTTCGCGACCGCCTTCAACTGTCCCGTTGGCAGTCCGATGAATCCGGCTGAGAAATGCCGAGTCTGGTAGTAAATGTGCATGGACCAAGCAATCTTTCTTCTCTTTTCGGTGGTTCAAGAGAATATCCGCAACTTTTCTCTTCATTTTTCTCTCTTTGTAAGCGTGTTTTATACAAATTTTACTAGCTCCGCCGATTTTCTGTGTCTGTCGGTGTCCTCTCCATTGCGCGTTCTCTCTCTCTCTCTCTCTCTCTCTCTCTAAAAGTAGCTTCTGGAATGTTCCCTTTCTCTGCCTGTGACTTACTCAGGAATTTTTGTAGAATAAAACCTCTTTTCCTGCTCTTTTTATCGCAATGCCATCCAAAATGATGGAAACTTGACCAAGTCGCATCCTTGCATCTTTAGAATGTCTTCTGGTTGCATGAACAAACGTGCTCATTAGAGGTTCCATTATTACTTCTTGATGCCATCATTATAATCTTTTAAATACTTCCTTATTTTGTAATTATATCCTTCTTCACCCATAGCATATGATTTATGCTCCTTTCCTTTCTTAGCCATTTCTCTAGGAATTATCCCGCTGCAATCTTCTTTTTCTACGATGATCATTATGTTACTTCTAGAAGACCAAACTCAGCCATAATATATTTCAATTTTCCTGATCGTTGTAATCGCGTGGCCCTCTCATGTTCTCTTGCCCTCTCATGTTCTATCGCCCTCTCATGCTCTCTCGCCCTCTCATGCTCTCTCGCCCTCTCATTCTCTCTCGCCCTCTCATTCTCTCTCGCCCTCTCATGCTCTCTCGCCCTTGTGTCAGGCAAAAATGGCGCGAATTCAATAATGAATTTTGGCTCCTTTTAAAGATTATCCAATCTAGTCCATATGTATTATTTGTCAATTTGTCAAGTTTTGTTTTATCTTTTGACTGAATATAGCATTCGGATCATTCTCTTGCCATTTTAATGATCTCAGTGAAAAAAGATTTTCTTGTATTTCGTTTTCGACATTTGGACATTGGTGTATATTCATTCGCGAAGTCTTATGAACTTTTTGTTTCTCAGTTGCATTGCTAACTTTCTTCTCAATGCATTTGCTATCAGTAAGACTATGTATTTTAAAACTTCGTGTACATTTTCATATTATTTTCTTATGTGAATTTGAGAAACCGAATTAAAATGTGAAGTATAATGATAGTGCTCTTGTTACATTAACTGTTGCTTTTTCATGATTTTAATCAATTTCAACCTTCAGTGAAGCATTTTTGTGATAAAAGAAGATTCGTATGCAGACAAAGTAAAATTTATTTGAAACGATACGTTGAGAGATGAAAATGTAGGCAGATACAAACTACTTGAAAATTCGAGATTGTCTGCTTTACGACCGTCAATCACTTCTTCCACTCTGAAAATGGCTTTCATGGCTGGCTTCTCTCTCTCTCTCCTTCCCTCTCAATCTCCCTAATCACCCTCTCTCATTCTACATAGCTCTTTCTTTTCTCTCTCTCTCACTTTCTCTGTCCTGTCTCACACACTCAGCTTCTAATATTGCAAAATTTTTCAGCTATTCAGCAATATATTTTTTGAACGATGCGTTGTTATGATTTATTTATTTACTTGATCTTTTTGCTAACAATAAGTCTTAAAAATGTGTGAATTATGGTCCCGTTGCCATTGCGTGTCCCACCTTCATTGAAATGGAGATATTTCTCCACTTCAATATGGGTGCTCGTGGTTTCTGACATCTTCACTACTTCACTATGGACAGACATAATCTGATATTATCTTACGAATTCGTTGCGTTTTACGGTGTCTAATAAGCATAGCCGGAAAATAACAAGTGGTTTGAAGTAGGCGACGAAGGTAAACTTACATAATAACTCATCTTCGAAAGGAGACGGAATTAGAGTTTTCAAGGATGAAGGTTTATCTAATTCAAATGCCAAAAACCGTTTTTTTTTCTCTTTCGGTTTTTTCTTGAATATTTCATCTGACTCTCTCTCTCTCTCTCTCACTCCCACGTATCACTACCATATTCATATGTACATACGTGCGTGGTTCCTCCAAAATGTTCGTGAAGAGTTCGTAATGGGTAAGCCCCGCCCCTCGCGGGTGCTTGGAGAGGAAGGGAAGGAGAGGGGCGTGGCTACCGACACCGACGGTCCGCGTGGGACACTCACGGGGGAACAAGGGCGGACAGTTGACGTTCTCTGATGATTTGGAGCTGTTCATTCTTTCAAAATATATATATTTTTTGAATAGCTCTTTAAATAATTCGCTCCTTGGTGCTGTGTGTGGATGCGTACTTTGTATTTGTTTAAAGAAAGGCAAAAGATGTGTTAGAGGTCCTCGAAGCCATGAAGGTCTCCTCCTCGGCCTCCTTCTCGCTCTCTTCCTTGTACTGCTTCGTCTGCTTGCTTGCACTTCTCTTGCACTCTGCAGCAGCTGCCTCGAGCAAACACGAGGTGCACTTCTTATTCTACTTTTAATAATCAATTTACATCTTATTATTTATTCTTATGTATTTAAATATGAATCAAGGGTTTTCTGTTAGCTTACTATGTGCACAGCTTTTACGATTTTCTGTTCTTGAAGAATTTACTGCTGTTCGTTTTTTTGCTCGCTTCAAATCGGTCAAATCGTAAATGTTGTATGTATGTCTATTATGACCATAAAAGAATATGGCAAGCTTTGAGAGCGCAAGCAGTCTATCTATTGTAAAACAATCATTATTCTTGCTCGTTTGCAAATATCGATCCATTTTGAGTAGATACCATTTTAGTGTGCCCACCATAACCCGTCCTGATTTAGAAGAATTCCGCAGTCCGCCTGCCCGCGCCGGTCGAGCTCTATCCGATGCACGACGATGGCTTCTACGTGAAGCGCGCGGACGCCGATGGCTACGGCTGGCGTGAGTGCGAGTTCTCACCCCTTTCCTGTCTCCTGAGGCGCAGAAGACGAAGCGTCGCCTGAATGGGCATACTGTAACACCGAAAAGAAACCATATCCCAACTAATAAGAGCAATCGCTGGGCCATTGTTCTCTCCGTTATTGAATATCGCTCCATCGCTAACTCCATCTCACTCTCACTTTCGCTCTTTTTCTTTCCCATCTTTTTTCAGACAATTCATAGGTCGATTATAAGGTCTTGCGAATAGTACATTTAGTCTAAGTATAAAGTTTTTCGTCATTCACTTTGTAACGCACAATATTTTCCCGGATGATTTTTAGGCGTGTAATGTTGTGCTTCGTGCATATATATTTGGTTGTTCTTAAAATGAGAGCTGTGTTAAAGGAGAGGCTTCATCAGCAGTAAAGGAGAGACCAGGTTGAACCCTCGCGTGATAGATCCATGGCTATAATCAATGGAAAATACATGAGATTCTTCAATTTCTTTTATTAAAATGTGTAGTCGCATTAATGGAGATGACGAAGACGAGGTAGAAAAAAGAACCGAGCATGGTTAAATGGCCTCGTTGTTCCTATTTTGCCTGGAGGCCATCTCTGCGCCCGTGACATCCTCGCTCTATATTGGCCTCGTTTGAGCAGGAGGAAAATTTGAGAATCCATCTTGCATGCTATGCAAATGACGAGTGGAGCGTGTTTTGGGAGATACATTCATGAAAGAGAACCAGGCGAGTGGTGGGCGTGCTTTTCTCCTCTTCAAGTCCAACTCCTTGGCCACTTGAGTTGTGGGTGGGGGGAGAGACTTGGAACTCAAACTTCTCGAGCTAAACGCGTAGATGATCCGGATTATGACGTCATCTCAGGTCTTTTCTTGCTTTCATGGAAGGCCCGTTGTTCGCTCAAAGTAGGAAGAGGTTTCATGTTGAAAGAAGAATTTAAACTTAATTGATGCGCGATAAACAAGGGATGGGTTGTACGAAAGAAGAGGGTACGGAAATTAGCGCGCATTCATCTCTTCATATCCATCCTTTAAGTTTAGTGACTTGACGACAAAGATTACGCAGGCTCACACATCCGGAAGTTGTCGACATGAAAAGCCCACGGATTTTCCCGATTGATGAAAACATCTTGTACTTGTATAGGTAATAAAGCCAAGTTTACAGCCCTCTCGAATGGGGCTCATTTAAATCAGCATTTCCAATTACTCATGCTCGTGACAGCGTCCGAGAAACGAAGAAGTTATAAATCATGTCTACTATGGTTAGCATGATGTTTAGTAATGAAAGGTTATGCGGTGACTTTCTTCCCCCTTCAGAGATTCTTTGTTATATCTTTCTATCTTTTTCTCTCTATTCATCTCTTTCATCTCTCTCTCTTACTCTCGTCTGAAATGTGCTACCTCTTATGGTAAGGCTGAAGTGGTCGGCTGACGTATGCATCTCCCGATTCTGGAAATTCACTTCACTGTTTCCAACCGTCTGGCAATGAGTGCGATGCACAGATTTATTTATCGAGGGAAGTTGAATGTTATTCATTAATTGTCAACTGGCTTTTTCAATATAAATCACAAGAAGATATGCAAACATTGAGCATATGTAGTTGCATTATTCAACAATGAAAATGGGATGCTTGCTTGCATAAACCCTATGAAATTATGAGGAAAACAAATGACAAAGAGAATAATGAATAAAGGCTAAGGCGGTGCTCTGAATGAGTTGTCTGGAAAGGCGGACGCGGAATGGCCGCCGGCGTCCGCGCCATCCGATTCGCGGCGTGCGGAAGAGCGTCGTCGATGTCGATGCCGCACTCTCTCGCCGTCCCCCTCGTGGCCACGCGCGTAACACGAACACGAACACTTCTGGCAAGGCTTGCATACATTGACAACTTACTTTATTGAACAATTTCCCCACCCTTCACTGATAACATCTAGTCATTCGAAATACAAAATAAAGAGAAAGGAAAGAGGCGCACCTCATCACCCGCCCTTGCAAGCGAAGTCTCCTCTTCATCGTCCGAATCCCCGTCTTCTCCACGGCGGATTCGAACGAGACCCCGTGCTGCCAGCTTTGCTTCTCGCTCATCACGACGCTCATCCTGGAGAAAGGAGAGAGAGAGGGAGAGAGAGAGAGAGATGGGAAAGAGATTTGATCATGAAGAATGATAGAGATAAATAAAAACTGCAACTCAGAGCTTGTCGGAAGTGAAGAATGTGGAAAAATAACAAAGTTTATTGTGAGAGTATCAATACAAGTTTTTCTTAGCATATTATTGATCGATGTACTATATAGTTTAGTTTTAATGGCGGAAAAGTGTGAAAAATAATTAAATAAAAATGAATAAATAAATCGAATGGATAACTCCTTAAATACCTCCGTGTTCATGGTGAGGAAGCGAAGGACGAGGAGATTCATGGCAGCAGAGATGACAGTGAGGCCGAAGAGGATGAAGACGAGAGAGAAGACAACGTACTCGGGGCGAGTCTGCAACGCGCCCCCCTTCTGCAGGGCCACGAAGTCGCCGAATCCTATAAAGATTATTTTTCTGGTTTTTTATTCTTTATCTATTCATTTGTTCATTTCATGTGTCCCGTTTACAGGTTGTCAAAATACCAAATATGAAATTTTATAGCCTCCTTCCCTCATGTTCGAGCTCCAGGCTCCAAGTTCGCTCTTGTCATCCGTCCCTCCCTACCAATGGTGGTGAGTGTGGTGAAGCAGTAGTAGACCGAGTCGAAGTACGTCCAGTCCTCGTATCGATGGAATGCGAGAGCGCCGAAGACAATGAGAAGCGAGCCCCAGCCGCCCGATACCATCAGAAGGTCGATGTGAGTCACCTTCAGCTATTTATTTAATTCAAGTATTACTTTTCAATATCTTCAAAAAATTAACAATAACACATACAAGATCTTCACATCGGACATGAAGAATTTTTTCTTCTTATTACTGGATATTGGCAAAATAAAAATAAAATAAATGTATTGGGAATATCGCTGACATTCTCCTCCCTTCCCATGCTGCGCTTCAACATTCGAAGAAGCTTCGCTGCGAACGTGTTCATTCGTTCACCTGACAATCGCAAGAAATAGTATTCTTCTTCTTGCAGCAAATATGATTGTGTGTACATACATACATTGCACGTTTACATATTAACGAGTGCTAATGGTTGGAAAGGCTGAATAATATTGTTTTCTCTAATCACCGTTTTTCATTCCCATATAATCTCTCTCTCTCTCTTTCTCTCTCTTACTCTCTCTCTCTCTCCAAACCTTCCCCTCACTCTTTCTATCTCGTTTACTCCCTCGATCTTTTCTTCTCACCGATACTCTGGAACATGACGAGGCCAAGCGGGATTCCGGCGAGTGCGTAGAACATGCAAAACGTTTTGCCGCCCAGCGTCATGGGAGTCGAGTGTCCATATCCTGAGAGCAGGGATCTTATTTTTTTAATTTTAAATTAAAGACAACGAAATAATTGCATAAGAAATATGAACATGATGAATTTCACCGTAAATATGACGGAAAAAATAAAACGTGCCAATAGTCGTGATAACGGTGGTGGCGAAGTAGAAGGCCCCAGAGAACTTCCACTGGTAGCCCGCCTTATGCGGAATGCTCTTTACGATCGTTGCCTGAATAGCTGTGTGAATAAAGCGTATCGACCCATCCAACCATTGAATTGCCCTTTAAAAAAAATATATTTAGTTCTCTGCACACGAGAAAAACCCCCACATGTATGAATTTTATTAACTTATCTTGAAAGAAAAAATGACGATAACCGAATACATTTTAGTGTGCTCTACAAAATTACACACAAACAAATTAAAGTAAGGAAAAACATGATAAAGGAAAAGCCCACGCTAACCTCGAGGACTTCATAGTCCGCATCGCTCATGTTGTACTTCGCAGTCAGGCGCTGACGGACTCGAGACACCAAGGCCCTCTGCAACTTACTGTCTTCGCTCGGTCTCTCCCCCTCTCCCTCTCTCTCCCTCTCCCTCCCTCTTTCTCCCTCTCTCTCTCCCTCTCTCTCTTTCTCCCTCTCTCTCCGTCTCTCCCTCTCTCTCTCCCCCCTCTCTCTTCCTCTCCCTCTTTCTCTCTCTTCTGTTCATTACCTCTTTATTTCTCTCTCATCCACTCACCTGTCTCATCTCATTGTCTGATTCCAAGGCGTCGAAGACGGCTGCTCCAACGAGGAGATAGGTCAACGTGCACACGATAAGAGAAAGTGTTCGGACATTTTGACGCTTCATCGTCAGAAAGCAAACAGAAGACTATTCCTTATTATTCTCCTTTCTACTCCCAGAATCAGCGTCGGACTAGACGAGCAGATCGGGAAGTAGAAGGGCAAGTTGAAAATGAAAGAACGACAAAGCGCGAGGTAGTGGCACAACGATTTGTGAAGAAGTTTAGTAGAAGTCAGTAGTGCGATTTCCTTTCTCGATCACGCATCACCTCAAAACTTCATCTTTAATGGTATTTTCTTCTTGATATTCTTGATATTATTCTTCCAGTAACATATATACTTTTATGCGTAAAGTTGTTGAAGCAATTATGTTACGGGAGAATGTTGCTGGTTCTACGTCTTTATTTCTGAAAAGTGAAAATTCAGACTGTACACTAACCTTGCATTCCTCGTAGATCTACTCCTCATAGTCGTATTTATTCCTCTTCTATATTCGGCGTTGAAATTGTTCCTTGTGTATTGAGCTTACTTCCGGAAGAGTTGATCTGCAGCAGTTTATTTATTAAAATAAAACGTATCAGGGTATACATCAAAATAAGGAAAACGTGTTTATGCCTCATTCAGAACGTGATTTCAAGTTTTTTAATAATATATTTGTAACGTTTTTTTTCATAAAAAAAATTGAACGCTGGAAATAATTTAAGGAAGGAAAGAAAGTCGATTGACGGAGAAAAAGAGTTGCGGAAAGCTTGGGAGCGCGAACTCTGAGAGTTGGCAAATGAGGCATAGCTTTCAGAGGAAGAAGAGCAGTTTCAGCAGCAAAACTTTCTCTTCGGAGAGGGCCTGCGGCATTGAATGCTGCCAGCCGACATCAGGCTCTCTCTCTCTCACTTCTCATGATCACAATCTCTAGCTCTCTCTCGTCTCCTCTCACTCTTGCTCTCTCGATCTCTGTGTATTTCCATCTCTCTCCTCCTCTCTATCTTTCTCTCTCACTCTCTTTTCTATCACACTCTCTCTCTTAGACCCGAAACCCGGGCCAAGAGAGAGCAAACGGCCTATCACACACCCTCACTTCCTTTCTCTCTTTTTCTTATTTATCTCTACACTCTTCTTCTCCCTTACAACTCGCAGTACAACAAAGCACTCTCTTCCGCTTTCTTTCTGTATCTGTCTCTCTTTTTTATCCCTCTCTCCCCTTTCTCGTTCTCTCTCTTTCCCTGCCTCCCTCTCCGCTTACCTCTTCTTCTGGTCTTCTCTCAGTTCATCCCAAAAATTATTTAGTTGAATAAGTTGCTTGTGCTTGCTTTTTGTCCATGTTAACTTCAACTTTGCGTGTTGTTTTCTAGTGATAAAAAACACTCTCTTTCGAAGTGGTGCCTAACTTCACTGGCTTTCTCAACCCAACTATGGTACATAATTGCAATACGTTCGATACAACGCTACAAGGCTTTGAAAATGTAAATCATGAATCCTTGAAAATTAAAAAAAGGTTTCGTCGATATGACGGATAACCAACCACCCAAAAGATCTTTCTTACTTTATCTTTTCTCTTCTCCATGCTTATCTTCGCAGTTCCCTCCAACCACCAGAATCAATTCTCTATTTTAACTTTCTCTTTGAACTCACTTTGTTTCCTATTTCATATTCCTCTGCGTAGAACTCTAAAATCCAACAACATGAAGAGAAAAAAGCGTCAAATATGGAATTCACAGGTGAAAACTCTTTCTTAACTAACTTCTCTTTGCCAAGCACATGGATACAGCCGCTGTGAGGCACCTTCTTCGATACAATCTTCGTATTTCATTTCAATGTCAGCAAACTACTTTTCAGCTTACTTTAATCAACATGGTTGCCCTCGGGGTGGTATGCATATTTATATCAAATATCTACTCGTCGCTTTCTCATTCATTCAATCTCTCTCTCTCTCTCTCTCTCTCTCTCTCTCTCTCTCTTTCTCTCCCTCTCTCATCTCCCTTTCTTCGTTTCGTCCTATTGATTCTGCTCGCCCCTCTCTTGCCATGCCTCGAGCACCACAAGCACTCATCGGATGTGGCAGAACGGAAAAGAAGAAGGAGTAGAGAAAGGGCTAAGAGAGAGAGTGAGAGAGAGAGAGTGAGAGATAGATAGAAAGGGAATGCAAGAGAGAAAGTAAGAAGTAGTAAGGCTGGCGATTGCCATGCTAGTGGGTGAGGGGAATGCGAGAGAAATTGGAAGAAAGAGTCAAAAAGAGGAATTCTCAGTCGTGGAAAGAGAAGATGTGCATTGAAAAGGCTGACAGAGATAGAGAGAGAGAGAGAGAGAGAGAGAGAGAGATAGAAGAAAAGAAGAAAGAGATGAAAAGACACTATCGGACAGTGGACTGGCGAAAATTAAGAGAGATGGCATATGGGAAAGCTTCTAAATAGAGAGAGAGAGAGAGAGAGAGAGAGAGAGAGAGGGAGAAAGAGAGGGAGATCCAAGAAGACAGAGCGAGCGAGTGAGAGAGGAAGGAAGAGAGGGAGGGATGGTGGAGGGTAGCCGGGAAAGGTCCTCTCATGACGATAGCTTCAGCAGACGTCGCCTGCGTTCTGCCTACCGATACCATTCCTTCTCTTTTCGCTGTCTGCTTCTCTCTTGACCTCTTCTCTCTTTTGTCTCTCGTCCAATTCGCTCTGTATCCAAGTATTTGTTACAATATTATGGAAGTCGGTTAAATTTTCCTGTTTTATTTTTATTAATTCATTAGTTTGATTAAATTTTACTACTGCAGCATCCTTTTGCCTCCTTCCCAGGCACCCTGCGATAGTCCATGGGTTTCAACGCAATATTGACTTCTGACTACATATGTCGGCATATACATTTTCACAAAAAAATTTTCACTGTTTTTTCTTCCAAACTCTGTAGTACGATTTCACTTACAATATATGTATGCATGTACAGCGCACAAGTCAGTTTGTTTTCACCTCATCTCGCAACTCAAAATCATCGGATCTTATCGCGATGCCGGTCCAAGTTCTCGTGGCATTTGAAGTGTCGCTTCAAGAAATACATAGGTATCTCGTGTCAGGGTGAGAAAGCCTGGAAGGCGGCGGCAACGAGGCGGAAGGCTCGCTGCTAAGCTTAGGTCTTGGTTGTTAAGCTTAAGACTTAACCTTAGTTAGGCCTTAGCTGACGGGATGACGATCGAAAACACCGGTGGCTCTGTCCGCGAACCGGTCGATTCACTCTACGCGCAGGAGCAGCGAGCGCAGCTCGATGCTAACGTGCCATGGTGGCAGAGGTAGGCAGATCTCCCTTTCAATCTTTCCCTCTCTCCATCTCTCTCTATCTTTCTCTATCTCTCTCTATCCCTCACTCTCCTTCGCTCTCTCCCACTCTCTCTCTCCCTCTCTCTCTCCCTATTTCTCTCCCTATCATTCAGTCTCCTTCTCTACTTCTCTCCCACCCTCTATGTACCTTTCCCTCTTTCCCTCTCACCTTATCTCTCTATCTCTCCCTGTCTCTACCTTATCCTTCACTCTCCTTCTCTCTCTCCCTCTTTCCCTCTCCAGGAACCTCCTGCTGAGTCAACCGGCGCTCTTCGGGACATGGGATGGAGTCTTCACCACAGTCATGGTCAACATCTTCGGCATCATCGTCTTCCTGCGAATGGGATGGATTGTGGTTAGAAGAGAGAATGAAAGAGGGGAGTGAGTTCGAAAGAGATGAAGTGGAACGAGAGAGAGAGAGAGAGAGAGAGAGAGAGAGAGAAGGAAGCGTGGAAGAATAGGCGAAATGAGACAAGCTGATTCTGAGGGGAACAGTCAAAGCAGCATGAGAAAAGAGAAAGTTACCCCGCAGGGCACAGCTGGCGTCGCGAGTGCGATTCTTCTCCTGGCCATCTGCACTTCTCTTGCTCTCATCACCGTCTTCTCTGCGATTGGCATCGTTGAGCGCTGTCAAATTCAAGTGCGCATTTCTTTTCAGATGAACTGTTTTAAATGACTAACTTCAATAATGCGTGTTAGCATATTAAAATAAAATTTTTTTACAATTACTATTTGCTTTTTATTCTGATGAGAACAGAATATTTTTGCAGTTATATTTGGAATTATTTTCACGTTAAATAATTATAATTACTAATAAATAAAAAGAGAGTTTACAGAGCGGTGGCATCTACTTCCTCGTGTCGCACGTCCTGGGCGGCCAGATCGGCGGCGCCGTCGGAATCATCTACGCCTTCGGACAGGTGCCCAACCTGTAGATCAAAACGTTACAGTGTAGATGAAAATGGACATGGCCTGGCTGTGAGTACACTTATTCCTGTTTTCTTGCAGGCAGTGGCGACCGGCCTCGTTGCCGTCGGCTTCGGCGAGTCGGTGGTGCATCTCTTCGAGTCGGAGAGCCGCGCCACGGTCAAGGTTAGGGTTTCATGGTGACCAAGCTGCTTTTGGTCGCTCTTTCTCTTCATCTCTTTCTCTTTGAGCTTTCTGTCTTTTATGTTGGATATTTAGCTTTTTTTCCTTTTCCAATTTTTCGTTTTACAGATTGTCGCCATTGTCACGATTCTTCTGTTGACTGGTAAGTTTGCGTCTTACTTTTGTGAACTGGTTTAGGTTGTCGAATAGGAGATAATTAAAAAAACATAGTTTGCACATGTTTCATATTGATGTCAATTGCAATTGCATACAAATTGCCAGCCGTGAACGCCGCTGGCGTGTCTTGGGTCATTCGACTTCAGCTCATTCTGCTCTCTTGCCTCGCTCTCGCCGCCGGAGACTTCTTCCTCGGCAGTCTCTGGACGGTCGATCCGGGTACGCGGCTGAGTTTTAATTGTTCATATTTTGAATGCAAATAAAGGTAGATTTTTGTTAATATATTTAAATAATAATAAAATAATACGATATATATGCACAAAACTAATTACAGATTATCTATTTCAGCGTTTGGAGTCGCCCACATCTCGACAGAGCGGATGCGGGCGAACGCGCAGCCGCACTACGAAGCAACCAACTGCAGCGAGGCATGCATTTGTATCCCTCAGGCCATCTGCGTCATGCCAACGTGCAACATTAATTTCTATTAAAATTGTATGCATAAAGAAAACCTTACCTCCAACTCTTGATATTGACGAAGAGTAGATCACTACAGTAATCCCCCTTCCAGGTGGGAATAGATGTGATCGAGCCGGCGCAGAGCTTCTACACCGTCTTTGGCGTCTTCTTTGCCAACTTCCTTGGCGTCCTTGCCGGTCGGGTTTCATTTCAATTGCACTATATTATTATTATTTTGTTTACTTTAGAAAGATGAGAAGAATATGGTAATGTGAAAGTAAAGTTACTAATTAAAGAGTTTTTTAAAATAGCAAGTTTAAGGTGTGAACATGTCGGGAGATCTGCGCGAGCCACACAAGAGCATTCCACTCGGAGAGCTGTCGGCTGTCGCTGTCAGGCACGGAAACATTCAACTATATAGATATATTATATTTAGCTGAATCTAGTATTTATTGATTACGTTCTGTTATGAATTTCATTAAATTAGTTAGTTAGTTTATTATTATTATTATTATTGCATTTGAATGACCGTCGTAATGTGTAGTTCGACGGTGTGTCTCCTCTTCATCCTCGTGCTTGGGTCGACGGTCGAGCGGCCCTTCCTCATCTGCGACCATCTCATCTCAGAAAAGGCTAGTGATCATCATCACACTATTTCTGGTTTTGGCCTTTCGATTGTTTAAAAAAACATGTGTACCGAATAGTACGAAGTACAAAGGCTTCGAACATCTGGTTTACATGATTCAAAGTTTAGTTGGATATGCCAGCATATTCCATTATCTTTCAGGTGTCTCTCACCGGCTTTGTCTTCATGTGCGGCCTCTACATTTGCTCGCTTTCCTCAGTTATCGGATCGCTTTTAGGTGACTTTTTGGCAGTTGTGGAAGGTATTAATGGAATGGTGGTGAAAGGAAGAATGCATATGCAATATTAATACATGCATGTATTTATTATGAATTTAATAACAAAAGTTAATTGAGAGGAGAATGGAATAGATCGCTCTCTCTTTGTCAGGAACACCGCGCGTCCTGCAAGGCATCGCTGCCGAGGGCATCGTTCCGCTGCTGAATCCGCTCGCAAGAGGGGTTCGTTTCCAATTTTGTAGAGTAGAACGGTCACGACACTTTGGTTTTATTTCTCACTTTATGTGAAATATTATTGCTACTGCGTAGTTAGAATATTTTTATAGCCTTATTATTAGCAATTACTATGAGATGTCATCTTCTATTCAGAGCGGCCCGAACAAGAATCCGCTGCTTGCCGCCTACGTCATGATGGGCGTCGCCTGCATCTTTGTTCTTCTTGGTCAGGCTATTTTGTTTTCCAACAAATGCATTTATTTATTTATTGAATTAATAATTAATTGGTAATAATAATTATGTTTTATTGATCGATATAGATTGCCTTGCTCAGGTGACCTGAACACCCTTGCGATCCTATCGACCATGCCCTTCCTCATCACGTACGCCTACGTCAACTACGCGTACGTCTCTCTCGCCATGAGCTATGATCTGGAGAGCGTCAATACGGCAGTGTTAGCATTGCTTTCTCTCATTCCATCTTTACTCTTCTCACATTCAATCTCCTCTCTCTCTCTCACCTTCTCTCTCTCTCCCTCTCTCTTTCTCTCTCTCTCTCTTTCTCTCTCTCTCTCTCTTTCTCTCTCTCTCTCTTTCAGCCGTTCCTCCGCCCACTCCTACGGCAGCATGCAGCAGATCGCGGGTGCCACGGGTGCGAATGGCTCTGATCTTGACGCGCTGTTCCCGTCAGAGCGAGCGCGCGAAGCCACACCGCAGACATCTTCCGTGGCCGACAGCTCTGACTTGGTTAGAGACCCTTCTCTCTCTCTCGCACTCTCTCTCTCTATCTCCCGCTCCCTCTCTCTATCCCTCTTAATCCTTGTAACGGTCACCCACTCTCTATAACTCTATCAACATCATTTAATCCTTGAAATCTTTCATTTTTTTCTCTCCAGGAGGGTGGGACAACGGGCATAGTGAGCCAGCCGACTACCTGGTACTCCATGTTCAGCAATCGCTACATCGCCTTCGTTGGGGTTCGTGCACACAAAGCGGATGTTTTGACACTCTTTCTCTCAAACTAACCGAGCAACTGTGACGCTAGATTTCATTAAATGTCTCACCTACTACTTATTCGCGCCCTTCCTTCTCCATCTCTCTCTCTCTCTCTCTCTCTCTCTCTCTCCGAGTAGAATATTTCCAGTGTCTTGTCAACCTGGTGATCCTGGTCTTTGTCAACTGGACCTACGCTCTTCTCCACTTCGCTGGCTTCGCTCTTCTCTACTTCTACATCGGACAAGTCTGCCCAACAGCGTTCCCCGGTAATAACCACAGATTGGAAGAAAACACCACAGCATCCGGTTTCACAAATAGTGTTTATTGATTGACAGAAACGTATATCTAAACATATATATGCAATTTGTGACCAATATTCAGGAATCAGTCAATTCTCTATTTCGCACATGTTCTGCACGGCCTTCTCTTCACTCGAAACGATCGGAATGTCACAGCCAGGTTATCAATGATAAGATTTGCTGGCTACAAATAATGTATCGATGGAGACTAACTGACAAGCAGATTCCTTGAAGGTCCTCCGTCCGTGATTCCTGCGCAGCCGACGCCGGCCGACTACTCGACGGCACAGCTGAACGACCCGAATCCGGACTACACACAGCGCAAGCCGTACCATCACGCAGACAACATGGCTGCCGACTTCGACTGAGCTTTTCACTTTTCACATCGACAGTATTTCAGCGGACTGCCTGAAGCATTTTGGATAAGAAACTCCATTTTAAAACTACCTTCTCATCGCACTCTATTCCTTCCTTTTTCGGCACTTATTTCCTCAAAGTAGCCAATATTGTTCACTTCTCGATTTTACACTATTGAGAACAAATGAGAATCAGAATGCGTAAAAAAAAAGAATGCCTCGAAACAGTTTGTTAAAGTGAAGGGGAAGGGGGCGTATATTTAGGCGAAAGGGAAGAAGATCTACTGTTTCCAAACGACGTTTCCGCTCCACTGTTTAAAAAGTAACGAACAGCGTTTGCATCACGTCGGCAGATCCCTAAATTATTGGAATAAATATTGCTAGAGCTTTTGTCCCATATCGAATATGCATATTTTAGTAGGTATCCTATGTATTTATCTTCGCCCAGTTCCTGTTTATCGTGGGTGGCTCTCTCTAGTATTTCTAGATCTTCAGGCACTTCTTTGCAGATCTCATGACATTTCAACGCATTCCATCACAAGACAAATAAAGCGCGTTGTCTCGTTACATTTACGTTCTTTAAAAAAAAAAAATTTTTTTAATCCATGGAAAGTATGTGGGGCTGGAAAGAAGGTGAGAGGGAGAGAGAGAACCAGAACGATGACGAACACGAGAGATGGAAGAGAGAGAGGGAGCACAACGGAGAGAGAGAACGAGAGAGAGAGAGAGAGAAAGAGAGAGAGAGAGAGAGAGAGAGAGAGAGAGAAAGAGAGTGTGACGAAGCGTGAAAGAACGGAGTGAGATTGATGAGAGGAGGATATAGAAAGGTATTTCACATGCAGAGGATCGAAAAAAAAACGGAGGGACCTTGATAAGAATCTGGAAGGGAATATCCCAGAATCGAGCGAGAACGTGTCAGAGATAAAACAAATTGGTGGGGAACATAAGAGATGATAGACCTGAAAAAGGATCAGCAATCAAAGAGAACGGTAGACCTTCCATGCTATCACACATCTTGGCAACTTCCTCAGTCTTTCGACTTTACCGTAGTCACGGTGCCTTCGTTCCCGTACTCGTTGTTGCTTGAATACTTCAGGCTGGTTACATTGCATGCACAGTACAACAAATTATTCTGTTTCCTTTTTATCTCCGAACAATATATTGATCATGAGGTGGAAAAGGAAGAAATACTTTAATCTGACTTCATAAATCAGCGAAAGGAATCTGGAACAAAAGACGCATTGTCTTCTATTCTAAAGCGTAAAGCAAATAAGACAAAGTATGGGCAAGCGTATAAGTGTTATTGTATAAATGCTGGCACAATGCAGGCGACTGGAAACCGTGAAACTTGAACAAATATCGCAAGCGGATTACACGTATCTTACGGACAAGTAAGTGGCGCCTACATTTTCAATTTCGCGCTGTATAAATTGCGCGAAATTTCCAATAAAAATGAGTGTTAAAAATAGATTTAAAATTCCCTCTCATTGGCCAGGAACATGAGTCCCTGTGCAATGTACTCGAGTGCACGTGCAATGACGAGAGTCCGCTCGCTCCGGTTGCCGAACATGTTGTAGATGGCCATCATGAAGCACGCCATGTGCAGCACGGCACCCACGAAACGGACGAAGGAAGTCTTAAGCTATCTTATTTATAAGCACAATAATTTCCTTTGATATGTTCAATAAAGAAAAAGTCGCTTTATAATCAATTAACCCGCAATCATCAATGTATTTAGTTACTGGGGGGAGATGATGTTAACCATAGCAAATGTCTTTAGAGCCAGAGTCTGGAAAAGTCTTATGTCCAAACATTACCTAGCAAAGGCAAAGTAGAAGCATGGCTAGAAAATAGGTATAAAAGGCGAAATTCAATATGGTGGGGAAAAATGAAATTCTAAAATTGGAGGTACCTGAATGTTGGACTCGTCGTCGAGTGAGCCGTTCTGGGAGAGAGAGCCAGAGGCCACCACGAGCAGGGCGGCAGAGGCTACGCACAACATCAGACTGCATACCAGGGTGGGGATCGAGAAGAGCAGGTCGGAGAAACAGTTCCACACGAAGAAGGCATACAGCATGCCTAGGAAGGAAGGAGAGAGAGAGAGAGAGAGAGTGGAAGAGAGAGCGTGCAGAGAGGAGAGAAAGTGAGAGGTAGAGAGAAAGAACAAGAACGAATACGAGAGAAGATCGAGGGAGTGCAACGCAGAGGAGAGAGAGAGAGAGAGAGAGAGAGAGAGTGGAAGAGAGAGCGCGCAGAGAGAAAGGACAAGAACGAATGCTAGAGAAGATCGAGGGAGTGCAACGCAGAGGGAGAGAGAGAGAGAGAGAGAGAGAGAGAGCGGAAGAGAGAGCGTGCAGAGAGGAGAGAAAGTGAGAGGTCGAGCGAAAGAACTAGAACAAATGCGAGAGAAGATCGAGCGAGAGAGAGAGAGAGAGAGAGAGAGAGAGAGAGAGAGAGAGAGAGAGATAAAGACAGAGAGAAAGACAGAGAGAGAGAGAAAGAGAGAAAGAGAGACAGAGAGAGATAGAGAAAGAGAGAGAGAAGAGAAAAGAGTGAGAGAGATGGAGATGGAGATCATGCAGAGAAAGCTAAGAAAATGAAATTGAGAGCGAGACAGATACATAGAGAGAGAGAGACAGAGATTGAGAGACAGAGTCAGACACAGAGAGGGAGAGAGGGAGAGAGAGAGCGTGCAGAGAAGGGAAAGATAATGAGAGGGACAGAGAAGCAGAATGATGGCGAACGCGAAAGGTTGAGGAGGGAGAGAGTGCAACGCAAATCGTGAAGGGAAAGATTAGGAGAGATGATAGAGAGTGTGATGGTGAGAGAACAAAGATAAAAGAAAATTTTGAAAAACGTTCTCCTGAATTATCGTTGAAATAGATATACATCTTCATATATCCCTCCACCTGATACGATGTTTCATCCCGAGGAATAGATGGTTTACAAAGATGCTGCGATAAATGATAGCTGATATGATCGAACCGAAGAACAGTGTGATTGGCCGGGACCACTGCCGAATGAGGACGTAGAAGGAGAGGAGGAAGAGGAGATTGCTGGCCGTCTGGAGGAGAGCAGCCACGGCCATCGAACCCCACGCAGACGATTGTAGGTACAGTGCGAAGGCTGCAAGGGAGAACTTTCTCTTTCTCTCTCTCCCTCTCTCTACTTTAAGCTTCTAAATATAGTCGCAGTATTATTGCAAAAAAACCAAAATTAAAGAAAAAAGCAAATTTTCATTCGTTTAAATGAAAAGACAATCATATATCCGAATAATAATAATAATACCTACTTACCTGTGAGGAAGAAGGAAGCCGTCGTGCAGTACTTGGCCTGAGGGCTGATGTTGAGCGAGACCGTGAAGGCGGCCAGCGCCAGCAGAGGCAGCGACGCCAAGAAGGGCGCGTCTCAATTTTGAGTCATTCAGAAATATTAATAATGATAAAAAAAATTCATTCCCTAACGAAGAACCTTACTTTCAGCTGAATACAATCATACAAAAGTGTAAAAAAAATTGAAAAATAAAGTTTTTTTTTTGTGGCAAATCACCTAATACATGATAGTAATGATAACTGTCAGATGTACTGACTCCTCGTGAACCCCGCAGTCTCGACGTAGACCAGGAAAGTCGTGCCGCCGTACGCAGCAAGCAACCGCGCCGGGCCCGCGCCGCTCATTATCTTTACAAAATGATTATTTTAAAAACAATTACAGTATACTTTTCATGATCTTTACATATCTAATTGTAAACTGGCTCCACACTATACTACACCGAGTTTTGCCCTCTTGAATTCGTTACTACATCTTTTCATTTCGTCCTTCCCATTGTTCTCCAAAAGCAGTGACACCCCTATACATGGCTTGTTCCCCTATAGAAAAGAGTCATCTCCTGTTCCATCCGACAGAATAGGCAACAATGACAACCTTGCAACCGTAAGCAGCAAAAAGAGCCAAGGCAACGAACTCTCATTACGCGATTCCATAGCTCCCGAAGGCTGTTGGCAGGCATTGGAGAGGGCAGAACGGGTTAGTGCACGAAGAAGAGGAGCAACTAAGATTGTCTCTCGGGTCTAGGGCGCGGCCCCCGCCATAGCTACTAATGCGGCAAGGCAGTACCATTGATCGAGAACGCTCAAATCGTTGCAGCACTTGCATGAAACGACTGTGTCCTCTTGGTCTTTGAAAGCGCACCAAACTCAACATAGCTACCGTGCTCCTGGTCATTTTGCATGTAAATAACAATACATTTTCCCACTCGCTATTCCAATTTTCACCCTATTTTACATTTTCGTTGGAACTGACATTTTTCCATGAAGATTTAACACATAAAATAACTGATATTATAGAAGAACGCTGTGTACGTATACTTCACTCTTTGATCAATGTAATCATTCTTTTATCATTTTACATTCATCAAATTGAGCAAAATAACAATGTACATCCACAAACACAAATACAAGTCGATTAATGAAAGAATCTAGAGCTATACTCGGTATAATCATGGACAAAAAAAATGTCGCTCACCCATTTGAAATGATGATCTCAGCCGTTCAGAGAGGAGGTATGTATCCACAGGGTATCTGTATGTTACATCATTACACTTATTATTAAATAGAACAGGTATTACCGTACTGGTTTTTGTAAGAATACCGTACTGGTTACTGTTAAAAAAAAGAAATAAACTATCATGAGATGAATAATGTGTGACAAGCTGCTTGTGAGTACTTCTAAAGACTGCGCACTTCTCGACGTATCCCTTTAGTTCCGACAGGGGGAGAGGCAAGGACGGAAGCGGGTTAGAGGGGGTCTGCCATGTCTCCGTGTTGGGGTCGGAAAGGGGGCCGGAAAGGAGCCTCAGTCGGCCTTTGCCTTCTTCGGCTCGCTCGCAACTGCGGCCCTCACGATGAGATACTGTGCAGCATAATAGGTCGACAGGATCACAACCTACAAATGTTCATTTGTATTTCGGCTTTTATCCTCAAAAACTATTTTTTTATAAACATTTTTAGTGTCACCGTACCTCTGCCTTCGGGATGGAGTGCCCAGTGTGATTGAAGATGAGCACGGTGTCAGAGACGTAGAAGAGCGCGAATGCAAGCAGGCGCCACAGGAGACCCTGAATAGTTCAACAATCAAACAAATAAGTATTTAAAAAATTTAATCAGATAAAATAAAAGGAAGAAGAAATACGTTGTCGTATTGACTTACAAAAAAAAACTCCACAAACAAAAGGCGAAGATGCTAGGATAACGAAAGGAAACGGACCGTCGCGTAGGGAGAGTGCCTCTCGGTACCGTAGTAGCACTGAGAAGCTGCGAAGACTACGGTAGTCGAGAGCAGGAAGCCGTAGAAGAGAAGAACCAATACCTGAAGATGTCAGAGGACTAAATAATTAATTTAAAAATTTAGGTCTAAAAAAGGAACCGGAAGGGGCGCCTCCATGAGCAGAGGAACGAGAACTTGCGAGCCGACGATGGCACTCCAGGCGAGGAGGAAGAAGACGAGCGGCCAGATCACGCGAGGGCCGTCGGGCACGAAGGTCAGCTGGAAAAGAAAGAGAGTTCTCTACTTTTCATTTCAAAATTTGCATTTTGAAAAATTTAGTTTTTTTGGCATTTTCGAAAAGACACCTCAAGCATCCCATAAGCCTAGGCAGCACAGAGCAAAGAGGAAGAGGAGACGTGAGGAGAGGATAACGTGGAGAAAGAGAACTTTCGGCGTTCATTCGGTTATCAGGCGGAAATGTCTATTTAACGGCCATGGCAGAAGCCCTAACCATGTACAGGACGTGGCCGACTCCGAAGGCCGTTGCACCAGGGACGAGTCCGTCGGGGGAAAGGCCAATCAGATAGTCGCCCAGGGCACCCGCCATCAGGGCCAGCGCGTGCAGGAAACGAGTGCGGGAAGACATTCCACCGCCATGCAGCACAACGAAGGCCACCAGGATGAAGATTGGCACCACTTTCCTGCAGGCAGAGACAGAGAGAGTGAGTGAGAGAGGGGAGAGAGAGACGGAAATAGATTACACGGGTGAGCGAGATGAAGAAAGGAATAGGGAAGTAGATAGACAGAGAAAGAGACAAAGAGGTGACAGAGAGAGAGAGGAAAAAAGCAATGGGGAAAATGTGAATAGCGGTGGAAATAACAGGCAAGGTCAGGGTGGTCCCGCAAAGCACAGTGACAGTCAATCCGGAGTAAACAATCATTGTTCCGCGTTCTCTGACACAATCACCATTGTTTGAACCATCCTAAATATCCTGGTCTCATCGGCCACCATGTCATGATTCTCGCTTGTCGATTTCCACTATCAGCAGTCGAAATAAATATTCGCTCATTTCTAATCGTAACCAAGTATACGAAAAAGAAATCAAGCACCAATAACACCAATCTCCTTCTTTTCTTCTGCTCAGTATTCTGAAATCAGCCGGTTTGAATGATAAGAAAGTGAGAAATAATATTCGTAAAAAAAACTATCCGTAAATATAAAGCGCGTTTAATTTCCACTACAAATTACGTCACTTTTCACTTTTATTTTCAATTTTTTCCCCGATTTCATTTCATATTACTCACCAGTATGCGTAGAGGTGGTTGTGGAACTTGGTGAAGCCCTCGGACTGGTAGTAGAAGTTGGCGATGGAGACGAGGTAAGCAATGCCCACCTTATTCAGCTCTTGCATCATGGCTGGCTTCTTAGGGGGACAGCAGTGGATTTTCAGTTAGACTCAGTAGAACTGATCCGAGACTTGTAGAACTTGTTGTCACTGGGGAATGGAGTGGAGGAAGGAGAAGAGTCGAGAAGACTTATGAAGGAGGTGGGGGGCGTGGGCTAGAGGGAGGGAGTGAGAGGGAGAGAGGGGAAGTAAGAGGGAAAGAGGGAGGCCCTCCGAAGAGAGAGAGGAGAGAGTGTGTAGAGAAGGAGGAGAAACGGCAGAGAAACAAAGAGAGCTTTCGTGACTTGGCCTCGGCTGCTAGACTACACGCGCGTTGAGCGGGGCGGGCAACTCTCGCAGCTCCCGTAGAGAGGGCGACACTAAAAGATGACAAGTAGATTAGAACAGAATTTGTATCTACTCTGGCATTTGGAATTAAAATTCATATTTCTTATTAATATTCTTATATTTTATATATTATGTAGCGGACAATATATATTTTTCCAGCAATTCTGAATGCAATGAAACAGCACTTTTATTTACTAATAAAATAAAAATACATAGTTTACCCATCCATTTTCTTTTAGAATACTAAAGCA
Source organism: Allodiplogaster sudhausi (assembly GCA_945643635.1). Lineage (NCBI taxonomy): Eukaryota > Metazoa > Nematoda > Chromadorea > Rhabditida > Diplogasteridae > Allodiplogaster > Allodiplogaster sudhausi. The sequence continues at coordinate 9,315,732 of CALZFC010000005.1, forward strand.
ATTTTAAAGATTCGTAAAGCATTCAGGGTGTACACAGGAAAGATATGAGAGGGTGAAGCCAACCGACCGACTAGCTCCAATGGAATAAGAGGAGATGAGGAAGACAATGAAATGGGTAGAACGGAAGCGAGAAGAATGCAAAACAGAACAGCATATTTTATTCAAAAGTTAGACAGTGGCATTTCATGTTAGCTAGAAAGAAAAAAATATTGCCTCACTCACGTTTGAACTGTAAAAATTTGTATTTATCCTTTTCAAAATAAAAATTTCCAAAATAATCTGCCTTTCGAGCGATATAAACTTATGCGGAGCGAGTGATCTTCTATTTTTAAATCAAAAATGTTGCATATGCAAGAATAATATTTTTCTCAGAAAATAATACCTCACATACGCGTTATAACATCACGAAGGGCTCGAGAAATCTCTCGCCTAATCCGTTAAGATCATCAGAACGGATGTGGGAGTGAAAATAGATAGCAGGAGTAGATCGAAACGCGAGCAGGAGATACAGGAAGGCAGATACACGAGACATAACAAGAAAGCAAGGAGAGAGAGAGAGAGAGAGAGAGAGAGAGAGAAAGAGCGAGAGCGAGAGCGAGAGAGAGAGAGAGAGAGAGAGAGAGAAAGAGAGAGAGAGAGCTGACAACGGCTAGAACCAGATAAGGGATTACGCCACAGACTGTTACGAAGTCGACCGATAACTCGTTGTGATTAAGAAGCAGCCTCCTCTCAGTGATAAGGAGCTTCCTAGCCAATCACGTCTGCTACACAAAATACAATTATACTGACCTTACTTTTTATTCTTTTATAACTCAAAAAAGATAAAGGTCGCCCAACCTTGTCATTTATTTGATTTATCCCCAGCGATGACATTTTAATCTCCTTTAAATAACTGATTACACTTTTACCGTTCAAAGTAATGAATGACATCACTGCTTGTTCTTTTCAATTCTCCATTCGTTCCAATTAGGATGGGAACATTTGATAAGGAGAATCGTACTTTGTGTAGACGGGGCCAATTACGTGTATTTAGGATCTTCAGTGATATCTCTTCTTTCTTTCATCTATCTCCCACCATGTGGATTGGTGACGTCAGAGGGTGGTCGCCTTGGTTTTCAACTTGGGGTACCTCGAGAGACAGGCACGTGGTGTGTATTAGACAGATAGGGAGAGAGAGAGAAAGAGAGAGATAGGGGGGGGAGAGAAACAGAGCAGAACAATCTGTAGCGAGGGTGTTAACAGATGGCTGGTTGTGTACAACTTCCACAGACGCGAGAGGGTGGCAGGATAAGAGATTCCACTGCTTCTGAGAGAGTTGGAATAAAGGTTGAACGAGAGAGTGGGAATACATAGGCATGTGCCTCTTCAAAACATGAAGGTACACTGATGGTGAGAGGTACGGAGTAAAAGGGAGAGTGAGGCAGAGATAGAGAGAGAGAGAGATGATGATGATGACGATGAGAGAGTTAAGGATAGTGCGAGAGACATAGAGAAAGAGAGCGTTGTCCTCCAACAGGTCTTCCTGCTACACTACACGGAACCACCCTCTTCGTTTCTTGGTCAGCGATTAGTCGAGAGGAGGACGACTTCTGTCGACTCTTCTCATGTCAAAAGCTTCCCGCTTATATTGCGCACATTGCTCGGGATGTAAAGTGGAAAAAGTGAGGGAGGTAAAGAGAGAGAGAGAGAAAAAGAGAGGAAATAGAGAACAGAACGTACGCAGAAAACAATACAAGTAGTCAAAAACCATTCGTCCAGGAGGAAGGTCAAATCGCTGACGTAAAAAACCGGGGATTCAAATTTCGTGAAAACATAGATACCGTAGGCCGTGCTCAAGACCTTCTTCACAAATTCCTAGCATTCTCAGTCCAAATAAATTACGAAATGAATGATACAAAAATTAAAAGAACCTTTTGAATGCGCGAGAACAAGCTGGCCATCAGTTGCATGTGTCAGAACATGCGTGATCTGCGCCCATGAGACTTCATTCTCATTGTATACGCAGAGGTGAGTGGCGGCCTCTATTGAAGCCTGAAAGCACTCGTTAAATACTGTGAATTTAAAGAAGAAAAAACAAAAGAAAATACTCCTATTGATCAGAGTGAAGTAAACTAAAGTTAAACAACCAGGCATTCTTGTGCGAAAGATTGCTAATTTCAGCTAGAGCGCCTCCGCAATTCATACTATCGAGAATTTCTTGCTGCTAAGTATACCTACTTCATATTCCTACATATGTTATATTTAAGCGAAGCATTTATTGTATACTTCATCTGTCCTCCCTGTTGTCATAATCCCATCAGAAAGATAATATTTAACCCTTCAAACGGTTAATCCGAATGGTAAGTAAACACTGGTGCCCTTTCCATTTACGATCCTCTCCATGAAACTCTTTATCATTGACATTTTCAATGCCATCCTGGAAAGCCAAAAGCTGAAGAACTCGCTTGAAGGAGTGAAGTGTAGCAGAGCAGGGCGTCAGAGCATCAAGAGAGCAGGAAGAGTGGACTTCGTTCTCGGTCTCGCTCTCTCTCTCTCTCTCGCTCTCTCTCGCTCTCTCTCTTTTTCTCTCTTTCGCTCCAGCTCTCCTTCACTTCCAAGACATGGACTATGATCACAGATACATAGCAGAGGGCAACATTTCAAAGCCACCTAAGGCCTTATCAGCAGAGATTCTTGGACTCACACTTTCGCACGAAGTTGCCACATTAAAGATCATGCCTAGTGCAGAAATGAACAAATGGAAAATCACCCAATGGAAAAAAAATTTGGAGCAGTTTCTATTTTCAATCTTTCATAGATAAAAACTTCTCAAATGATTTTTTTAATACAAATATATAAAATACTTTAATAGCTGGGTTTTTATTCAAATCAGGGATAAAATGGGACCGCCTATTTTACGTACCCACACAACTTTGTGACTTCGCAGATCCATATTTCCAGATTTTGACTAACAAATTATGCTTTTACTCTCCCCATCTTGCTTTCCAAGTTCCTAACCCCATACCGTTTTTTTCAAGCTGTTGACAGAGCAAAATTTAGCGAAATAACCTTATGAACCGCCAGGAAGTCGAGCTGTCCTCGCTCATTCTCAAGAGCCGTTAGTTCCGTAGGAGACTCTCGCCATCTCTGCAAGGCAATTCGATCTACTTTCCGGATTCATCGTAACTACTACAAACAAAAATAATAATAAGTGTACTACATTTTACTAGCTATACACCTCAGACAATCCAAAATCGTACCGCAATGAGTTGTTCTAGTGTGGAGATGTCAATAGTTGTGGCTGCCGATGACGTCATGATAAGCTGCTCCTCGTCTACGGCCTGGAGTAGTCGCAGCAGTAGATGGCGCATCCCACCAGGGACCCTTCTCAACTCACGCCACTTTCTTCTTCTTTCTTCTGGGGAGGACCAGCTTGATGACTCTGCAAACATAAAAGCAACATTTAAGGGCACAACCCACCTATATATCTAAATAAGCATAAATATCAATAGTTCACATTTTCTATCATTTTTTTTATATATTAACAACACTAATTTTACCGCTATAACCCCATCTCAAGCATCCAAAATGAGCTAGGTAAAGAATTGGAAAGCATTGGAATGACAAAGAATCGAGAAGAAAGTAACTTATCAGCTCAGGGAATCGCTGGAGAGCTAGACGCTAACACTACTTCCTTGCCCTTATCCCTTAATCTTGGTGCAAGACAAGATAAAACGGGCACGTGAACTCTTTTCAATCACGTGAATATCTTCAAAGATCTTGTTTAATATTTTTAAATAACAACAAACCCCATCATTCCACAATAAGCATTCGTTCAGCTGTAAATAAGTGTAAACGCTAACTATTGCCTCATTTACATATACTTTCTGTAAATCTGATAGACATTAAAATGTAGAAATATATAAATTAGATCTACCTGACAAGCGGACAACGACTAATTGCGCAAAGCGAACATCATTAGTAATGTTGGCGATGACGTCACGATTCTGGTTGTCTTCTCTCTTTCTTTCGTCAAAGACGACAAGTGCGAAGGGAGTTTCTTCACTGGCAAGCCACGGCAGATGATCTCTGCGACGCTGCAATAACAATCCATTCCATTTGAGATTAAATAAGCCTGATATAAGACCATTTCAATATATAAAAGAAACGTTTTAACTGCCTACCGTAATGAGATTCCAATCCTCGTAAGTCTTCATTCGGTGCGGCAAGACACGGCCTTCAAGCACCATTAACGAAGTGTGTGCGATCTGAACGAGTATTGTCTCGCCATGTTTACTTTCTACATTTCATTCTACACACATTTCATTCCAGCACAGGCAGCCACAACTTGCTTTCCCTCTCTACTTCAGTCTCCCTTCTTCTCTCCTATTCTCTTTTCTCCCATTCTCTTTTTCCCCCACTTCCAAACCAACCTTAGCAATGTCTGCCATGTACTTGGAGTAGATTTCCACCGCGGTGCCGCTCATGAGCCGGAGAAGCTGGGCGTGTTCTTCCCGCACTACCGCCTTGTCTCCTTCACTCTGACCATCCAAGTATCTTCCTGTAGCAAGCAGCACCGTATCCAAGCTGGCTAGAGAAAGCGAAAATCTGAACGAAGAAGACATGTTTAACTTATTGATTGATTAATATGACGAAGCCAATTAATAAGTAGACGAACCGGTGCCAATCAATGACTTCTTTAAAGGGAAGGATAAAGGACGGAGTGACGAGAATTGGAATGGTGCCAGCAGAAAGCGAGGAAAGTAGTAGTCGTTCAAAGCCAGGGCAACGGTCGTAGACAAGCACAAATACGAAATGCTGCAAAGTGGGCATCGTTGTCGAATACATCCCATACTTTGTATCTACCTTAGGACGATCTGTTCACTTTCTAAAAGTTAATTTATAACTCTCAAACTAAGATTCGAGATAGTACAGAAACCTTGAGAATGTTTCCAAGCGCCCTCTCATTACCGTGTTGATCACAATATCTCCTCTTGTCATGGTCGCACTCCGTCAAGACAACTGCTCCTCTTATCACGCGCATCACCGCGCTTACTTCTTCCTGTAATTAGTAATCAGCTTCTTTTTTCCTTTCATTAAGAATATTTTCCAAAAACAGGTACAACTTGCCTCGAATTGGACCAGGACTCACCTTGACAACGTTGCTTGAATTGGCAACAACTGCTACAATTGGAACAGAACGATCCACTAGCTCATCTATTTTCCTCTCTCCTTCCATTTCGATTCCTTTTCCAGTCCACAAAGGAAGCGACAAGTCAAATTCATGTCGAAAGTGCCACGAAATCGGTTGTACACTGGAACATACTCATCATTATAATGAAAAGTAGGTCATGCTAATTGCTACCATCTATTTCAAGATAAACTTTCAGGAGAACATATCATCTATAGAAAATTAAGGATATTATGTAAATAGGTTATTTGAAATGCCTATCTTGTGCACCAAACCTCAAAAGAATAGCCGAGTCTCTCGGGAAGTCATGGCCATAAAAACAGAAGACGAGAAGATTTGCAGCAGTTCTGAAGAAAGCATTAAAAAAAAAAAATTTTGGGCCAAACAAATTGCTTATTCCATTTTTTAAAGTATGTAGTGCTTAAAATGCAACCTTTGAAGAAGAGATAAGTAGACTTTGTCGACGGCGTGATCGCTCTTTGGGAAGCGATCCTTCAAAGAAAGAATGACTAAGAAATGACTAAGAAAGGAAGTCACGAAAAAGCCAATCGATAATCCTCCATAACTTACAATGTCAAAAGTGTTGATAATTGAACAGCCAATATAGGAATCATCAATCTCCACATTTCCATTACAATACTACTTGTCATCGCTTAAGAAACAATATAAATAACATCATTGATGCTGACAAGATTGAGAAAATCAACTCCGGGAAAGACGAAACACGCTTCTGCTTCCCTTTCTACAGAATATTCGCTGCTCAGAAGAAACTGGCGTAGAAGTAAAAACTCTCTTGATGGAGAAGGAGAAAGCAGAGAGCCATCCTGATTCATCTTTCATTGTTTATTCGTCACGAAGAAGACAATCGATAATCCTCACGGGGATGCTTTTCAGGAGAAATACATTTCACTGATTTGATAACAACCACTTTCCTTTTTTTAAAGAATCCTCATCTATTCACTGTTTCAAGTGTACAACTTTTGTTCAACAACCTCGAAACTGAACAAATCATGGGGGACATACCGTATCAATGATTGTGGTGAGTGGCTGGACGAAAACGGTAAGGCGGTCAAACTCGGCAAGACAACGGCGGACGTCAACACAAGATGCCATTGTACAGTTGTTCCTATAACTTCGTGCCGCTCTCTCGGCATCGATCTGGAACAATCGATTCATTCACGGACGGCAAAAATTACATTTATTTCAAAGCATATATCAACTGAAAGTATTTCAAAGATTAAAAAGAAATCCAAAGAAGATAAGAGAAAATACATAACTACACAACATCTGCAGCGAATTCGGGAAGCTCAGGCCGAGAAAGACTCACCTTAGGGTCGTCTGCAATGTATGTCCAGTTCTCGTCGCTGTCTTCGTGATTCCAGATGACGCTTCTGAGATGGAGAAGAGCGACGATTGATAGCAGAAGGCCAAGAGGCCAGGACTGCATCTTTGAAGAATTGGGGCTAATTCAATCTTTAATATTACAAATAAACATTATGTCCCCCACGCTAATGGCAAGTAATCTCGAAACTAATGCATAAATAAATAGCTCAATGCCGTTATGGACGGCAAAGTAACTAGAAAAAAAGAGAAAGGAGTGGGAGGAAATTAAGATAGATGGTAAGGCATTCCCATAACTGTGAAGCAATTTCACAAATCTCTAGTGAGTAGAACGGTGGACAAGAGGTATCTCTGGCGAAGAATTCATAAACCTCCTTTCGTGCTCATTCTAGACAGCACGTCATGAAACAAGTCACATGTTTAAGATAACACTTTATCCGTTCCTTAGCAAATACCTTTCAGGGGATAAACGAGTACACAAAAATAAGAAAGCAATATCCTACACTTTCGGCTCATACCGGTAGATCCGGGACTGGGGCGAGGCTGAAACCACCGTATCCTCTTTCTCTTCTCTATGGGAGCGAAATGGAATTACGACAACATTCATTAAGAGAGCACACTAAATCTCACATAAACTGCTATTCATAACTATGATTATAAAAATAATACAAAGAAAGAGGACATATAAGCTCAATAGTATACGTAAAGTATGCACCCAGAGTTCTTCTGAGAGTGAGCAAGAAGGAGTGTAGGAACTACCGTATGCTAACAATAAGAGGGCTACAGTAGTCAGCATTCTAGTTGCCACTGAGTACCTGGGTACGGTAGTCAGCCACGCACTTCTCGTAGATGTCGGCGAGAGGGCGGCACTTCAACACCTTTCCCGGGTTCTTCTTCAGGCACTCCAGGATCTGCTGAAAGCACCAAACTTTTCGTTTAAATAAATAGACGATCCTCATGCTGTATTTGTCATAGAACATGGAGTGAAATCTTAAAATTGCGACTTCACATTGTATACTTTTTCAGGCATATAAAATATGAGTTAAATAGAATACAGTTAGAAATTGCCTTGCCTCCTCATTGTCTCGGCAGACATTCTCTCGCTGATAGGGGAAGAACTGTTTCTGGACGCGTTCCACTGTCTCGTCAAAGACACGCTTTCTCTCTTCAACATCTGAGGACAGCGAGGAGAGGCCAGCGCCGCCCGATGATGAAATCACTTTCCGCGCCTGCAAACAGAGAACTGATGAAATTGGTACGAAGTTCACAAGCCCACTTATCATCGACCAAATCGGACCGTCTGCTACAATAAAGCATCCATGTTGGCAGACAACGATATCAATTTGGAATATATGAGGGGCGAATAACTAAGTCTGTTCCAGCTCATGAAAACGGAACAGTCATGATGTTATTGTCTGCTAATAAGTAAAAAAAAACAGATCTCAAAAACAATTTATAAGAAAACCAGATTACACTGCACATAAATGCGAAATGAAACATTGTCACTGAATTCTTCTAATTATTCTATCCAACACAGAAATTTGATAAATTTTAATCATAAATAAATTTCCAATTCTGAGATGAATAATATAATGATCAGTAGTGTCGTGTTAATTGAGAGATAGAAACCTGTAGCTCTGAGAGCTTTGCCATCTCCTCGCGGAGACGCGCCTTCTCTGCGCGTTCGCGCTCCAGTTCGGCCCTTCAAACAATATAGAACTACAATACGATCCACAATTCATGGAGAAAACGACAAGAAAAGAATCCGCCAGATAATGTATAAGCAAAAGAGAGGAAAGAAAAATTTGATACTTTGCTCATAAAAAAAACCTTAGCTTGGCGGCTTCCTCACTGTTGCCACCCGCGGCGCCATGCGCAGCTGCCACGCGCTTGACAACTTCATTCGAAACTGCAATTGTTCTGTTTCGCAAGAGATGTTTATAAGCGAAATAAACGGTAATTATAAATTAAAAAGTGGAATTTTCTGAATTCGGCCTTCTCGCTTTACGATTTATGATTGATTAAAAGGATTAGTCGTTAAAAAGCTAAATTAATAAAGATCATAACTCTGACTAACCAACAACGGAGCGATACTCCTCGGGGATGTCTTCCCGGTTGATGCGCACGACAGACGGCCGCTCTTCTTGATTGTTGCTCTGGGCGGACCCCATTTACCTAAGTGCATAAAATATCAGTTTTCACAAACAAACGAAACATGCAACAAACAAAGTAATAGCAAATAAACACGAAATATGCCGGAGAAGTTGCAAAGAATATATTCAAACTCAGCAGAGACTTTGTCCTACAGAGAACTTTTTCTAACTGTACATTCGAACATTAACAAGATACACTACTATTACATTTTCGCGCACTACATTCAGCAAACTGAATCATTACCATAGTTATTTTACACTGGATATTTTACTGTCATTTGAAATTTAATTAAAAATACTATGTGTGAATTGAAATTAGCACCGTTTTCAAAGTATACATTCATACAGGTCTTAGAAAGTTTCATGGTTGTGTCTATTAAAATGTAATTACAGTGTAAGAAACGAATAGTTCTCGTAATTCTGGATGAATCGGTTCGAACTCACGCAGATGCTTCTCAAGTCGCGAAGTGTTTCTGTCATGTTCTATTTCGCGTGTAATTATCTTTATGTGTGATTATCCTTCCATCAATCCGTTGACGCAGCGGTTGCCAGTACTCTGTGACTCTCTTCGTACTTTGCTTTCCCTTCTCAAGCCTGGCACTCTTTCATGCCTTTTGCTTCTTTCCAGGGTTCCAGAAAAATGATGGGAAGTGGCGGACAACCGATCATTGTGCTCAGCAAGGGCACGAAGCGTGAGAGCGGCCATCATGTTCAGATTGGCAACATCACGGCGTGCAAGGTTAAGATATGTCAAGTGGAATAATCTGCATTGAAATACCCTTTCACACCATTCTAATTTACCGTTTAACGTTCCCGTTCTCCAATCTCTTTACAGAACATTACTAGTCTTGAACGTGAAGATAACTGTCCTTTCAAGTTTTTTTTTTATTTGGATATCTGCTTGAATTAGTGGTAAATTTCTTAATCATTCTCGTATATTGTGAGAAAGCAATGGTACTTTGCGACATCAGGTTTTTGAGCAAGACCAAATGATTCCAGACGATCGCCGATGTGATTCGCACGTCGCTCGGTCCGCAGGCCATGCTGAAGATGCTCATGGACCCGATGGGCGGCATCGTCATGACCAACGACGGAAACGCCATTCTTAGAGAGATTACTGTGCGATCATGCATTCCTTTCTGCTTCATCTAGACGACAACTCTTTCTTCTAGAGAACAAATGCTTGGATATGTAGTTAAATTGTGATCAAAAACATTACGTTCTATTTGACTAATTTGCAAATGTTATGCGTGATAGATTCTCTGCTGATTAGTTGCCATAAGCTTTATTTTTTTTTAGGTAGATACTTTAGTGATATCGATTCTTTTCAAGTTGACATTGTTTTTTTTTCAGGTGAAGCATCCTGCCGCGAAGTCAATGATTGAGATTGCACGCACCCAGGACGAGGAGACCGGCGATGGCACCACTTCTGTCATCGTGCTCGCCGGAGAAGTTCGTTTAGATGCCGTTTCTTGCCTTCTTCCTAAATATAATACTTTGTATGTGTCACTTTTCCTCGCAATTACTCGTTATTTTATTTTATGAAGTATACTGTTGTCACCATGAAGACTCGTTGTTCATTGAAGAATCAGTCGAAACAACGAAGTAAAAACAGTTTTAGAACAGATTGTAAGGGAATTTTTTTTTATATCAACGCCAGTGTTTCGAGTCATGCTATGGAAGGAAATCGAATGAAATAAATCCCAATAATGATACATGATGTTTTAGGTGATGGCGCAGGCTCAGCCCTTCCTCGAGCAGAAGATCCATCCTACCATTATTATTCAGGTATGTATCTGTTACTAGTTTCATCAATTGTGAGCATTTCGTGGTTTTGTTTTCACCTTTGTTTTAAAATCCTATTTTAACATTCAGGCCTACCGCGCTGCTCTTGAAGACTCGATCAAACTTGCGGAAGAGAAGTTCAGCAAGCCGATCGACATTAACAATGATGAAGAGGTGAATATCAATGACACATTACATGAAAAGGTTACTCAACAAGGGTATTCAGTAGAAGTAGTTCAAAATCATGCGTTGTGTTTTTCTCTGTCTTTTTCTCAATATTCTTCAATGGTTCCTCTATGAATTTGAAGGATTTATGCACATTTCACAATAGCCAAGCCTTCTTCTCGCACCGACGTGTGTTCCATTGTTATAAGCACGGAGAATGGCGATACGTGTGATGTGGGAATCTAGCATTTGGCTTGACCATGAGTACATTTTATGTCTAGTCTGAGTGATGAGTTTTTAGTTCATTTCGCATATTCAAGTTGTAATTGTATAGATCTCGACGGTTGTCCGCTCATGCCTCGGCACGAAGATGATCAGTAAGTGGATGGAGTTGGCAGTCAACATTGCACTCACCGCTGTCAAGACTATCCGCGTTGATAAGGTTGGATTGAAGGCATCTATCTTGTCACAGACACCATTTTATTATACCGGAGGCTATTATGCAGAACTTCATGTGAAGTTTTTTTTACATGTGAATTTTTATATTGTTTTGTCATGTTAATATTTACACTAGTCTTTTTTTCTCTCTTCCGAACAGCAGATAAAACAGGAAGGCGTAGAATTGGTTTAAAAAATCAAGTAATAAATCAAGTAATATTGAAGGGGGGCGTCAATGAGATTGACATCAAGCGCTACTGCCGAGTGGAGAAGATTCCGGGCGGGACCATCGAGGACTGCAAGGTCATCAAGGGAGTCATTCTCAACAAGGATGTCACCCATGCTAAGGTTGGATTGAGACTTGACAAGAGATGCATGAATTGGTGCAATGTGTTAAAATGTTCGGCATAATTTGAGCGGAACCCGTTCAAAAGATAAATGTTTTAATTAATACTTTAAGATGCGTCGTCGTATCGAGAAGCCCCGTGTCATTCTTCTCGATTGCAATCTCGAGTACAAGAAGGGAGAGAGTCAGACGAGTCTGGAGATCATCAAGGAGGAGGACATCACCAAGATTCTCGTGCAGGTTATTTACTCTTCCTTCTCTTGCATGATTCAGGTGGAACAATTGCATGTAAATATATCTTCGTTGTGCAACATTAAAATGTTTATGAAGATTTTATTTGCTTCAAATAGGACGTTGTTTGCTAGGGAGATACCTCTTGAGTTAAGTTTTTACTGTAGAAGACTAGAAGTGTTCCCATATCGTACTATAAAATTTGACGGTTATTGTGTTAAGGAGGAAGAGGCGATTCGCCGGCAGTGCGATGAGATTATCGCACTCAAACCGGATCTCATCTTTACCGAGAAGGGTTCGCCCACCCCTCTTCTTTTAATTTTCTTCTTCTTACAATTAATAGAAATGAGAAATGAAAGGAATTTGAATAATTAACAATAATTTAATTCTCTCCAGGCATCTCCGACCTGGCGCAGCATTTCCTGCTCAAGGCTGGAATCACTGCTCTTCGACGATGCAAGAAGACTGACAACAACAGACTCGCTCGGTAATTAGTTTCATTGTCCTTCTTGTCTCTCTCCTTCTCTCTCTCTCTATCCTTTCACTCTCTTCTTTCTTCCTTTCTTTCTTTAACTCTCTCATGATTCCTTATTCTTTCTCAGAGTGACCGGAGCTCGTATCGCGAATGACACGTGCGATCTGCGTGAAGAGGATGTCGGTACTCTAGCAGATCTCTTTGAGATCACCAAGATTGGCGATGAGTCAGTTATCGTATCCATTCTGAAGCATTTTGTTTATTTGCGATAGAAATATAAATTGCGCTATAATATCTTCTTTCTTGCAACCAAAACGTGCTACAGGGAGAAGAAAGCTCAAACAAGCTATACTTTGCAGGTACTACACGTACGTGACTTCTTCCAAGACCACCGCAGTGACTGTGTGTCTTCGCGGGCCGAGCAAGGATGTCATCAATGAAGTCGAGAGAAATCTCCAGGTCTGAGAAGAGAGAAAAATACTGCCTTTACCCTGTAGTTGCTAATTTAAATTGAAAATGTTCCGGAATCGAAAGGCAACTTTATCGAGATGAAGTTTTTGTTATTCCGGCTCGGCTATCTTGTTTCCATCCGCTAAGTAGCTGATTGTTGCAACTGTTTCTTTTATTCCAATTTATGAAAGGTTTAATTTCAACTTTGCAATTTTTCTAGGATGCCCTGAATGTGGTGCGCAACGTCTTCTTGAACCCGCGACTTGTGCCTGGAGGAGGAGCACTCGAAATGGCTCTGGCTCAGGTATTCGATAGCTAGTGTGTGAAGATGATATCTTGTAAATAAGAAGATTCCTTTTATATAGGAATTGCTACCTATCTGCAATAATTCAGCAAAAAATGTGACTTTTTTTTAGCTTTAAAGACATTTTCGATGATTTATACAATATAATAATATTGATCATATTGTGATTTGTCTGTCTTGAGGCACTGACAGAGAAGGGAAAGACGATCGACGGTGTTCGTCAGTGGCCATACAAGGCAGTCGCTCGCGCATTCGAGGTCTTCTTTGAATAGCTTCCAATTCTAGAATGGAAACGTGGAAATGTTTAAGAAGAAATAAACAATTTGTTGGTGAAATGATTGCTCAGTAAATTCTATTGACTTGCATTCATATAATATTCAGGTGATTCCTCGCACGCTCATCCAAAACTGCGGCGGATCTACGATTCGACAGCTGACCGCCCTCAGGGCAAAGCATGCGCAGGCTCCGGAAAACTGGACTTGGGGAATCGATGGCACCACTGGGCAACTGGTACCTCTTTTTCTCTTTCCCTTTACCTCTCCCCTTTCTTATGCATTTTCCACTCTTTCTTTCTCTCCCGCTCCCCTCCTCTATCTCTTCGTTACTAAAGTTCTTTCAAGTACCCAGTTGGAACAGAGGTTTCCATTGAACTGCCTTTAAGGTACGCATAGATCTTCTGGCAGAAGTACTTTCATAGTTCGTTTTGTGAAGTTAAAAATTCTTGCGAACTGATGAACGAAACATCCAGAGAGGCATTGAATGTGTGCACGAAAGGCTATTTAATTTCAGGCCGACATGAAGGATCTTGGCATTTGGGATCCGCTCTCCGTCCGCCTTCAGGTTTCTTACATACAAATTTAATGGGGTGATTGGAAAAGAAGTATTTCACTTGTGTTTATCATTAGTCTTGTCACTGATATATGAATTTTTTGAACATAAACTTGAACTGATAAATAAATAGCAGTCCGTTGAATGGAAATAAGTCTGTTTTCACTTCTAGGTGCTGAAGACCGCAGTCGAGACGTCGGTGATGCTTCTCCGCATCGATGACATTGTCTCAGGCACGAAGAAGGCGAGCGGTGGAGATGGACCAGTCAAGGAGATGCCACAGTGAGGGGAGAACATGGCAGAAGGAGAGTGAGACCGAAAACCATGGGGACTTACTGGGTAGCTACTAAATACTTATTAATTTGTAGCTCTTTCCGTAAATTCTCTTTATTGTGGTCGGTTTTGAAGTCATCTTTTATCACCAAATTTGTCTTTTATCATGGAAAACACCCAGTAGTCTCCTCCTTTCTTCTCCATCCTTCAACACCAATTATTCGTCATTATCGAATTTTCATCCCCTGAAGTTACATTTATACCTGAATTTGTCAAGCTTCATTTTAAACGAAGTTTCCCTGATCTGAACACGTCTGCCCGCATAGCTTTGACTTCTTTCTAATTGTTATCCAATTCTTGTTTGTTGCTTGTTGTACGTGGTTTCCGTGCTCGGCTGTCTGTTACATGTTTTGTAAGTTGTGTGGACATTTTATAAAGCAATGAAAAGCGGATAATGGCCAGTTCATTTGGCATTACATTGAAGGGATCGAGCGAATTAGCCCGTTGTATTGAAGGAAGGCGAAGAAGCTAATGAAACCGAGGGATGTTCAAGCAGTTTGAGCATTTTTCCGAGATATCTTCCTTCGTGATCAGGTGATCTGTGGAACTTACACTACGATGATAGACCCGATATGGGACATCCGGCTGATCGAAGGCATCTGTGAGGGATATGATCACGGTGGATTCCTCGAGAATTATCGAAAGGTCTCTCTTGAAAAGCAATGTGATGTGTGATGTTTTCTCTGCAAAAAATCTTTTTGGCTGTGCCAGAACTGAAAATAATTCTCGGAACATCTTGGACATTCGCAACAGTGCACTAGTTTCACTTGCGTAATGGGAGAAGGTCACCTTTTGTTTCATGGCCAACCATTCTCTTATTTTCAGCCGAGACAGTGGACAGGATTATGCTCTGCTCGGATGTTAGAATGAGGGAGAGAGAGAGAGAGAAGGCGAGGAAAGTGCAGACAGACAAATCATTCTTGGTGATAGCTCTCCCGTTCTCTCCTCCCAGTTTTCTACTCTCTTCCTTGATCTCTCTCTCTCCCTCTCTCTCCCTCTCTCTCTCTCTCTCTCTCTCTCTCTCTCTCTCTGTCTCGCTTTCTCTTCTCTTTCTCTCTCCCAGTTGCACCCAGATCCTCTCGCTCTTCATTTCTCGAACCGGACCTGGCCTCACCTGCGGTGTGGCGGCTAATGTGTCCATCTCAGGAATGGGCGATCATAAGAAAAAGTTTGTGCCAGCGGCGGGAGGGGGGGGGGAGGACGATAAGAGTGAGGGAGAGAAAGAGAGAGAGAGAGAGGGAGAGAGAGAGAGAGATGAAAAGGACGATATCTCTAATGTGCCATGAAGAAGAAGAAAGACCTAAGATGGAAAGAGAAAAGTCTCCCTTGGCATAACCTGCGGCTGCCGAGGAGTGAATGGAACTGGACAAGCTGGGTATTCGAGAGCAACTGTCGCGCAACCGCCGATTGCCTCACCACCAATTTCTCGTTCTCTCTCTCTCTCTCTCTCTCTTTTTGTCTCACTCTCGCTCACTCTCGATCTGTCTCACTCTCTCGCTGTTCTCTCCATTTGTCAGTCTCTTCATCTACTTGGCTCTCTCTCTCTCTCTCTCTCTCTCTCTCTCTCTCGATCTTTCACTCTCTATCTGTTTAGGTCTGTAAATTCCTTCACGTTTTGTTTCATCTCACATAAAATTTCTGGCTTCTACCAATTTTTTATCTCTCTTTTTTCTCGCGCATTGTCTTCCTCATCTCCCCCTCTCTCTCTTTCTCTCTCTCTCTCTCTCTCTCTCTCTCTCTCTCTCTAATCGAACCTGTCGATCAAGCGTGCCACGGATGTCTGTAGTACGGCTGATCAAGCTGCCCCCGCAGAAAGTGGAAGGATGGGTCGGTTCTTATCTCGCTCCCCTTACGCTCTTGTTTTGGCATCTTCACTCTAGACCCTCCCCCCTTCTCCCTCAGGCTTCTCTCTCTCTCTCTTTCTCAAGTGCCATTTTGCGTAGTAGACAAACGAAGTGTCGGCCAATCAGATCTCGCGCGATTGAAGGAAGCCGAAGTTGGGCTTGCCACTCGTTTCCTACACACGCATGCAATGTATTATTGTGACTTATTTGCTGCTTGCTTCTTCTTCCTTCTCCAGCTTACCGCTCGTTCATTTCAATTTCTTGTTTGGCAATGGCATTAAGAATTCACATATTACGAGTCCGAGAAGAATGCAGAAGAGTGCTTCAGGATATTTAACCATGGAATTTGTCTGAAATTTTCACAATTCATTTCATTCTTTGCAACAAACGCGATATATTGTTTATCTTTCTCTCACACCATTCTATTCTTGTAGTGCTATGTAAATGTCTTCTGATTATTTATACTGATAGCTTGTCGCGTTACATTGTGTAAGGAACGTCAAACAGAAGCTGAATGCAAGAAAAGTATCATTTCTTGATAACTCTAAATGATCATATGAATTGTAGGCCCCCGAGGGCGAGCAGAGAACGAGAATGTTACGGCACACAGTAGCAGCGAGCTGCTCGCTGTTGTTGGCCTTGCTCTTCTTGGCTACAACTAGCACAGATGCTCACGATGTTATTTTTTTACCAACCTGTACATAGATACATACATATGTATGTGCATAAATGTATCGAGCTGTAATAAACATTTCGGCGAAATAAATTTTTCTAACATACTTATTCTCTGCTATATTCAATGAATATCATAGTACTTTTTAAATAAATATTTTAACTTAATTAATCTTTAATTAAATACTCAATTAATTCCTCTCCTCTCCAGTTCCGCAACGAGCTGTCCTCGCCCCTCTTCGTGAACATCAGCACACGCCGCCCCATGCGACTGCCAAGCCGGCAGCAGATGCTGCTGCGGCCGAAGACGCGCGTCCATCGACATCCGGCAGGGTTAGGAGACCACGTCATGTTTGCCTCATAGTAATATCTAAACATGAGCCAAGCCTACGTTATCAGTTACTTACAGTAATTCATAATTGAGTCTATAATATGTATATAGGGGATAGATCGCTGGGATAGAATAAGCGGTAAGCGAATGATGATATTCTCGAAAACAAATGGAGGAAATTTCTGAGTAAGTTAGGAAACTTTTGATTCCTGAGAACGATGCCCGATTGCAGAAACAACATCGACGAAGACCAGGAAGAGGATGCACCGCCAATGCGAACCGTGCCGTACTATTACATGATTGTCAATGCAAGCACGGTGAGGAGAGGGATAGAGAGAGAGAGAGAGAGAGAGAGAGAGAGAGGAAGAATGAGAGAGGGAGAGAGAGAGAGAGGGAGAGAGAGAGGGAGAGGGAGAGAGAGAGAGCGAGAGAGAGAGAGAAGGGCTAGATGACCACACAAAAGTAAACTGTGAGTGGATGTTTGATTCGTCGTGTTTAGCTTGACCGCGACACTCGCTACTACCTCGGTGCGTATCAGACCAGTGCCGTTCGCGATCTCGTTGTCTACTTCCTTCCCGGACCACTCGCCAACTGGGCACGCAAGGTACATTTGTGCACAAAAATGCATTTTATATTGCCAAATTACAAATGATTTATTTAAGATACGTTTCGGATAACAGTATTCCAATTGTAATAATTTAAAAGATGAACCTACGGAAAATAAAATTCATATAATAAACATTTATTGCACATGGGATCTAACATTCGTTTCTTATGGTTTTGCTTACCAAGAAAACACGCATACTCTTAATATTCGTTTCAGCAAGTTCTTCGAGTTAAAAACTAAATTTATAAAAACGAAATTAAACTCCTGCTTCAGACCGGTCCCTCTGCCATTGATCCTGAGCATTTGCTAGCCGTTTATCCGCCAATCCCCTTTGACGATCTACCGCCAGTGCCGGCTGGAATTCGAAGAAAGGTTACACAACTTATGAATAGCTTATATATTCTTTAGAAAAAACAATATTTAAAGAATCCATATTGTTAAATTGTCAGTAAAAAACCAATAAATTTAAAAGTAATTTATGAGTACCTTAGCTCCGATCAATGTTCAGATCGCGTCTCTGAATGCACGTCTCGCCGTGCGAATGCGCGAGCTGCAGACGCGTCGCGGTTTCGACGTGACGCGTGCGTACGAGGAAGAGGAAGTGACGTCATCGACTCCGGCAACGAAGCGCATCTTCATCACGCCGAGAACAAGGACGGAGAGAACGACGGCGCCGAGTGAATTCGACGAATACATCGACGAATCTTTTGCTGGTTGGATAAAAATTGTGATTAATTCGCATTTGGTATATTAACTATGTATAAAACATTGAAATGCTAAGATATATATTTACAAATTTCAAATAATTAAAATCGTTCGTACTCTCCAGATTTGCCTGTGCCAGAGGCGAGCGAACATCGCGTTTCGTCGCTGCTCTCACTCGTTCCGAAGAAGCAGAACAGGGCACGCCCGTCCACGACTCAGCCACCCCCTCAACACAACGAGGTTGATCTTTCTTCAGAAGTCACATCAGCGCGCTTTCAAGATCTAACGATAAGCGACCGTTCTTTTGGCAGCACACAATTATTACTATGTTACGAATTTTATTAAGATGAATAATCTTTACTATTGTCTTTGTGAAGATCAACAGTTTCAAGGAGCGTCAGGAAAAGAGGTACAACGATCGGTGTCATGATGAATTCCCATGCTCATTCTAATATCCCTTCCATTGCTCAATCCCTAACACTTCCTCCTAATAATTGTAACTTTATTTGCAAGAGAAAGGGATGGACACAAGGTTGGATATAAGGAGGATTAACAAACAGACGTATACATATGTAGCTATAAATATTAATTAATACATATAAATGGTTCAGGTTAAGACATAATTTCCTTTTACTTGTGCACATTCCCGCCCAGAATTCGACGGGCATCAAGGGGATGACTGAAGAGGAGGAGGGATCGACAGTGGCGATCTTGGATGGAATTCTGGCTGATCTCGAGAAGCACGACGCCGCTGTCCGTGGCCTTGACAAGAGAACGATGTTGCTTGTCAGAACTCACACTCATACTTACTTCACTCTTTTCTGGCTGTGCCGAGGATACACGTTTGAAGGACATTGTAAGATAGAGAAAGAGCGAGAGAGAGCGAGACAAATACAGAGAAAGAGAGATGTGGTGAGAGACTAAAGCATAAGATAAGGGAAAACAAAAAGAAAGATAGATAGAGAGACTGAGAGTGGATTGAAAGTAGATAAAACGGGATAACAAAAGATAAATCCTGGCCACCATTGTAGCAGATTAACTCACACGAACTGATCGCATGAAGAACATAACCGAAATGAAAAGAGTGGCAATAACCGAATGCAACTTGCCATGCATGGTCTGAAAATGCTTGTTATTGATTTCCGTGTGCTGTATGATCCCTATAATCAATCAATAATTTCCTTTGTGCTTTTAGGTCAAGCGAAATCTGCTGCAGAGCATGCGAATGCGAAGCGCCACTACTCCAATTCTCTCGCCGCTGCCAGGTTTACCTCTTATTCGATTTTTTCTTTCTTTCTTTCTCTGACTCCCTCTCTTGTCATCTTTCTCTCTTCCTCTATCTTTCTCGTTCTCCCTCTTCCTCTCTCTTCCTCATTCTCTCTCCCCCTCCGTCCTATATGCTTGCCCAAGGCGCCTTCGCTGTCCGCCAGCAAGCCGTCCCCTCTCACCCCTCGAACCGTGCCCTCAAACCACTCCGAAAGGCCGCATCTGGTGACTTCTCCGACTACGATGGTTCGCACGGCGAAATATATTTATATATTGAAAAAAGAACATACAAATTTCATTGAAAATAATGAACGTTCAATTAAGTATCAGTGAAATTCAGCCTTTCTAAACTCACGCTCATTGCCAGAAGAGAACCACGAAGCAGGCCAAGCCTCGCGACTCGTTCCCCTTCCTGCCGGCGCCTCGGGCGAGGTTTAACTTCTTTTTGGCTCCCATATTCTTTTTACTTGCTGTTCAAGTTAACAAACACCCTCCAAAATTGCATTATGATAGAAACTAAGCGAAATATCATTTAGGCAACGACGCTTCCCACACGTGCGATGACTTCAGCCGAACTCCACTCGAAAATCATGGCAATTCGACTACTCCAAGTAATTTCACTACCATGACTAATTACCGTATTTTCTCTATTACTACCCCCGGGGGTTCTATTTTTCAATACCCTTGCGGGAGGGGGGCACTATTAGAGGGAGGGGTTCTATTAGAGGGAGGGGTTCTATTTTTCAATGTGAGTCACTCATTGTTTGATAGATACATATTATTCCCAAAAAAAGAAGAATCGTAGCCCGAATTCAATGGAATCATCACTGGAATATAGGTTTTACAACGGATTTATCATGAATTTGGCATTAGTTCATTGGTAAGAGCTCCCCATGCCTCCAGGAGGACTATTGGGGGGGGGGTACTATTGGAGGGGGGGGGGGTTCTACTAGAGGGAGGGTTCTATTTTTCAATGGCATTTTCAGAGGGGGGTACTATTAGAGGGGGGTTCTAATAAAGGGGGGGGGGTACTAATAGAGAAAATACGGTACTTTGTTACAAAGTTATTGTAATTTTTGAAGTCTTATCAGAATAGTCATTCAATAAAAAAATTCTTTTTCAATAGGCAGAGCTGGAGAAGCAGCTTTCCTACAAGAACATTCCACGCATTGGCCGAGATCCTCTGCCAATTCATCGACGCAACAATCATCGAGGACGGCCGACATTCGTTTACAGACAGGTTCGGCAGGAAGTTTAAATTATAATATAATATTACCTAGAATATTATGTGGCTGCTATTTTGGCTGATGTCTTTGTCGAGTGCAGAATCCTTTTTTCTTTTTAAATTAATAAGGAATTTAAGATGATGAAGTCTTCATTTGCAGACATCTGAAGAGCCTGAGACGTCAACGACGACTTCTGCCGTTGTCACAACGGTTGAATCAACTACAGTGGCCGTTACGGAAGCCCCCAATGTAAGCGAAATAGATGAGAGCTTCTTCGAGCAGGCAGAGAAGGCAGATCAGGCCTCAGCCGAAAAGGCAGAGGAAGCGCTCTCCAATGCAGAGGACATCACGAATGTCGGAGGAGCATCCCTCGAAGATGGACAAAGGTATTTGAATAAATTATTACTTACATTAAATATAGGAATAAATATTGGCATTATGAAGACTAAAATTGTATTTAGAGTTGGATTTTTCAAGCACAGAAAAAAGTATGATTTCACGAGATAAAAAAAACCATTCCTTCATTAAGTTTGATCATCACCGTATGTCAGTCCTCACACAAACTTTCAGCGCCCAGTTCGACGGCCCCTTCAACTTGCCTCCTGTCGCCGGAACTTCGCCATTCTCAACGCAAGTGCCATGGCAACCGCCGCGTGCAGCACCGCAGCCGCTGCCTGAGATAATCGAAGCTCCTCCGGCTCCAACCGCACGGCCGCCTGTTCATCCTACACTGGCGCCAATTGAAACACTCCCGCCGGCGCCGGAGCCAATTCAGACTTTGCCACCACCACCACCATCGCTGCCTCCTGCACCTGTGGCAATTCATATATTGCCAACGCCGCCTCCGCCACCTCCATCGGCTCCAATTCAGGCACCGCCGCCACCGCCCGGCCCAATTCAGTCCTTGCCACCGCCACCGCCATCGCCGGCGTTTGTTGAAATTCCGACATTGCCGCCCGCGCTCATCCAAGAGCAGCCACCTGCTCCAACCATTCAAATCGCACTTCCCGAGCCTCCAGCGACAGAAACGCCACCGCTTCCAAACGTCACACAGTCACCGCTGACACCCATTCGAGTTACCGAGGTCCTTCAACTACTCGAATTGGCATACATATACACTTCCTCATCAGAAAACAATATCCGCTTAGTTGTGGCTTTATCACCTTTTTTCTGTACACGAAAAATTGTAGGTGTTTACGCCAGCACGACGCTTCATCTTCGTAACACCCCCGGCTCGAACTGCACCACCAACGACCACGACGGAGGTTCCCATATCTATTTCTATGTCTATTGTTTAATAAGTTTGTATAAATTTTATTTTATAATAAAAGATCTTATGATTCTGCCTCAGGAGCCAACCACGACAACGACTGCTTCTACTACAACTCCGTCTACAACGACAACCAGGGCAACGACAACTTCGACGCTGCCTCCATCTCCGCCGTCGTCTCCTCGGCCAACGCCCACTCAGTCTCCGCAGCAGTGGTCACCGACTGCCGCATTTACGACGGGTGGACGGCCGGAGCCGCCGCGTCTCTCCACTGAGAACGCCATCATCGACGTCCGCACGCTGCGCTATCTGTCGCAACTGAACCAGAACCAGATCGATGCGCTGAGGAGACGACTCAGAGATGTCAGTGGAGACGGCATCCACCATTGAGTTCAAAAATATAAACGAAAAAAAACGACGAGTTAAACAAAAATAGAAACAGACTGTTTAGACAGCCATAAAGAAACTTTGAGGCGGACGAACAGGAATTGGACGCGGCAATGCTACGCGGAATGGAGCTGATGGCGGTGCGGCAAGCGCGCGAGCGGCCGGCCTTTTACTACACCACTGAGGTCAGATAGAAAAAAAATCACATTGTATTATATATGTATAACTTTGATGAACAATTAATAAAATTAATGAAGCATCACTCGAATTCTTCAGCCCACAACGCCTCCTCCAGTGGTGACCTCCGCTTCGACCTCCGATCCGACATACCCGTTCGACTCGTTCGGCCGTCTTCTACCGCACTTGGCTACGTCGCCGCCACGCGCGCTGCCTCAGACCCCGCCCTCTACTCCTCCTCCACCCCGACGCCCCATTGTGGACAGTGCACTCATGCCTTCTCTCCCGCCTCCCCCGCCCACGCCCCCTGCTCACCCTCTGCATTCGCGTGACTCTGCTCAGCCCCTTTCACCGCTGCCGACCGCAAGACCCCTGAGACAGCAAGCGGAAGCTTCGCCGATCCCCTCTCCGATCCCTGACCAATTCGGTCGTCGGCCTCACCAGGAGCTCACGCCTGAACTTCAGGCCCAGATCGAATTGGCTATCGCGAGGCATCTCCAGACGCGCCAGTTCTTCACGCAGCCAACAACGACTACTCAGGGATTCCACCCGCAGCATCCAGCTCAGACCTTCGGCGACCAAGCATTCATTAGAAGACAAGGAGATGGCACGCCTCAGGCCTCTCCGCTTGCACCGGAAGCGCGTCAAGACTTCCTGCATGTTCAGCCAACATCAGAACAGCATCCGGGCGCATTTATCCCTGTCCTCACTTATCGCCAGGAGTCTCTTCAGCAGCAGGCCGCTTTTGGTGGCGAAGAACAACGGCTGCACCACCAGTGGCAGCAGAGTCCCGAAGGTCACCACCAGTCGTTCCCGCCTGAGGCTCAGCCTCTCAACCACTTCCAGCAACAGGTCGGTGAGAATAGACCGCAACAGCTCGCAGCCCGCCAGGTCGCCGCGCGTCCCGTCGACGACTTTGGAAACCTAGACCGAGCACAGAATCTCGAGCCACTTCACAGGCCTCAACGACTCGCCAATTCATTTGTTAACGCGCGTCGTGAAGTTGAAGCAGAGTCAGCATCCCGTCCGCCGGCTGTCTTTGTCGTGAGAAAGCCGCAGCACCCCGCCGAGAAGCCTCAGCCTTCGGCAACCGAAGCACCCGTCATTGACCATCCAGAACCAATCAGAACGTTCGTCGACAAAGATGGTTCCCACCAAGTGACTGCTGGCACTGTGTCAAGAGCAGCCAGCAACCGCGACGCGTCTGCGCCGCGTCCAAGCGGCTTCTTCCGCCCAACGCCGTCGCCGGCGCCCACGCGGCTTACGCCAATCCGAACGTACGAGGTGATTCGGCCGCGCTCAACGCTTCGATTCGTGCGGCCCTCGATAGCGACTACGTTGCCCCCTCCGCCGACACAGCCTGCCCCAGTTGTCGAAGTCGAGCAAGAGCAACAAGAGCAAGAGCAACTTGTCTCGAACACCATCGCTCCTCCGCACATCTCTCCGATCACAGCCCGTTCCCTTCCACATCCTTCCACTCTGCGCCCTCTCCCGATCGCGCGCGACCCAGCCCCATCTCTGAACCCGCCCCCTCGCGCCCCCCTCCCGCTCGCCGCCCCCTCCTCGCGCGATCCCATGCCACCCGGGATCCGGCCGCCGCCGAGCCGCACCGACTTCTTGAACCAGCTCGCCGTCGACCCTCGCCTCCCGTTCTTCCCGGAGAATCGCGCGATCTTTGAGCGAGCGGTTCGACCAGCGCCTACTCCGAAGGAGGAACCGACGACGACACCGGCGGAGGGGACGACGCCGCTAAGGAGGGTCATCATTGCGCCGGACGCGGAACAGGCGCAGAGAGCACTCAATGAACAATTCGCGGGAGCGCAGCAGAGGCAGCTGCAGCTGCTGCAGCAGCACTTACAGCAACAACAACTATTGCAACAACTGCAACTACAACAACAACAAACACCGACATTAGGAAATGTACCGAATCCGTCAAAGGCGGCAGAAACCCACGCTGAAGAGGAGAAAGTGCACGTACCATTCACGCAGTCGCTCGATTCCTTCCAGGTCAGTTTGGAAATTTAATTGAGATGATTGCGGGGGATCGCAGCACATAGAGAGAGAGAGAGAGTGAGCGAGAGAAAGAGTGGAAGAGCGATAGCAGAAAAGGATGGCTAAATACATTTATGTATGCGTATTAATCGCTATTTTTAAGTCATAGCCAATGTACATACATACATATATGTATGTTCCCCAAAAAATAAAATAAAATAAAGGAAATGATCGCATCGCAGATGCCGAACTCGGCGCTGATCCAGCAGCTGCTCGCGCAGCGCCGACTGATCCCGGTCGGGCCACCGTTCGGCCTCGTGAACTTCCCGTCTGCACCGCCTGGCTCATCACAGTCGCCACCGCCCGTCTTCGCCCTCAGGGAAGTGGCGCCCGGCCGCTTTGCAGTCGCGCCCTGGCCTGTACCCGAGCAGCCCCGCTCGCCTGGGCAGCCTCCCCAACCGACCACGCAGGAGGAGGAGGAGAAACTCGGTGACGTCATTCAAGTGTCAGCGCTTCACAAGCCGAAGAAGGCACTTGCAGCGGCTGCCTGATATTTCTGAGTTAATTTTATTTGCAATATTTAATTATTTTGAGCGCTTTGTTTTAAAACGGCTATTGATGAAGAAGATATAAGCCTCAGGATATGCCCCCAAAGTTCGCGATTGTTTTATTTCCTAGAATGAAAGTGAACGTGCAATAGAACGTGTGCATTACCACCTAGAATCGCCGATGTTTGCTCAAGCCGGTGCATTAGTGTTGCCCGCCTACTAATAAGCCTCTCCAGTATGTGTCTTCAAGTGCATAATATTCCTCTGTGTTTTTCTGCCTCAACTTCGGGCTATTAATTCCACTCTTATGAGAATGTTAACAAGAGTTTGGAAATGATAAAGATTCTTGCTTATACATGATATTACCAATACACGGACACATTTATTAAAGTAGGGCGATCACCGAAAAATATTTAAAATATCCTATATGTAATAGTTAGATAACTTTTTAAAATGAAAGCTCTGAAGACTCAAGCTCGAAACAGCGGAGAGAGTGTCATCAAAAAGGAAATTATGAATATTCGAGACTTTCCAGCCCGGAGGCGGTAGTCCACCGCCGCGTCCTTTTAGGTCTGCCCATGTCCCGTAAAGGCGATAATACATCACGCCTCGTTCACACTCTCAGTCCTTACCCTCGCTTTCCCTTCTTCTTCTTCGACTCCGTCTGTATTATTCTACTTACCAGGGAAGCTCCCCAAATTCGTCCTGAGTTAATGTGGCCGGGCCCTTCTCTACCGACAACTATATTCTAATAAAAATAGTCTATTTTTTTCAAATCGATGAGAGCTTCTAATTGGGTATGAACTCTTTCTAAGAAAAACAGCAGTATTAATAATTCTAAATAGTGCGGCCTTTAAAAGAGCGTCAGGGTTCGCGGTTGAGAAGTTTACGAGGGCTTTGGTTGATTGGTATTACGAGCACGACGAATGGTGAAGAAGCGCAAAAATAGATATTTATTTTCCTTTTTCGAATAAAATTACGTTTGCATTGATTTCGTTCGTCTCGTTCTTCCCGTCAACCTTTCTCACTTTCTGCCGTCGTTCAAATGTCATCATGTACATTCATAGCCGAACCATATTTTCATTGATATTTTTGATGATAACGTTGACAATATGCCTCGGAAGAAGTGCACATCTTGTTGTTCCTTCCTTTACTCACCAAGGCCATGATCTCTGGCTTGATCTTCTCGAAATCCTAATGAATCCTGTACGAGGCAATGAGTCCGTTGATGTCTACGTCCTTCGGCCAGCGAGCTCACAATTGAGAAAAAAATATTTTCAAACATAAGCCTTTCGATGAGAAGTCTTCCACAAAACGAGTTAAGAAAATTCATCATGATATTTATTCATTGCATATAAATAATATTATTTGAGTTTAAATATCCCTAACTGAAAGGATTTAAAGTTCGTGAATATTACGTTGTAATAACCAGAATTGAAGCGAAAAGAGGAAAAATAAAGATAATGATCATAAGTCTGTGCCTGGTCTATCAATGAACTGAGAGAGACGAAAAGGTGGAATGATTCGGCGAATAATATTCGAAACTGAGACGCCGGTGAAACAAATCGAGTGGATATGCAACATGTAGAAAAAGCATGATTTGCTGTCACCTCGTCCTTTTCTTTTTGGTCGATTCTCAAAATGAATCTGTGACCGCGAAGGAAACACTTATTCGTACATTTTTTGCCCATAACCCTGAATTTGCTTTGTTTGTTTGAGTGGATGATGTGAAATCATTCGCCCCGTCATCACAAAGGAGATGGTTCTCCCAAAGGAGATATGACTTCGGCATCTTTCGATGACTATGGACTTTTTTTTTATTGGGTTTCTGGTCACACTTTTGAGAACTGGTCATTTTAACACTGCGAAAGGCAGTATAAAAGAAGTGAATTCGAATGTCAATAGCATCAACAACTTCATCCTCAATCGACAAGAGTCATGCAGACAACCACTAACCTTCTTCTGCTCGCGGCAGCCCTCTTCGTCACTGCAAAGTAACATTCCTAATCTTTCTTTTGCTTTTTTTTATTAGCTTAGCGTGAGCAATCACGACCGTACAGAAAGGACTCCAATTTAGACTCCTTAAACTTATTCAGAATAGGAGTTATTTTAAGGAATCCAAAAGCGAGTAATATAATTTATGATTTTCTCTATCAAGCTGCCTGACAGCCGAAGGAGGCGCAAAAGTCTCCCAGGATGAGGTCGACGAACTCGTTGGCGCGTACAAAGAGCAAAAGGATTTCGAAAAGATCAAGTCTGCCATCCTTGCCTTGGTGAGTGGCTGAAGAAGTATTCCCTCTGTTTTTTTCCCGCCATGATAGTGCAAAGAGGGGATCTTGAGCATTGAGGAGCTTATTGAGGATATTTGAGAACATATGTACGTATGTACAAATAATTGTCAAGAAGCTTGTACAACATGAGAAAAATCAATCGATCTTTTCTCAAAACGGATAATTTGTTATTTACTCTAAAATTGAGTATAATTTGCGGGATGTGTTATAGGCGGAAAAGAAGGGAGCTGCCGTGCCATCCGAGGAGAAGTTGTCGGAGATCAAGAAGATTCTGGACAAGGCGGTCGCGCCCCGCGTCGGCCTCATCCAGCAGTTGGCAACCGGCCAGGAAATCAGCAATCTCTTTGATATTAAAATTTTCGGTTAATCTGTCTCCCTGGAATATCATGCTTACCAATGCCGAATAAATAAAAATCAGCTTATCATCTCATCAGATTATATTAAAAGTACATGGGACATTGAGTCGAAGATCCATATCAGCATCTGAGAAGAGAATCTCTTCTACTTCCCATTTCCTTTTTAAAAAAGATGAGTGAGAAACTGCTGTGGACTGCAAACTGCAGCTTTGCCTGAAAATCCTTAAATACTCTAATTATGAAAAGCGAAGGAATCAACGATCATTCGACTATAGTCGACTTGATGTATACATCAAGTCGACTTCAATGAAATGACAAATGATAGATAGACGAGTATGTATGTACATAGTATGTAAGTACAACCAAGAAATTGAGAAAAGCTTGTTTCTTTTTATTCTTTCTGCCCATCACCACAACTTCTGCTGCGGTCTCACTTTCTCTCTTTCTTTTCGCCGAATAGCTTCGCTATTCGACCCCAATCTGTCAGTAGTCAATATATAAAGTCGTTGGCTCCTTCTTCACAAACAACGCGCTTATAATGGGTACGGTGCAGCACTTCATCGATGTTTTCCTGATCGCAGCAGCTCTCTTTTTTGTTGCAAAGTTAGTACTTGGGTTTCTTTCGAACTAATGGTTTTCGTTGTGTTTAGTTGCTTGGCGGTTGATGTCGAAAAGACCAAAGAAGTGCTGGACGGACTGATTGAAGAGTACCGTATCCACAAGGACTTTGACAAGATCAAGGAGCGTGTCGTCGCGGTAAGTATCTAGTCAGAGATACTGGGTATGCCTGGGATGGCACGAATCGAGCTCTTCAGTGAGATCCTAATGAATGTTCAGACGCGTCCCTCAGACTCGTTGTTGCCAACTGAAGAGAAGCTGGTGGCAATTAAGAAGCAGTTTGACTTAGCCATCGAGAAGCCAAAGATCGCCGGAGGCCGCCGTCTGCAGCAGCCGGGATTCAATCCGTGGGATGTCTTCTGTCCCCCTTGCGCCATCATTGATATCTGGGGATAGCTGAACACAGCCTCTATTTTCGTCCGCTTCTTTTTACATATCTCATTATATATCTTTTGTACTTTTGTTAGATATGCATGTATAAAAGAGACATACATATTTGTGTGAATATGAATCGATACCATGAATAAAATGAGATAAATTTGTACAAAGTACTCGAGTGATCTTGAGAAGGTTATAACAATTTCTTAGTTAAACAGATTGCCGTGTCCATTCCAATCCCGGTTACAATATTTTTTGCCTCAGATATAATGCGAAAATATACATTCTCACTACAGACATATGTAAATATCTATGTATGTACATATGTATATGTATGTAAATGTATGTAAGCCATACATATCAACAATTACGCACAATATTCAGATTTCAGCTGGATATTAATTGTTTTATATTTTTCTATTAATTGTTACTGTAAGAATAGGAAGAATCTTGACTTATTTACAAATATCTGTTGTGTTTGTAAGTGATAGAGTAATCGTTATGAATAATCCAGATCTTCCAGCCAAGAGGCGGTATTCTTCCGCCAAGCCCTCTTTGTATGTCTGTCCATGTCCGTCCCCGCGACGATCCTTCCTCGTTCCCTCTCTGAGCCCCTCTTTTCCTCTCCCTCTCCGTCTACTTCGTCTTTTTTGTCCTTTCCTTGCTGATTAACCCGATCTCGAATATTCGGACCAGAGATGGGCAGCGAAAAACTTTAAACAATTACAAAGAAATTGAACTCACGGTATCGTGAGCCAAGATTCATTCATCAAGACAAACCTGTCGAATAAATCGTGTGGCTTGGTCGTAAAATGAACTGAGAGAGACGAAAAGGTGGAATGATTCGGCGAATAATATTCGAAACTGAGACGCCGGTGAAACAAATAGAGCGGATATGCAACATGTAGAAATAGCATGATTTGATATCACCAGTCCTTTTTTATTCGGTTGATTTCTCAATATGAATCTGTGACCGTAAAGGAAACACTTATTCGCCCATTTTTTGTCCATAATACTGAATTTATCGCTTTGTTTGTTTGGGTGATGTAAAATCATTCGTCATGTTGGAGTTGGTTCTCCCAATGGAGACTTTGGCATCGGATGGCTATGGACTTTAATTTTTTCTTTGGATTGCTGGTCACACTGTTAAGAACTGGCCATCCCAACAGTATAAAAGGGGAGAGCTTGGCTGTCAATATCGTCGACACTTCATCTCAACCAACAAGTGCCATGCAGACTACCATTTCTCTTCTTCTGCTCGCGGCAGCCCTCTTCGTCACTGCAAGGTAATATTTAAAGGCATATTTTTGCTAGCAATCGGCGCCTGTGCGTATTAGCTTATTCTTAACAATGAAAACAATACGGAAAGGTATACAATTTAGCCCAGTTACATTGTTTTTTTTCAGTTTAAGGAATCTAAAAGCGAGCATTATTAAATAATTATCTTTAATTTAAGCTGCCTGACAGCCGAAGGAGGCGCAAAGTTCTCCCAGGACGAGGTCGACGGACTCATTGGGGCATACAGAGAGCAAAAGGATTTCGAGAAGATCAAGCCTGCCATCCTTGCCTTGGTGAGTGGCTGAAAAGTATCCTGCTGTACATACATATTTCTTGCCATGATAGGGAAAATAGTCATTTGAGAAGCTAATCGAGAATATTCGAGAATATACAAGTAATGCTCTTCATACAGCCTGAAAATCAATTAAGCCATCTTTTCACAAAACCATTCTATTGTTTATTTACTCGCAATTGAATATAATTTACGGGACGCGTTACAGGCAGAAAAGAAGGGAGCGGAGGTGCCAACCGACGAGAAGTTGGTGGAGATCAAGAAGATTCTGGACAAGGCGGTTGCTCCACAAGTCGGCCATCTCCAGCAGTTCGGGATGCATCAAATGAGCCCTCTCTTTGATATTATCATTTTCGGCTAATCTGCCTCCTTGGAAACATCATGCTGAATAAATATTTTTTGTTATTGGATTGCGGAAAAAAACTTTTGATGAAAGCTGGCCCTCAGATCTTCAGTGGGGGATGTAGGATGTGGCATAAATGCATTGCCTGAATAAGATGGTTTTTGAATGATTCTGAAGTGTTCATTTCCAGCTATGGTAGCTGTGGAGCGTAATTTATGGTTTATCATCTCGTCAGGTTACGTTAAAGACAGCACAAGAAGATAGAAAATTCAGATATTCGCAGCGTCAGTTAGCTTGTGTCCTTACATCTCTCAGACATTCTCTCTCTCTCTCTCTCTCTCTCACTTTATCTCTCTATCTCTTTCTCTCTCTTTGAAATCGCATGAAAGAAATGAGTAAGAAGAAATATAATGAAAGAAAGGAAAACGCAAAACTTACTCCAGGAATTTATTAAAAAACAAAAGCATCCTGGCCAGAGATGGCAACGACACGGTACGGTCTGGCCCATAGTGCCGACAGGCACAAATTCCCAGGGTCAGGGCCAGAAAAGTTGGGCTGGCCCGTACCTACCATAAAAAATTTGTGATGCACACTAGTTATAACAAATTGTCGGGAGTCGACACTGGGTCGGGCCCTTGATCTTTTTGGCCCCAGCGACAGGCCACTCCTGTAGAACATAGCGAATATTTTGTCCTCTTGACTTTTCTGTTCTTAAAAGTGACTGTGACGACGGGAGTCTGCGTCCCTCTGCAACCCTCCTTCGCTGTCCTCATATGATACTAATGTCGTGAACATTCATAAACGAGCTAGCTTTATTGTTCATTGATATTTGTGATGACAACCATGACAAGATGCCTCGAAAGAAGAGTGCAACTAATGACCAGAGGGTGAATCATTGATTGAGAGCATGGCCTCCCTGAAGAAGCTGTCATGGACGTCAGCGCGAGGCGAGACCAGCTGCTCCAGTTCTTCATTCAGAATCTCCAACTGCTCGTCGGACAGCGCTCGCGCGCCGCTCCGTTGTGCCAGACGAGGAAAATGGATGATCGATCGGAATCGAAATGTCCTTACGGGCGGTTTTCACAACTCTTCTGATACTGGACACGACCACCATTACAATAATGGGTAGTGCTATTAAAATGCTCCATGGTTAACATCTGTGTACATCTTGTTGTTCCTTAACTGACCAAAGCGATGATCTCTGGCTTGATCTTCTCGAAATCCTTGTGCACCCTGTATGCGGCAATAAGTACGTTGATGTCTTCATCGGTGATCTTTCTACCTCCTTGAACGGTCAGCGAGCTGAATCAACTAGAATTTTCAGAAGCGTATTGGCGACTACAGCGTCATTTTCCAGAGGCAAGAAATTAAAGAAACTCCGTCATGCTATTTCTTTATTACTTATACATATAATAATAATATTCGAGTTTATAGAATCGTTACAAGATGCTCGTATAGGTAGTAAATATTACTTTGTTATAACCAGGATAGATGCGATAAGAAGAAGAAGAGTCGGAGAGTCCTTCATGTCTGTCGCTTGAGCTGCTTGGGTTGGAGGAAAGAGGCTGAACTCCTTTCCTTTATACGGCCCTCTCTGAAAAGACGAGTTCTCATGAGTGTGACTAGCTGTTTTAATCTGAGTCATCTTGTTGTGTCCTCCAGTTGGGGGTAGGACAGGGAACGGTGTTGTGTGAGACGAGAACCGAGGCGGGTAGAGAAGTTTATTACGAGAGAGATGAACCGCCGTAGAACATGAGAGAAGAGAGCGAACGAATGACTGACTGGCGCCACTATCTAGCGGGGCGCTTATATACATCTCACAAGCGAGGGATAGGTGGTAGAGCAATGGGTAACTATGAGAGTGAGTGGCCTCTGCCGGGATGATCTATGCCAATGGTTATGAGGGCGAGGCAACACTAATTGCTATCTACCAAACGCACGTTGACTCACAGAGTCAAGATCAAACTACATGTAGATAATACATATCTACTTAACACCTCCCCACTAAGATTGAAATCTACAATCTTATAAAACATCAATGGGGATAATACAAGAGCTAGTAGCTCTGCTTGGTGGGGTCAGGGTTCAGTCGAGTCGGCTGCTGACGTTGACGTTGAGGACGCTGAGGGCGCGTCCGGACTGAGGGATTGACTGCTTGGCTGGAACTCGCTGAAGTCGTTGAGGGGCTCGTCTGCTGCTTAGCTGCTTGAGATGTAGAACTTGACTGTGGTTGTGTCGATGACGCCACGCTGCTTGAGTTGCTTGACTCCGCCGGTCCGCTTGCTGACGACGCTGGATTCCACGACTTGTTCGAATTCTGATCAGTGTCACTCGACTGATTCAGATCATGTGGCATCCTGCCATTCTCTCCATGCTGTGCAGTCGGCATTGTTGTGGCTGAGAAGGTGTCCAGCAATAGAGATAACGGTAGCCTCGTGCTCACTGTCTCTGCTGCCACGTCTCTGTGGTTCGACACCAATTGGTTCGCGTATGCCTTGATCACGCAACCATTCTCCAACTTCACTGAGTAGGCTCCCCGGCCTTTCTTACCCAGGATCTCGCCACAACTCCACTTCTTGCCAATCGCCTGACCACTTGTCTTGTACCGGACAAGATCTCCGACTGAGAAATGGCGCGCCTTCGTGCCCTGATGCTGATCGAACTGCCTCTTCACCGGCTCATCAGTACTTCCTGATGGCACAGACCAGTTCAATCTCTTCCTTCCCTGGAAGCTCTCTGCTGGACGTTTGGCTCCAATCTGAGCATTCGGATTCCTCCTGAACCGCACCAGCCTGATCATCTCCAGCTTTGCAATGAAGTCCATGCCTAGCAACTCCAGGGGCTTCTTCGTCACGTAGACGGTTCCCAAGGCACTTCTATCACCATACTGGATCTTCGTCTGGAAGCATCCAATGAGTGATAGGTTCTGACCACAAGCACTGACCGGCTTACAGTCTGCCTTCTTGCACTTTGGCTTGCCAATCTTCTCCCAAGTCGACTTCGAAATCAGTGTGATATCTGCGCCGGTGTCCACCTGCATGGTGACCTTGGCGCCTCCCATCACAACTTCCACATCAAACGACTTGTTCCGCACAGAGTTTACAACAACCCTGTTCATTCTCGTGCTTTCCTTCTTGTGCTCTTTCCACGAAGTGCTGTCCTGAGCCTTCTTGCTCCGACAAACCTTGCTCATGTGGCCAATCTTGCCACATGCAAAGCACTTCTCCTCCTTGAACCTGCAGTTCTCCTGTGCGTGTCTACCACCGCAACGGAAGCATGACTTGCCTTCCTTAAACATGCTGTTCTTCTGTGTGTGTGCATCATCGTCACTGGACGAAGACGTCTCGCTGACTTTCTTCGTTCTCTTATTGACATCCTTCTGATGCTTCCCCACATAGTGCACCATGGCACCCTTGCCTTGAGCCTGCACTGCACTGCTCTCATTCTTAAGAATCGCGATTCTATCGCATTCTTGCACCAACTCTTCCATGGTCACTGCCGCATTCTTCTTCAGCTGACTCAGCAAGTGGAATGCCGTGTCCGCATGGCGTGGCGTGTCAATCGATGCCATGAAGAACATCGTCTTCAGTTGGTCATTCGAGAGTTCTGCCATCTTGGCCTCTTCGACAGCCTTATTCACTTCTGCCGATAGAACTTTGAAGTCATTGATTCGACTTGTGTTCATTCTCAGATTCAATAAGTACAGTCTTTTCTCAAAGTCTGTCTTGTAGTCACCGAACAACTTCGTCAACCTCTCGACTGTCTCTGCGAGAGTGAAATCGGCCACCTTCTTGGGCGCGATTGAGTTGCGGTACTGAGCATCGACCTTCACGCTGAGCTTCCTTATCAGCATGAGCACCTTCTGTACCTCCGAGAGGTGACCGGTCTCCTTCTCAAAGACATCCTCGTACTTCTCGTACCATGCATTGAACGTACAGCCATCTTCGGGCTCGTACTCAAAAACCTGAATCGTCTTCTCGAGTGCATCGACTGAGGGACCGGCCCTTGCTCCGTCACCTTGTCTCCGTGACTGAGCATTCCCACTCTCGGCTGCTTCTAGTCTCTCCAACAGTTGCTCAACTGTCTTGGCATTCTTTTCTTGCAGTTCCTTCACCATAACCGCATTCTGCTCAGCTGTCTTCGCATTCTGCTCTTGCATTGCTTTCATCAAGCTTTGCTGAGCTTGCAAGGCGGCAGCACTCTGCTCTTGCTGCTCCTTCAACGCCTGCAGGAATGCCTTCACCTCAGCCATCTTCAGTGATCAAAGTTGCCAGGGCACACTTTCAGTACAGGCTACCTTCTCGTTGTCAGAGTCCGAAACCCTCTCCAACTCAGGTCTCGCCTTTCAGTACTGTCACTGATCTCTTCTAGTGGTACAGAGTTGCTTGCGCACACTCTCAGTACGGGCTACCTTCCTGCTGTTAGAGTCCGAAACTCTCTTCAGCTCAGAGTCTGCCACTCAGTACTGCCACTTCAACTCTTCCAGTGGTACAGAGTTGCTTAGAGCACACTCTCAGTACGGCTACCGTCTCGCTTTTAGAGTCCGAAACTCTCTCAAGCTCAGGTCTGGCCACAATGTACTGCCACGTAACCTTCCGGTGGAACATAGTTGCTTGCGCACACTCTCAGTACAGGCTACCTTCTTGCTTTTAGAGTCCGGAACTCTCTCATGCTCAGGTCCAGCCACAACTGTACTGCCACCTTCCTTCCTTCTCGGTGCCTCACACTCCTCCCCTTCTCCGCCTGTAGATCACCAGCAACACCGCACCGCTCCGCACCGAGCTCCACAACACCAACTGCCACAGCAATGCAGGCTGGCTACGCCACCTGCACGCCTCCTGTTCTCCAATCCCACGCTGCCGTTTCCGAGTACACGCAAACGAGCCACACGTGCGGACAGAACAGGAGAGGGCCCTGGGGAGGTAAACACACCTTGTTGTTCCCGAACTCCGCAAGCAGAGAACGGGCCCCCGTCAACTTGGGGTTTTAACAACTGTAGAGCTGCCGGAGTCGCGTGTCGATGCTCAGGAACAGCCACCCAGGAACGACGTCGCGGTTGGAGACGTCGACCGTGATAGAGAGGCTGACCGGCGATAGAGAGCGCGCGAGAGAGAGAGGGTAACGGCCGTAGATTGGGAATCGGCCGCCGCGGAAGTTCTTGTAGTCCTGATCGCCAGTTGTTGTGTCCTCCACTTGGGGGTAGGAGAGGGAACGGTGTTGTGTGAGACGAGAACCGAGGCGGGTAGAGAAGTTTATTACGAGAGAGATGAACCGCCGTAGAACATGAGAGAAGAGAGAGAACGAATGACTGACTGGCGCCACTATCTAGCGGGGCGCTTATATACATCTCACAAGCGAGGGATAGGTGGTAGAGCAATGGGTAACTATGAGAGTGAGTGGCCTCTGCCGGGATGATCTATGCCAATGGTTATGAGGGCGAGGCAACACTAATTGCTATCTACCAAACACACGTTGACTTACAGAGTCAAGATCAAACTACATGTAGATAATACATATCTACTCAACACATCTGAAAATAAGCACAACGTCCCACAAACAAAATCGATAGCCGTGCAGCGTGATAATATTGTGAACTTGATGCGGCGACTTGAAAGTGAGAAAGTACGCCTATGTATGCTTGTACATAGATTGTAGAAGAGTCGCCAGTGCAGTCACAGTGTTGCCATGCTATCTATCCACCACTCAAAGAAAACGGAGAGGGAGATAGCGATCATCAAAGTCATGTTATACATTGATTTCATCTTGTCCTTCTAGATGAATCCTCGGTTATCTTTTACATTCAGATCATTTGTTAATATCTTTTATACTTTATGCCATGAATTTATAACACGGGTACAATTACTTGAAAATGTATTGTTGAAAATGGGATGTTCTTTAGATAACAACTGCTTATTACATACATACATATAAAGTCAAGATGGAGCTATCGTTAATGAAACTTTCCCACTGTGAGAGAGTTCGATGCCTTGTAGTTGTTTATTTAGTACTTAGTACTAAATAGTCTTAATAAGTTAGCTTAAAGTTAGAAGAAGTGAGCGGTAGGAATGGCCGGCTGGCGGCTGTGAACGGGCAGAATGTTAGGCGAGAGCTCAGCGAGAGGGGCGCTGGAGTCCTTCCGAGGGAGCGGGTGGCTGCGCTGCAAGGGGAATCTCTCGTTTCTCTCACTCTCTCTCTCTCTCACACACTCTCTCTCTTTTCTTCTCTAGCTATTTTCATCTAATATAACTCTCTCTCTCTCATATCCTCGTAATCTTTTTTCTCAATGACTGCTTGTCAAATAAATAAAAGCCATTATAAATTTAGACGAATACATAAAATATGTTATTAATAAATACATAACCGGCATAAATAATTATCTAAAATAGCAATAACCGATCGGGGAGGCAGCCACGGCGACGCGATGGACGCGGTACGAGTGAAGATCGAGAGCACCGGGCGAGGCACGCGCTTCTTTGCTTCCGCCGCCTCAATCGTATTTCATTTTTTTCCTTCTCAAGTTACTTATATCTTATTTTGTCAATACACTTGTTCAACACATTATAAGTTTCGTTCCTTAAAACAATAAAGTTTCGCATGCTAAGAATAAGAAAGCAAGTTCCTAACTTTCTTAAGCTCCCTCGCAAAGTACGGCGAGATCTCACCCTTGTACCCGACGATCGATGCAGATGAAAGCTGAGAAAGGATTCCATATGTCTTTGAATATAAGTATTTCTAATTATATTTTTTATAAATGATTTTTACTAAGCAATTCACCAATATTAATAAAAAAAAGTATCATTAAAATATAGACATATTTGATAGATCTGAAACGCACCCTTCGCGTGCCAGAGATTGCGAACGCGTTGGGATCCCCGCCGCCAGCAATCTTTGCTGCCGGCTTCGGTAGTCGCCTGAATTTTTATGAACTCATTTAATTTTAGATTGTTCATTGCTTCGGTTAGAATTCTTGTCATAAGCATTTTCATATATTAGCATTTTGTGATCGCAATGATTTGCCAGCGTAGTTGGAAGCACAAAACGAAGACTCAGAGCATTACTCCGCCAACCAGCTCAATTACGCTACGAATGCAGAGGAGGGAGTGTCAGTCTAGTTTAATTGCAACTTGAGTTGCAGCCAGAGTACGAGAGACCGAAAGAAAGCCAGTCTTGCACGCCATGGGAAATATCATGCCATGACACATAAGAAATCATAAGAGAATTGCGGTAGAACTCATTGTCAGCGTAACGTCCCACTTTTCAAAAAGGGATTTATTTAGGAAATTGATGTCTTACATTTAGCGCTACTGAAACAACTATAAAATATACCGTTGAAACAGGAAGAAAAAAATACGGCAGTATTTTCAGTGAACAGGAATTTTACGAGAAACTAACTCGTCTCGCTCGAAAATTCCTTCAGCGAATACAAGGCTGGGCAGGGCAATGAAGAGGGCGAAGAGGTAGGAAGAGGGCAAGCGAGCCATGTTTGTAGTCCTTCTAACTCTCTTTGGCCGTTCGGATCGGGCGTGCCTGAGGAGGAGAATGAAGAGAGAAGAGAGAACTCGTGCCAATCTCTCCGCAGCTGCTCTAGCTGCTCCGCGCTTTCTACCTGTGCGCGGGGGTTGTTGAGACTGATTTCTTTCGCTCTTCATCTCTCGCTTCTCCTCTTTCTCGCCTCCCCATCTCGTTTTTCTCCCCATCTCTCTCTTCCTACTCTGCCACTCTCACTCTCTCAATCTCTCGGTGTCCCTCTCTCCGTTCTCTCTTCCCTCTTTCCTCTGTACTTCATTCTTTCCCCCCTTTCTTTTTCCAACCTCTTCTGAGGTCATGCGCGTCTCTCTCCCGCTCTCCTACTCTCTCTTTCTCTCTCTCTCTCTATCTCTCTGACTCTCTCTCTCTCTCTTTCTCTACCCGCGACCTCCAAAAGCGACCGCGCCACCGGGTCGCCCTGAGGGTGAATGAGCTCCTGCTTGGGCGGCAGGTGTCACGACCCGGCTTTCACTTTGTCACTCCCTCTCAATCTTCTCTTGTTCTCTCTCTCTCTCTCTCTCGTTCGTCTCTCTTTCTCACTCACTCTCTATCTCTCCTCTGCTCTTCATCTCTTCTTCTCTAGCTTACTCAATATTCTCTACTCGGTCTCTTCCATCGTCTTCTCTTCAGCTTCTCCCCCACTTTGCCTAAACCACTCAAGATAAAGACTCGACAGTTTCGCTCACTTACTCGAAAGTAGTATAGTTTCTTCACATCTGACCTTGAGATTGACTTCTGGATTGTTCTGACATGTTGAGCATCCCTGCCAGCAAACTGTTTCCGCACTGTACTCTTCTATAGTTCTCTTTTCAACTTTCGTCTCTCTCTCTCTCTCTCTCTCTCTCTCTGCCACTAACTTTTTATCTGTCCTTCTTTACCTCTTTTTCCGGCTTGCCAAGAGAGATCCATTCATCTCTTTTATAACGATGACAATGAGCCGGATGAAGCGATGAAGTTGCAGTGAAAGAAGAGGAAGAAGCAGAGGGAGGGGGGAGAGAAGAGAGAGAAAGAGAGAGCGAGAGAGTTAGAGAGAGGGTGGGAGAGAAAGAGAGGAGGAGAGAGAGCTAACGAGGGTGTAAGAGGAAAAGAGAAAGATAGAAGTGAAGGAGATACAAGAAGCAGATTTAGAAGAAATAGACGAAAGCCTCTTCATCGCTCCCTGTTCCAGTAATCGTCTTGTTATTCTTTGCGCTGGTGTATAGAGCAGAGTTTTAGAAGGAAGCTAAAGTGGAGTGGGGAAACCAACAACTAGGAAACATTCGTCTCACCTTTGACGTTCACCAAGAAATACTGTCATTTACCATCATCCATATACGAGTATAACTAATCCTAGCTCTATCGTTTCCCTACTTTTAATCTCTCGAGCCTCGGAAAATCTTTTGAAATAATTCTCATCAGTGGGCAAGATTGTTGAGGGAATTCGACTGTCAGTAGTAGTGGTGCCCACACACAACTTGACCCAGTTGCATATTCATTCGCCACCAAAAGTAGCGAAAGAGAGAGAGAGAGAGAGAGAGAGAGAGAGAGAGAGTTGGCGAGAAAACTAGCAGAGAAAGAGACGCAGCTTTTGGCCTGGTGACCTTTTCCATATGGAATGAGAGAAGCAACACGCCCGTGAGGGTCATGGTCTTAAATGTAGTACAACTGCCGCCTTCTCATGGGCTTGGTCTCTCTCCACCACTCTTTTTTCTTTTTGTACTACCAGCATGTATGCTCTGTCTTTTTCTTCCTCTGTTTTTCTCTCTCTCTCCCTCTCTACTCTTTCTCTCTTCTTTCCTTTCTCTGAATGGGTCGCTCTCTCTCTCTCACTCTCTTACTTCTCCATATTCTTCGTTCCAAGACACCCTTTTAATGTTTTTTGTTGTATTTAAAGAAGCCTTTATCGCCCTTTTCTAGTAATTAAAATTGCCTTTTTTTGCATGTTCCGGCATTCAATTAAAAGAGAAGTGTAATCAAGCTAATTTAGATTAAAAGAAACAGCTATTGCGTGCTACCCATAATGGCACCATATTACCAATAGGTGTATGTATATGCCAAAAAACACAGTAGAAGAACACACATATGTAGCTACAGTACGACTTCACGATCACAGATACCGTCGAGAATGAATTGGATGTCTTGCAATGAAATGACTGGAATGGCGTTGACTTCAGTCATGTGCATAAAGTAAATGAAGAAAGAGTATGACAATTGGGCAAAGATATATGCAGATAAGAAGAAGGTACCTTAATATCTAACAATGGATAAGAGAGACTGATAAAAAAAATCGGAAATATCATTAAAAACAATCAGGGTGAGCGTGAAGTTTTGGTCGGATATCTTGCTCCGCCGTTGTACAAGACGGTCGTGCGCTGTGGCAGCAGCAAATCGCGCGCGCCGCGGTGCGCGCGACTGGCCGTGTGATGGCGGCTGCGCGGCACGCGCGCTCCACCGTGTCGCGAACCCGTCGAAGATAGGGTGCGGTGTGAAGGTGTTGCAGGTGTTGAAGGAGTACCTTTAAGAGACTCTCGTTTCTAGCTTCCATCACCACAGGTAAACTGAATAAGCACCCAGGATAAAGCTCGCAACAAAATGGAAGAATTCTGATAAAAAATAACCCGATAGCCGTAGCAATTGAGCAAGCAGAGAGGTAGAGAGTGCGAGAGAATGCGGGAGAAAATGAGAGAGCATGAGGTAGAGAGAGAGAGAGAAAGCGAGAGAGATCGAAGAAGCTGGACAGAATCTGAGCTGCTTCCTATGAAGCTAGGACACTTCGCCGTCGGTAGTAACCTAGGGCAAAATAGAGAACCTTTAAAGCCCGTTTAATGTTAGAATGGCACGCGGGTAAGTAGAAAGCAATGCATTGAACTAATTATATAACTAGTTGAGACATGGTAAAGCTTCAAAGTACATGGACACTACTTACATATATACATGCAAATGCACTATGAGGTATGTAGTTAGTGCATTTGTATCATAGAAGGCTTAGTAAAGCAGGAAGCTTAGTAGGTGATTTCCATGCGCATTCTGCACAAATATCAAGGTATACCAGTGCGGATCGGTCATATAAGTAAATCAATCTGATTATTCTCCACATTTTCTCCAATATTTT
The DNA here is from genome assembly GCA_945643635.1 of Allodiplogaster sudhausi. Classification (NCBI taxonomy): domain Eukaryota; kingdom Metazoa; phylum Nematoda; class Chromadorea; order Rhabditida; family Diplogasteridae; genus Allodiplogaster; species Allodiplogaster sudhausi. Next base: position 9,356,950 of record CALZFC010000005.1, read on the forward strand.
ACTTCCTGTTAATTATATCTCTCTCATCTCTCTCTCTCTCCACCCACTTACCGTTGTATGACGTCGATTCTCTGTCGACGGTCTTCCTTCTTCTAATCTTCCTGAACTCTTCTGCAAGCCTGGGGGGCATGCGTACTCTGACCAATGGCTGCCTTCCCCTCTCGCGCCCTCCCCGTCGATGCTCAGCCTGGCGCACGCTGACCATGTCCAGGTCGGAGGGAAGCGGCGCGCTGCTACCGCCGCTGTTCACGCGAGATGGGTGATGAGGGCGAGGCTGAAAAAATTATTTTAGAAAAAAATCATTAAAAAAAATCAAATCTCAAAATAGCGGGAGCAATAAAGCACCCTCGATTCTTGGCGATGACGATGCTCCCTTGCGAGCTCGCGCACGAGCTCTTCGACCTCTCCGCCTCCTCCTTCCGGAAGGTCAGGTTGGAGAGGCGGCAGACGTGTCGCTGGCGTTTGGTGGCGAGTTCCTTCAAAGAAACTATTCTCTATGACACAATTTCATTCCTTGCAGATATGCGGCCAAAAGTAATTGCTATACATAAGCATGCGAGAACCGATAACAACAATGAAAAGCTGTCGTTTTTAAGCTTAACTCTTAGCATGTTGTCTTGAGCTCCACAGATTCTGTACATACTCCTACTTCTTTCATAAAATAGAGCTTACTTTCAAATGGTCAAATGAGAGAGTAAGAGAGGAGATGGGAGGAAGTAAAGCTGTAACCCACCGATTCGCTGAATGAGAAGCATGGTAGGAGGAGCGGTCGGAATTGGTGGACGCGTCGCGGCCAGCGTCGCGGTCTTCAAAGAACAATTGACGTTTCGTCTTTGTCGAATGGTTTAGAATGATCTGCTACCTGTTCCTTCTCGACGTCCTGCTGATCGAAGAACTCTTCGGAATGAGAGAATGGCTGCTTCGACTCGCGTCTTCCGACTCGCGCAGTCTTCTGCTTGCGGCCGAGCTGAGAGCCGTGCTTCCTGTCCATACGCTTCTTGAGTTTCATTGCCAAATCGTACCAGTTTGAAGTTTTAAGGAAATAAACGTTTTAATGTGATACAAATGGTCTTTTGCATAGTCAATCTCTCTCTCTCTCTCTCTCTCTCTCTCTTTCTCTCTCTCTCCCCCTCTCTCTCTCTCTCTCTCTCTCTCTTTCTCTGCTCTCACAGCAATTTCCCAAACTTTCCATGATCCAGACCTGACACTCGTCTCGACCACTCGATCCTCGATGACGACAGGCGAAGAGAGACGCGGCGGCGCGTGCGGAGTCACCGCGGCGCGCAAAGAACCGCGTCGGCCTCGCGAACTCAAGACAGGAACATTGAGAGGAATGTGATCGCTACGGCAGACAACGCGAATTTTTGCTGCTATGCTCATTGCCAGTTTACCATGGACTTTTGTTGCAATACATATAAATAATAGAACAAAAAACAAGGAAGAAGGAATAGAAGAGATGTCTGACGCTTTTCTTCCTTGCTCTTTGGCTGCGTCAATCTTGGCAATCTCCTCGAGAATATCAATTGCTTCTGCGTAGTACTCGATCTCAATCATGAATCAACTTATTTTTGCCGTTTTTGAAATCTTTTCGACTCCACCTTCGATTTGGAAAAAGACCATCTGTTCCCATGAGAAAATATTACACAGTTTTAACATAATTGTCTTGAATTTATTTGATTTTCAATACAAAAAGAAGTAAAACGAATAAATAATAATGGTGATTCGAAAGATAAACCTCAGTGCTGTCGGGCACTTCTCTGCCGTCGCTCTTCTCGAGAGACAGGAATGCGAGGGGGTCGTCGATGTCGTCCACCGCCGCAGAGAACCACGGAGTCTCCTCTCGCGAGTGGCCTTGCTGTATATTTTCATGTGTATAATAATTAATCATTTTTGAAAGTAAAACAGAATATATAAATGTCGAAAAGTAGTACGAGCAGAAATATGTACTTATTCACAGATTTGTGATCCACATTTGTAATATATGGAGAAGGAGAGAAGAGGCAAGAATGTCTTTCTACAAATAGCAACCGTGCCCGCTCGTATAATTTGGATGTTGACGTGAAATTCTTTTAACCTCTTCCATATCCAAAAGCATCCCCGTTTGTGCAGATTGTGGTTATTCCTGTGTGGCCACCAGCTGAATGTGAGAGCTGCCCACCCATTTTGCTTTTATTAGTTTGGCGCAGAGAAGCGACGGAAAGAGAAGAGAAACTTCTTTATTACGAGGTCCTTTTAGAAAGCGACAAGCATTCATGCAAAGACAAACACAAAACGAGTCTCTCTGAAATGACGCCTCATGCAAACGATGTTATACATAAATAAATATGACCAAAATAAAAATAATAAATTAAGGTGCCAAATCATAGTTTTTAGGAAAGCACAGCACATCCATACACACGAGTGCCAAAGTCGCTCACAGAAAACTACGTTCTACAAAACAAAGTCACAAATAAATAATTTTAATTTTTAAAGAATAAAGCTTTGATTTTGCTTAAGCAAATAAATTAGATATCTCCTTCTTTCATATCCTTCTAATCTGTTTTCTATTGCTTAAAATAGCCTTTTCCATCATCAAAATTTTTCTTAAGCAAATTGTCTCTAGAAAATGAATTTAGACTATGATTCCTTCTACTGCGCATGGCCAATGCCCAAGTGGACGAATGCGTTCTCGCGTCTGTCTCTCACGCGAACAATGCGTCTACGGCGCTGCTGGCGTCGGTGATGGTGGCGGCGGTGCTTGTGGCGATGTCTGCGTCCTAGCTCGCGCGGCTTCTCCATGTCTCCGTCGACAACGGTCGCGCGGCGCGTGGGGGGTGCGAGGGTGGTGCGCGCGGCAACTACGGTGCTGTTATCCGGAGAATTCCATGGCTTCAGCTCATGAAGCGTGCTCGGGACACGCGATGGGACTACGAGCTCTAGTTGAGGCAATTCCTCTTTCGAGTCGTTATCTGAGTCTACAAGCTGCAGCGGCGGCGGGTCAACCGCTCTTCTTGCCTTTGCCTTTACCGCTTTAAACGCGCGCGTGGCCAACGTGGTTCGTTGTGAGGTGACATGACCATTTCTTGGCGGCACACGCGTTACGCGACGCGCCGTGGGGTGCGTTGCGTGATGCGTTGCGTGTCTCGTTTCATGCGCATGCGCGTCTTCTCTTTGAAGCGCAGCCAGCTGTTCCGCTAGCTCAGCCGCTTCTATCTTCTCCCTTGCTACACGCGCCCTCAGGGTACGCACCTGACGCGTTGCGTGCCGCGTCGCGGCCGCGCTGCCTCCACTTGCTTGATGCGTAGCGCGCGGGAAGACATCGAGAAGCGATGTCGCGTCGATGTTCACCGCCGTTGCATCTACAGATAAAAAAGTTTGAATCAAATCCACAAAACAGTCGGCAACATCAACAAGCAAAAATATAGTAATGGGTAATGTATCTGAAAATAACCTACCGGATGGAAAAGCGGAGAGCCCAGCGTCGAAGTCTACAATGTGCGAAGTCGTCAACGAAGCAGTTGACGAAGCTGAAACGGGTTCTGTATTTAAATGGAAATGTCGATCTCAACCTCTTCTCTCATGCCTAACCTGTCGCTTCGGTCGGAATTGCGCGCGTGAAGACTGCAGTCGCTGACGTCTCGGTGACTTCGAAAGACTCAGTCGGGATCTCCGTCGATGTGCTTGGAAGCTCAATCGTTGAAGCTTCTGTAGCGGCTTCCGTTTGTGTCTCAGTTGATGGCTCAACCGTCGTCGTCGACTCCGTCGTACTTTCCGTGGTCGGCAGCGCAGTCGATGTGGACCACGCCTCAGGGATTGTTGCAGGCTCCTTCTCGTCATACTCATCTTCGTCCTCCTCATTAGATTCGGCTGCCCCAGTCGTTTCTACGGTGGTCAATTCGGTGGTCGTTTCAGCAGCTGCTTCGGTAGTTCCTGCAGAAACCGACGACGCTCCCTCGAACGCTTCGACTGCCAGAGTTGGGAAGGCGGAAGAAGAGGGCTCCGATGAAGTCTCAGTTGTCTCTGCCAAAAACTCTGCTTCAATGGTCGTTGTCTCTTGCGTTGTCGATGGTTCAGAAGGGGTTGTCTCTTTATTCTCTTCCGTCTTCTCTGTTGTTATCGAGGGTTCAGATGTGGTTGTCTCTTCTCGTTCTTCCTTCTTCTCAGTTGTTGCCGCGACATCGTCAACTGGCAGATCTGGCGAGCTAGTTGTTGTCGTCGAAATGTCCAAGATTGTAGAGGGAGAGGAGTCCGAGGAGAACTCAGCCACGCCTTCAGTTTCAGTTGTGTTGACGTCACTCTCAATTAATATAAGTTCCATTTATTTATTTCGATGTATAATTAATGAAATTAACTAGTTGATAATTAGATCTGTGCATGTATAAGTAATATATGTAAGTAAAATAAATATGTATATATTTGACGAACCACGTCGATGAACTCGTCGTCTCGGAATTCGCCGACCGTGATCGGATAGTTGATGACGCGTGGCGCAGCTTTCGTAGACGCCTGTTCCGACTAGGATGAAAGCACCTTTTTCATTGTAAACTTTGAAACTTAATTTGAATAAATATAATAATTCTGATTGTTAATTCTCAAATGACGACCAACCTCGACTACGGTAGGCAATGTGGAGGCAGCCGGCGACGTGGAGTCGTCAGAATCTTGTGTGCTAATTTCTGCAGCCGCTACGACAGGCGCCGCGGTTGTCGGTTCAACGACCGCAGGAATCTCGCCAATGTCCTCGCCAGCGAGGGCAGCGAAACGCGTTCGGACCTCGTCAATGATGCGTCTCACCTGAAAAATCAGAGAATAAATGAGAAAAATCATCCCCAGAAGTATGTATATGTAACTTCAACGTCAATAAAAGAATTAAATTAACGATCTTGGCCAAACCTCATCAAGCGACGGTGTGTCGGGCACGAATTTCTGAGCGGGAGCGACATCAAAATCAAAGTAGGTCGTCGTTGTCTGGGGCGCCGCAGCGAGCGGAGTCGTGTCTTCTACTGGATTTAGCGTCTGGATTTCCTCGGAAACCGGGGCCGTTTCTTCGCCTGCCGTAGAAGTCGTTTCCGCTTCTGGAAGTTTCGAAGTCAACGTCGGCAAGGTACTCTCCTCCTGAGGCAATGTGGTGGTCGGTACATCGGAAGACTGAGCTTCGGCCACCACCGACACGGTACTCTCCACAGTTGCCTCGGGCAAGGTTGTAGATGTTTCGGGGACGGTTACGGTAGCCGTTGTTGTATTGAAATTCGTCGTTGACCCTTCATCTGCGGTTTTCGAGAAGGCAAATTCGGGAATAGTTTGAACGACGATTGTTGGTGTGGTGGAGGAAGGTAGCTCGGGAGTAGACGTCGTGGACTCAGATTCGGTTTCGATTCCGGCAATTGGAGCCGAATGCGAAGGGTCAAGTTCCTCAGGCGTCAGCAGCTCCTGTTGAGCCAACATTTTCTCTGCGTCAACGAAGAGCTCGTCAATGTCCTGAAAGAGTCCTATTCCTCATTTTCAATATAATATCTTTTATAACAATGCCTAGTTCTCCACGTATAAAATTTGCCGAATTTTTCTTCAATTAGATAAAAATTGATTTTAAAATGTTATGAATGCATCTCCAAATCTCCATTTTATGTCAAATTCCAACAAATGCACGATTGTTGAAAAAGCGAATGAACCTCGTCGACATCAAGGCGCTGCTCACGTGGCACGTCCACGACGCGTCGGGAGCGCGCGCGTTCGCGTCCAGCCGCGTCTGGCGCGGAAGCCGCCGCTGCATCACCGCCTGGATGACGAACGCTGTAGTGGTCCTGTCAAAGAAAAGAAGGATAGTTACGGTCATAGTCTTTTTTTTTTTTAAATAAAACCAAGTATACATTCTTTTCAGTAGAAAAATTTGTTAGCTTATTCGTTAACTTACACTATCATTTAGAATCAGTGAGATGTTTGACAAAGAAAACACTTGTGGCAATGCATTTTATAACTGAATAGATGAATGAAAAGAACGAGCGACTGACACTGCTGATCTCCTTGACGTCGTCGCCGATTTCGACGTCCCACGAGCCGCTTCCAGGAGGCAGAACGGGCTAAATCGCATTACATTTTCTGTAAATGGAGTGCCCAAAAATGCGGGATTCTTCTTGTCGTCTCCCCTTTTAGCCCAAGTCAGTCAGTTTGGTGCGGAGTGTACATTTTGATTTTGTTACCAGAAATGGAATGCTGCCCCCAACACAGTGTTGTAAGATGAACACACGGCACTCATATTCTCGATTTTACGCGCCACGATAAAATGGCGCGAAGTTTGAATCTGGATATTGTTCTTAGCTCCAGTGCACCTTGGTCTCATGGTGTCGCTTGGTGAGCTTTGCAGCATGGGCGGTCGCCCTTCGGAGTGCTTCGGAGAAGGCGTCTGGCTGCTCGCTCTGCTCGGAGACGACCGCTGAGCTGGGAACGTTGATTGGCACGGGCGCCCATTCTGGCGCCTTCTTGGCAGCGGGCGCCAGCTTGACCTTGGCACGCTCCTCCGCCGTCAGCTCGTCCTCACTCACGATGTCCTGCACAAGGCGAATTCGCTTGAAGTGCCGGCGACGCGGCGGCGGAGCGGAAGAGGAAGCAGCAGAAGCCGTCTAGGAACACGCCACACGAAGTGAGAGAGAAAGCCACTCGGCAGAACAAAAGAAGCAAGGAGAAGCGAAGGTAGAAGATGACAATTTTTATATTTGCCAAATCAGCGCAAGCATTGAAGAGTTCCGCTAATTTTATCGCGTTTTCCGTTACATTTGTTTATATTTGCCCAAAAGTTTAGCAAAAGAAGTGACGAGAAAAAGAAAGAAACATAAATACTCTCTTCAATGCATGTGCATGTAAAGGGGACTGCATATAGTTTGTAGCCTCACTCTATTCATCTCTGTGTGTATGTAACCTCTCTCCCTTGATGTTCTCGCCCTTTCGTTGTCTCGATCTCTCTCGCTCTCTATGTGACTCCGCCCCCTAGCTGTACTGTACTTAAGTCCCGATTATGACTAATAAGGAGGCTTCTTCCCGGGGGCGACCAGCCTTAAGCTGGTCCGCCTCTTTCCTTCTTCCTACCGCCCGTCCTGCTGTTCCCGTCGTCCTTCCCGAACTTCCCCCTCAAGGACCACCACGCCTCGGACCCAGTACCCTTCCCTGTCGTCTCGCTCTCTCTCTGTCGAGTATCGCTGCCTAATAAACTTGTCTTCTCGAACGTCTTGTCGCTGGGGAACGACTCGTATTGACTTGCATTTGGACGCCAGTACTCTTCATCACGGACGGAAAAAAACAAACAAAACACACGGGGCGGAAACTAATGTAAGGCAACGAAGGGTTTCGAGAAAGCAAATTGTAAACTCTTTTCAGCCACACAACCAAAGAAGCAAGCAGAATGCGATGAAAGCAAGAATCTCACGGTTGGCGCGGGGGCGTCGACCGCGAGCTGAGATCCGTCGCGGACAGACCAACGAGCGGGCGGCGGAGCGGACGTGACGGCGGCCGCGGCGGTCAAGTCGGAAGCCTCTATTCTTCCCGTCTTCAAATATATACTCCAAATTATTGCTGAGGTTAATATCTTGAAATATTTTAAATTAAGTAAAAGACATTGGATCTGGAAAGGCTCTGAATATTCTGAAAATTACAACCCAATCAGACTCATCCAATAACTAAATGAAGAAAGCTTGAATAGATTGGCAGACTAATATAAGGAAGAAGAATGAGAATTGCCTCTGTATCGGAGGGAAGAGGCTGGCGTGCAGGATTCTCTTGGAAGCCACCTGCAATTCAAAGAATAAAAAAGAATTCTTCCAAGCTAATATGAATGTTTCAGCAAATCCAAGTGGAAATAAAGATATAGTGACTGGTTGGCCATGTCTTCACTTACTCGATAGCGCGACAGGCAGTGCCTCTTGCTGCAACAGACGAGCACTCCTTGAGATGCCACCAGATGTGTGGTGAATCTGTTTGAGAAAGACCAATCTGCCGATGCCAGTAAAAGCGTTTAACTTTTAAAAACTAAAAAAAAATTAAGGAGGGCCATCCCCGAGAAAAAGAATGATACTTCGAATTATCCCGATGATAGGCCCTCTCATACTATCTTACTTTTTCTCATGACACGAAACCGTTTGAAATATCGCACATTCATTTGGGTAATCGCCCTCCTTTAGCGAAATGCTTGGTAGGAAGAAAACATTTCAAAACTAAATTAGAGAGTTACATACCCTTGCCTCCGAATGGGGAAGAGCAGAGAAGCTGTCAGCATCCTAAATTGTCAACATTTAATATTCTAAAATAAATCTGCTGGAATTATTTTGAAGAGACATATGTTTCTATTGACTGAAGTTTGTTTCATGTATGTTAAACAAATATGTTCATAATTGAATAAAAAAAATTAACAGACGATTCTCGCAGGGAACGCCGTCCTCACGTGATGAATGCGATGCTCATGGCGGAGCTTTGGTGCATCCTCGTAGGAGCTGCAAAAGTAGGTCAATTACTAAATGTTTCTATTAAAGTTTACAAGAATATTGTGTATTATTTGGTGGCAAAACATTGGTACGAAACATTGAATAATTTTTATGAGTACAATTATGTTTTTGGCAATACAGGTGAGAAAATATGTCCAGGAAAACGCATGAAATAATTTGAGCAGGCAAAGAGGAAAGGTATGTAGGGAGGAGGACATGGAGCGAGACCGAGAGAGCGAGAGAAAAATAAGAACTTGATTATTAAGGTGTTTTTGGTAAATGGTATATGCAGCAAGAGAAGAGCAAAATCAAGCAGGAAATAGCCTTGATCAATGGGAATTCGTTGGCAGTTCGCGAAAGGCAGCAGTTGTATTTCAATATAGGAACAAATCTAAGAATAGTCAGTTTTGTCTAATTATAATAACGGTTAAGAAGGCACTAACGTTCCATCCAGTTGAATCTGCTGCGCAACGGCGCACGAAGAAAGGAGTAGGAATTGCAGAAAGAGCGGAAGTCTTTTCCGCATTGTGAGGATCGTTGGATGGGGAGAAGAGTCGGCCGTTCTCAATCAGACAGAGTGAGTGATTAGAGTTCTCTGAGGAACACGACGCAACAAGCTGGTAACTGCCTTCTTCCGAGAGGCTGGGCCGGAAATTGAGAGTGCCGCAGGGTGCCTTTCGCTCTCTTTCTGGCTCGCTCGTTTTTTCCTTGCCTCAGGCAATCTTACGAGGGCCTTGTGACGTCTTACAGGTCGGCAAGAGGAAAGGAGATATGGAGGGAGGGAATGACCGGAGAGTTGCCAGAGGAGGAGACAAACTCGGCGCCAATATGTCCCATCGGCTTTTTCGGCGCCCCCTCTGATCTGCCAAAGCTATCTCATCTCCTTTTCTTTTACAATCTCTCGTTCTCTTTCCCTCTCTCTCTCTCTCTCTTCTCACCTCTCCTCCCTTCCTCTCTCTCTCACTTTCATTATCTCTGCCGTGTATGCATTCCTTTTTTATCTCTCCAAATCTTACGGCATTCGCTGGCATTTTCATTGGATTTGAATCGTTTCTCTGCTTCTTTTTCGTCCATTCTCTTACTTTCCTTGTTTGGGCGTCCTCCTTTTCGCCCGTGGCACAACACGCATTGACCATGACTCGGGCCTTCCTCTCTCTCTCTCGCTCTCTCTTCCCTCTCCCCTGCTCGTTCTGATCCTCTAGCAACCTTTTTTTCTCTCACTACCTCTTTCTCCTTCATCTCTCTCCTCTCTCTCTCGTCTTCTTCTCTTCTTCTTTCCTTCTCCCCGTTGCCACTCTCGCAGCGCGACATTTTTCCGACGTTTTCACTTTTCCACCTCTTCTTCCGCTTGTTTTCTTCTGCGCTTTCCACTTCAAACGCACTTCAGCGTGTATTTGGGAGGAGCTAGCATAAGCAAATTCAAGAAAAGATAAACGATATTTAAAGGATACGAAAAGATCACACATTTCTCGCCGATAATACAAAAATATTTCTGCATGACGTGTTTAATCGATAAACTTCAATAAAAGGGAGAAGACAAATAAAAGAAAACGGTTTATGAAAGGAGTGCATCCGTTGATTAAGCAAATTCGATGATTGCACAACACAAAGAGGTTAAAGCGGTGTTATGCTGTATGTAGACGAAAAAGAGGACTTGCTTTTTAATTCTTCCAAAAGATCGTCTTTCCTCACATTAATTATCACTCTAATTAATATGATGTTGATCTCTGCTTCTGGTATACGAAACGGAGCACAACTTTTGCGACACCATACATTATTTCAAAAGTAAAAGTCAGAACATTTTCACAGTTCATTCTAGTTGTCCAACATATTAAAATAAATGACGTCTTGTCCAACAGAGCGCTGATGGTTTTTTTCCGTAATTAATTGTAAACAAGTATTTCAATGTCTTTGATCTATGCCACTATCATTTCTTTTATATATTTACTGCCACACCACCTCACTCTACCTTAAGAGCAATGAAGAATCAATCTGAATTGAGGAATCTTACCCAATTCGTTTTGTGCACTTGACCTTCCTGATTGGTTTGATTAAAAAAGGATGTGACTTGTGTAATTGCTTCTGGCTAATTGGGTATCACTTTCCTCTTCTCCTCTATCAGCGATGTTCAGACTGATTAATCGAGCCAGGTCATTTCACTCTCTTTTTCCACGCTGTTCGGCCACAGTGTTTGGCTTGTGGAGAGATCGGTGGCTAATTGCATTAGCGAGGCTCTAGGCAATGGCAAGCCGAAATCCAGGTTTCATCAGGCTAAGCGCCCCTTGTTCCTCTCAATCTCTCTCCCTCTCTCTCTCTCTTTCTCTCTCCCTCCCTCTCTCTCTCCGTCTTTTTTCGGCCCCGATTACCCAATCCACCCTTTGGCTAGAGCGTTATCGCGATCGGAAGTGTCATGACTGAGGAGGTTATGGTGGGAAAGGTGGAGGGATGAAGGAGAGAGAAATAGAGAAATAGAGAGGGAGAGAGGGAAAGCGAGAGAGGAGAGACAAACAGACAGAGAAGGAAAAGAATTTGTAGTGCGAAAGTGGCCGGGGTTAACGTCTCACATACACTGCAACACCGCACCGGAAAACTCGACCGTTGCCCCTTTGCAGTGCTTCCGAGTTTAAGCTCCGCGCACTGATACGCATCTCTGTCGGAATGCGGCGGAGAATGTAGAAATGCCCATTCGAAGAACATCTTAATTTCCAGCTCCATTTCAACGACGTTTTTATTGAACTTGATGATGAGACACTCTGGAAAGTACATTCTGGAGGGAAGTTAAAATGGCAATAGGAAGGGAAAGTTGATTATCAATGAGAAGAGACAGCTGACAATGAGAGAAGATTTAAAGAAAAAATTCTTATACACAACAAGAAGACTGAAAATGCCTTTTTCAGCCGCAAGGCTCAGATCTCTTCATCACTTGGCAAGGCGTTCTCATCGTCAAAGGTACTTTCACTTTCCTATTATCATCCTCTATCTCTTGCTCTTTCTCTCCATCTCCACCTCTTTCTCTCTATCAGTCTTCATCCCTTTTTCTCTTCTTTCTCTTATCCCTCCAAACTCAATTCTCTCTTCGTGAACTTGCACTAAATTATCAGTGCCCTTGCTGCAGTCTTTTGTCACTAAACGCCTGTATCATCTGCCAGCTTCTCACTTTCGTTTGAGCAATCGCTTCAAGTCAAGTGAGATAACCAGCCGAGCCTCTTTTCTCTTTCAGCCAGATGGTATTCGTTGGAAGAATGCATCTGCTGATCCTTCTGACGGCCGCTTTCATCGGTGTCGCTGTCCGAGCGTAAGTTTGCGCAATTTTGTAATAGCCGATAGCTATTTTCATTGATCCATATTTAAAAGTTTTTTTCTTTATTTTCTCTCTTAAAAAAAGATAAACTGAATTCGCAAGTGATGACGTGACGTCGCACACGATCGCCGTGACGTTGACGCCGCTCCTCTCTCGGCTCGGCACTTCCTCGGCCCCTCTGCCCGCCGGCCTCGTCGTCATTCCGCATCCAATCCAAGTGGCCGAGCCCGCCGTGCCCGAGGAGGAGCTCGAAGAGCGACAGGTTTCTGCTCGTCTTCTCTTCATAGCTGTTCTATGTACTTTGACAATAATTGCAAAAATATATAAAGTAGAACTTTTACCGAATAAAAATGTTATTTCAGGACACCGTGATTCGGCAGACGTCCTCGTCCGGCAAGCTCCAGCACATTCTACGCGCGCATTTTGTCGGCCGAATCGAGAACGAGCAACGGTTAGTCGGTCAAGAAGCGATTTTGAATTTTAAAATTCCCGCGCACCTGCGTGATGCCTATAGTAGAATCCATTATTTTAGCTTCGAGACGCAGAGCGCACTCGAGCCGGCGCCGCTGCCTCGTTCGCCGCAAGTCTCTCTCAACGACGCTTTCTTCCGCGAGCAAGAGACCGTCGTGGCCAGCAGCTCGGTAGCTCCGGTTACGGTTACCGTGCCGGTTACGGTAGCAGCACCTGTCACTGTGGCCTCTCCGGTTACGGTTGCTCGTCCTGTTACTGTAGCAGTGCCTGTGGCCCCTCCGGTTACTGTTGCCCTGCCTGCCTGGCAGTACCCCGGATACGCACCGTTCGGCTCTGGACTCTGGCCCTCTGGCTACAGCTATCGCCAGCTGCCTGCAGTGGCTGGAAGACGCTAGGAAGGCCATCGAATTCATCGAGCCTCTTTCACTTATTTATTACTTTCTACTGCGTATTAATTCGTTTGAGCTGTATGTGTACATAAAGTTCTTTCACTCACTTTTTCTCCAATCTCTGCAGGCTAAACAGTACTTTAAGTTTTGAAAAGAATAACCGGACGATTGGTTCGAGCTATTTTCCTTATAGCAATTTTGTAGGTGAATTTCCAGCAAGATATTCTTGCGATTTCGAAAATATTTAACCCAACCGAAGAATTTGCTATTGTAGCAATGGGTACAGGTTTATCATCTCACAGTTTACGGGCGTCTTGAAGTAAAATTATTTCATGACATGGTAAAAGCTGATCCTTCATATCTTTTACGTGTGAAAAATATTTTCAACGTTCTTTTTTTCAAAATCAATCGTGTGCACATATCTCGCCAAAAATATTATCAACGTTTATTTGCTGGAACCATGAATACATTAATACAATGTAATGACACAAAACGAAGAGGTCAACGAAAAGTGAAATAATTCCGCATCTACCCTCAACGTTGCTATGAATAACGGCAAGATGGTAACAAAATTATGGGTTCTGGAGAATTTCGTATTCTAGCATTTAGCTCAAAGAAAGATTTGCGCAAAGGATAATAAGTTAGCATTGTCATGTCTGCATTGAGTGGAAGGTCGGGGCCTTCAATTCAGCTTAGGACAAGTCGGATGACGTCAGTGAGCAGCTGACGCGGGCACCGCCACCGGCAGACTCGTAATGCTCACTGGGGCACCCGGCGCAGCCGCGATGTTTTGAGCACCGGGCGGAAGGACGTAGAGGTATCTTCAAGCAATTCTCTCATTTATTCACCCTTGACTCCATCATATCTGCCGAGCCGATGTTATTTCTCTCGTCATCTCTCTCTCTCTCCAACCTCGGTGCTCCGACTGGCGGATAAGCCTGCACCGGCAGTTGTGCCTGTGCATAGAGTGCTTGCAAGAGCTGCTCAGAGGGTGGCTGCTGCCCGAACGTGAAGGGGGCAGCGGGCGAGAAGGCGGAGCCCGGCTGCTGGTACGTCTGAAGAAATCTTTGTTTTGAAAATGCGTTTCTTTTCAGAACTCATTTTTAGCTTTCATTAATTGGAAAAAAAAGCTCCTCACGTACCTGAACCTCACGCAGCGCACCCTGATGCTCCAGCAGCGGCAGGCCTTTCTCTCGAATCTAAATGAGATTAGAAAACTAAAGTCGAAGTGAGGTATGAAACATATTGTACACGAAAATTATAATCAAACGATAAAGAAAATAAAAGAAACGAAAAAAAGGTAAGAACTGAATACAGCATCGAGTGGCTGGTGGAAGACGCTGGTCCAGCGGCCGCGCGGGGAAATCGCGATAATCTCCGATTCGTACTGTCGCTTTGTCCGTACGAAGGGAGAGCTAGAAAAAAGAAGAGAAACTCAATTATTAATTATTTGTGAACTTTTATTAACATATTACAGTAAAGTTAACTATTAGTTTTTAAAAAGACTGCTTCTATGTATGTACATACATTCATGAACAATAATTTTCTACCGATAAAAGAAACATACGCATTTGCCGCCAACGTCGAAGTGCATAGAAGAAGGAATACCGACCGCAACATGGCAACAGAATGTGAATGAGGCTGCAATCAAATGCGAAGGTTACGGGCGGATAATGACAGAGAGAGAGAGCACGAAGTTTTGGAGGAACAGAGAAAGTGAAAGTGAGTAAGTTGGCTTTTATGTGGAGGCCATGCGGATTGAGCAGAGGGCAATTGGGAAAGCATGACCCCTTGGAACTTTTTATCATTCTCTCCAGACTCTCCTCTTTGTCTATCTATCTCAAGCATCTCTCTCTTTCTCTCTTTCTCTCTCTATCTTGCTCATCCTCCCTTTCTTTATTGTCTAATTCTGTGCCAATCATCTCTATCTCATGAATACCTCGTCTTGTCCTTTGCCTTGGAAGCGTTTGCCATCCTCCAACCTGGGCCAAACTGAACTGAATGTCCATTCCGGAAGGGGAGCTGGAGGAAGTGACAAAGCATAAGCGGATGACGAACACTCAGAGAACAGTCTACTCGTTTTTATGCAATTCATAACGCACAAGGTATTTTTTCCTATATGCAAGAAAAAAATTATGGTATTAACTGTTTATTTAGTAAAATAGTACTGTTATGTTACTTGCTAGGCAACACTGGAATGCAGAGACACGAGTGGCGACGAGGAGAAGATAATGGTTATTAAGCGATCTGGCTCGGCTGATTGCGATAGATGAAGTACTTTCATAAGAGCAAATGGAATAGCAGATATGGTAGATATGATAATCTTCTTATGTGATATATCTCAATTTACACGAACACCAAGTATTGCTTTAGTCCATAGACAGTTTACCCCTCCCTTCTCTAACGTAAAAAAGTTATTTCAAACTAAAGAAAATTTCCAAAACGTTTCCCATTAATTCCTTCATATTTCGACTGTTCTTTATGTAGTAGGATACATTTTATCGGAATCAGACAGAAAGTACAATAACGATTTGAACATTCAAGAATGGAAGAAGTCACCGGTGCTTTTCTAGCTCCATATGTAGTAGTGTATATAGTTAAATAGGCATTAAGTACCTTGGTATATTTGCTGAGAAAAAAAGTGATATATCAGAAATAAAGACGAAATCGGGAAATAGGGATCGTGAAATGCTCAGATATGCCGGCGAGGTAGAGCCGTCCACAAGAACAAATATATATGTATGTATATAGCACTTTTGTCGCTTCTCACCCGGATCGGCAACTCAAGAGTTATGGAATGAATGAATGGCTTGCATGGCAAGGGGTTAAGGTGGGGGGGGGGGGGATTAGAGCTCGATATCAAGATCGGGAGCTGTGAGGTTTGCAGCTGACGATGTAGGGAGGATATCGAGTGCCTCAGACGCATTGCTTATAAGTAAGCAAAGAACGTAAATTGCAAGGGCATTTGGAATTAATAAAAAAGTGGTTCGCATTTTTCACAGAAATGCTTGTTGGGCTGGCTCCTATTAAAAATGATAGCATTTTGTTATCCAGCCCGATGTGGTTTTCATTACGATGAGAGCGAGTAAGCAATTAGGTTCTGGCTTGTTCTCAAAATAACTAGACAAGATGCATTTCTACGGAACGAAACAGAGAAGAAGAGAAGAGGATTAGAACTTGACGACAACTTCCTCCTTCTTGCCGGCTCTCTTCTCTTGCGCGGCCAAGGATGGTGTTCGCTGTGAAGCTGGATGAACCTTCAAAAGTAATAGCTTTTTCCTTATTCAACGACATCATAAGTTTGTGATCTATTTTTAAAAATAAAATAATTGATTACTGGAAAATTCTCAGTTTGCGCGTGCAAACGTGTCTCTGTCTCTCACTTTGATAGCCTCTCTCCCCTTGCTGCCAGCTTCTCGATAGTCAGTGGAAACGGTCACTTCAGCGACGGCGCCCGAGGGAGCAGGTGAGGCTGTGCTTCGTTTGTCACCTGAATGAAGGAGGTTGAGTCTTGTGGACGCTGCAGATGCCAATTTCCTTTCGCCAAAGCCGTTATTGATTCTTTATTCACGAATAACTCTTTACATGGCCAACTGTCAGAAAAAATGATTCTAATAAAATGTATCTACTAAATTCTACAAAATCAATGTGTAATGTTTTTTTTATTATATATTTCTAATCGCATATTAAGACTTTGAAAATATACCTTACCGAAAAGTTTGCTACTCAAGTTACTCAGATTCGCCGAGCCGAATATCTTCATAGACTGCCGTTTCTCAAGACGTCGGCGTATCTGTAATGATTTTTCATTTAAATAGTAAACACCATTTAAGGACAGTGACATAAGATTCATGCTTGGTGACGTTTATGTACTCTTATAATACTGTTATGTGTACATTTATCAGCTTTACTATAGGCTTTCGTTGGTGTTAGGTGCTACCGTGTTAGATTCGGGGACTACAGCGGTTTTGATATTTAATGGAGAATGAAATTCCTTTTCTACTCCTCTCTCTGTCTCTCTCAGTCTCGCTCTCTCTCTCTCGCTCTTTCGATTTCTCGCTTAATATCTGTCTCTTTCTCTCTCTCACTCACTTTCTCTCTCTCTCTCTCGATCTCTCCCCCTCATATCCATTCTTTCTCCTTTGTTCTGATTCTCTCTGTCTCCCTCGATCTCTGCTCGGCCTACCTCTCCTTTCTCCTTCTCTTCCTCTCTCGCCTGCTCTCTGTCTCTCTCGATCTCTGCTCGACCTACCTCTTCTTTCTCCTTCTCTTCCTCTCTCGCCTGCTCCACAGACCGTCGCCATTGCTCGAGCCACTGCTGCTTCTCCTAGCACATTTCAGAATAAAATTTCATTTTTATGCTGACTAAAAAAGTAATGAGCCCTAAAAATTCAGAGTTTGATTTAATAATTTGAAACCAGTGATTTTCTCTGTCTCTCATTCAACATACAACTTTACTCCGTTCCCGCTCTTCAAATATTCCCCTTTTCTTTGCTGCCTTTTGTCTCAAGTGAAAAGAAGTTGGAGTTTTCGTTGACATGAGGAGCAATTCAATCACTGTACTTCTTGATGCATAATTTCTTGCTGAAAGAGTCTTTCCTATTCGTATCTTCAGAAGGAACCTCGAGGCTCGGCTTCTCGACGTCGTAAATCTCTTCAGGTGGACCGGATGAGGGAATATTGGTTGGGGGAGATGGACCGCGACCAGAACTGGCAGATGATTGAAGAGAGAGGGGCTTCTGAAAGAGAGAAGGCAGTGGAAAGAGAATGCGAGATAAGGATGGAGAGCCAGAGAGCGAAAGGAGTAAGATAGAGAGTGAGAGATATTTAGAAGGGTGAAATGTAGCAAAGGGATATTTGGATGGAACCATGGAGAGTGTAGAGAAAGAGAGAGAAGTGAAGAAAGAGACAGAGAAATAAGGCTAGAGACAGAGAGATTAACTGATGTAAGAATAAATGAGAACAGTTAAAGATATTAAGGAGAAAGGAAAGAAGAGACAAATTGCAATACTTTTGAACTTTGCCTTTTGATTGATCACATGGTTTGCTTTCTGCTCCAACTTCGTAGGAAATGTTAGAAACACGTGGTTGCAGAGCGAATATGAGGAAAAGAGAAGTAAAACAATCTTTCGCGTGACACTCATGCGCATTTGATTAATTTAGTTGTGAATGAAACTCGTTATTTGCAGAGACAAAAAAAATGATATTTTTATACTTAATTTGTACTTCTGTCGCTCTTTCTCCTTCTGTCTATCTCACACTCTCTACATATTTCGTTCCCTCTCTCTCTCTCTTTCTCTCCTTCTCTCTCTCTCACTTTCTGAACCTTGAGATGAGCAGCAT
Source organism: Allodiplogaster sudhausi (assembly GCA_945643635.1). Taxonomy (NCBI): domain Eukaryota; kingdom Metazoa; phylum Nematoda; class Chromadorea; order Rhabditida; family Diplogasteridae; genus Allodiplogaster; species Allodiplogaster sudhausi. Next base: position 9,374,901 of record CALZFC010000005.1, read on the forward strand.
CGCTCTTGCCCCTTGCAATGAGTGGTCGGTAGTCGTCAGCGACTCTCCGATACGTGCTCACTTCATCGCCGTTTACACGGATCTAGGATGAAGAAAAAGAAGTTTGAGGTGTGAACAAAGAATGCAAGGAAAATTAAATAGAATCCATGGAGGAAAAAAGAGTGCCTGGAAGCAACCTTGGTCGACTCCTTCCTTATGAACTTCTTCAGCGCTGCACGCACATCGCGCATTGCCTGCAGCATACAAATCTTTCATAATTAAAGTATAGGAACATTCACCCTCGAATTTATTAGCCGATGAAGTGTGCCACATCTTAGATAGAAAGAGGGGAAAAGTCATTTTTGTAGGAAAAATAAATTAAAAAATTGAATAAAAATTGAATAGCCTATTTCGTAATCGATGTAATTTGGGAAGGCGAAATGAATGAAAGACTGACGTCATCCTCTTCGACGCAGGCCGTCGAGAAGACATTCGTCACTTTCCATAGATTCACGCCGTCCGACTTCTTCGGGTCTACGGCCTGTATTTATGTTTTCTTTAAGAGGCAAGTTTTATATTTTTGTATTTAAAAAATGTATTCCTTTTATTTCCTGAAATGAATCATACCGAGAGCATTTCGCTCACTTACCTTCTTGAGATTCTTCGCACGCCTCGCGTGGCACTTGCTCATCTCTTCGAGTCGCTTCGCGGGTAGATCAGCCCTTCAAATTGAGATTGTAAGGGTCAAGATGCAATTCTTCGTGCATGTCTACTCTTCTAGGCTTGTATTTGAATTAAGGTTGCTTCAATGAATGATCGGCTCAATATCTCAACCAATCATTTTCTAGACCACGCCCGAATGAAAACCACGGGGCCCTAAAATGTGCAAAGTTCGCATTGTATTCGTATTAAAAAAAGGGTATTGCATTAAATTTGCGCAGAGTGAATAAGTAAAAAAAAAGATCAATAAAACAGGAATAAACCGCGACTGCACGAAGCATTCGATGACCGCCTGGAGCTCCTTCGCAAAGCGACTCTCCACTTCGGCACTCAAATTATATATGTAGTTTTATTTATTTATTAATTTACATGAATAAGGAAAGATGGCATTTTGGATTCAAAAAATATATAATGCTAACAGTCTTGTTGCGAATTCTTGCAGTTCGTAGTCGCCGTGGCCCATCTCTGAAGAAGACGGGCGGGCTCTGTATTAATAATCATTAACACTTTTATAATTAATTGGCACATTGAGTGCGATATAGGTAATAAAATATAACATATGCTAGCGGCATGACTTTTTAAAATGCGAGCGATTTGAACTGATCGATCAGTCAATATTTTTCAAGAGAGATAAGAGACATAAAGGCGGAAGGAGAATGGTGTTGCAAGAAGAAGAAGAGCAGGCTGTTATCAAAGGATGGCGAGGCATCGAAGCGATGAGCACTCGTGTGAAGGGTGCGGCTTAGCTTCAAGCAGAGATCTTTCCACCCATCGCACCAACGAAACTGATGGAGGGCGAGCGCAAGTGGGTTTTAGAACTGGCATACGAAATATTCTGGCTTTATTGGCAACGGCTACATAATTTTGTTTCGAGCCTACATATGTAGCTGACCTAACATGGAATATGAAATACGGAAGGTTTTCTAGAGCTGTAGTGAGCTGTGTTCACGATGCATACATGTTTATTCAATTCTGTAAAGGAACAAGGATGAGAATTTAAGCATCTGTAGTCCAAAGAGCACCGTAAACTTTTTTTAAATATTAATGAAACAATCATACATATATGTATATTGGCTATATACATACATAAATAGTGAACATAAACTTCATGTTAAACCTTGTAAACGGCTTTGAATATCAGGTCAACAAAAAACGAGAAAGGAGAACAAAAATTGATTAAAAATATGACGGATACATATAAATCTGTATATATGTAAGTGAATTGGAGGAACGCATGTTTATAGAAATCTTGCTGACCATGAGCTGATGGCATGGATGAATCATTACGGAGAACGCTAACGAGCTGAGGCCGAGATAAGAGTCAAAGCAAAGTTCGTCATCGATGCAAGAAAGAGAGGGAGAGAGAAGAGAGAACGAGGGAGAGAGATGCAGTATAAAGAAAGAGACGTAAAGATAGAGAGACAGAGGCCGGGAATCGAAAAAAGGGTATGAGCCACTTTTTATATCTAATGGTATCCGAAAAGTGAAAGGGATCATCGTGTGCAAGACCAATTGCAAGAAGGCGAAAGTGAAAAGAATGTTTCTCACTCTCTCAATCACTCTCCCTCTTCAGCACAGTCTCACTATCTCTCAGTCGTACTCGCTCTTCCATTCTCTCTCCCTCTAATTCAGTATCCCTAAAATTACTCACACTTCTTTTCTTCATCCACGCACCGCCTTATCAGCCATCTCTGTATTCAGTCCTGCCTTTTCCTTTCTCTCTCTTTGTCTCTCTCTCTTCTTTCTCTCGCTCTCTCCCTTCTCTCTTTCATCCATGGCATTCAGTCTTCCCTAAGGTGTCAAGCCAAACTGGCTGCGCTTCTGATAGGAGGCCTAGGCTTTGAAGCGGGCAGCGCGATGACTGATATGCAGGTTGCAGAGGAAGGCCAGGGAGAGCGAGAGAGAGAGAGAGAGAGAGAGAGAGTGAGAGAGAGAGAGGGAGAGGGAGGGAGGGAGGGAGAGCGAGAGATAAGGAGAGAGACACAGAGAGAGACAGAGGAGGAGGAGGAGAAAAAAGGGAGAGTAGAAGAGAGAATCAAAAGAAACTTGCGCCTTCACAGACGTAAAAGAGAAAGGGCGAAGGAGAAGTGCGAATGGAAGGAAAAGCATGTTTGGGTCTCAGTGGGAGTAGGAGAGGGTAAAAGCATGTTGGTGATAATGACAAGGAGAGATCGCTTCTGAAATGTCGCTGCTGCTTTCCCTTGTCAAGCGGATTAGAATAGAGATAGGGAAAGATTGAGGTAATGTGAGAAATGAGGGAGGCAGAAGGAAAGAGAGATAGAATGAAGAAAGAGAGAAAGAGATGGAGGGAGATAATCAGAATGGCAGTGAATGAGAGAGAGAGAAGGAGAGAGGGAATAACAAGGAGATACTGAATAGGAGTAAAGGAAAGGGAAAGGCTAAGGTCCTGATCCGCGGATCTCAATCATTCCGCTTTTTTTGGAGCACAAAGTCGCTCATTCATACTTCTTTTCCTTTCTTCCATCATGCACATTATCTCTCCCTTCCTCTCTCTCTCTCTCTCTCTCTCTCTCTCTCTTTCTCTCGCTCTCTCTCTATTTCTCTCTTTCTATTTCCGTCATTCTTTCTATCTCTGTCTCTCTCTCTCTTTATGTTTCCGGAACAGTCTGTTGCTCTTTTCATTCTCGATATCCTATCTCTATCACTTCGGCAGTCTCGCAAAGTGTCTTCTTCTTTTCAAATTCCAATTGAACTCTCCCGACAATACATGTATGGATGTAACTGGCGAATCGAGAAGAGATTGTAACTAAGGATGCAGCGAAGTCCGATTAAGGGAGACGATAACGAAGGAAACTTGGAGAGAATGGGAGGGAACAGGGAAGAAATGAAGTGGAGAAGTAAATGGAATGCCAGAAACTGTAAAGAACGATACGGTCGAGAGAAAAGTAGAGAGATATTCGTGACTAGAAGACACTGATTCTTTATGGTTCTATGTGAAAGAGTGTTCGTATTGTTAGAGGTGCGAGAGATAACGGGAGAGAAGGTGAATCCGATGCAGTTGGAATGAGAGAAAGAAAGAGAGCGAGAGAGAGAGAGAGAAAGAGAGAGCAGGCAGAAGGGAGGGAGATAGAGAAGAAAATTGAGAAAAAGAAACCTAACTGAGCGTATGGAAGAGCTTTTGTATATGGCGGCAAGAATGCAGGAGGCACTGAACAGCCCCGGCCTAATTCATTCCTGCGCGCATTTTGTGGTGAGCGAAGATGGTGAGGGGCAAGGGCCGAGATAGCGAGGAGAGTAAGAGAGACAGAGAAAGCGTGAAGGAGAGAAAGAGAGAGAAATAGAGAGAGGAAAAATTGAGAGCGAGAGAAACAGAGAAGGTAGAGAAAAACTAGGCGAGAAAGAAGGGAGCGGTTGTATAATGAGTATTGTGACGATACAGGTCAGAAAGAGAGAAGGTGGAAGAGCGAGAGATCAAAAGAGCGAAGGAAGGAGAGATAACGAGATTGGACGAGAGAGTACGAGAGGTGCAGAGAGACATAACATGGAGAAAAAATTGAACGAGTAGCGGTACGCGGTCTCTGCTTTACCAGCTCCCTTTTGCCTTCGCCGCTAACCGACGATCAAGTGAAGATGGGGAAAGCGGGGGAGTTTTCGAGAATAGAGGAGGAGAGAGGGAGAGAGAGTGAGAGAGAAAAGAAGAAAGAGGGAGAGGAACGAGAGAGTAAGAGAGAGCGCAGAAGGGACTCAAGACTGCCCTGTAGGCCTAATTAGGACAGGAATGAAATTACTGCCTGGCTAGCACAGCCACACACACATCTACGACATTACATGATAAATCCTTTATAACATTACAAAAATATACTTCATGTTTATTCGAATAGATCGATGAACAAGTGAACTACTCTACAAAAATAAAAAAAAATCGTGAAGATATTTAAATTGATAGAGAAATAACGAAGAAAGTTTGTGAAGAAAATAAAATACCAGAAAAATTGCTTTCACAGAATGTCCTTTAATTTTCAATAGAAATACATGCATAATGTAATGTCCAAAACAAAATTACAGCGACAGAAAATGCTAAAGTTGGAGAGAGATCATTTGATGAACTCTCCTCTAAACTCATTCCTATAAACCTAACAAAGAAAATAAAATATTTTGGGTTCAAAATGGCAATTTTTCATTATTAATCACATGAAAACATCAGTAATCGTTTGACTAGGAAGCGATAAAATAATGCATACACGAGGAGACATTTCTGTTCTTTTCGGAACTGCTTCTCCGGTAAGAATAGCATGATTCCTCCGCAAAAGAATTATTCTTACCATATTTGAAGTAATAGAATGTTAACTAAATCAGAGAGAAACAGTGATTATTTCTTATAAAGAGATCATGATAATATTGGAACAATTTTTGGCCTGATGATCAATGCGCGGGCTTCGTAGAAACAAAGAGGAAAAGAAAAAATACTGATGTTGAATATTGACAGATCTGTTAAGACTTCGCTTTTTCTGTGCAGTAGATCCTTTTATGGTGAACCTAGAATTCTAAGTTGAGTCTATTCCAAGACGGCGTCTTCCTCTGCATCCTCGTCCTCTTCTCCATCCTCATCTTCTTCCATGCTGCCCGAGCCCTCTGCTCCTCCTCCGCCCGTCCTCTCCTTTCTCTCCACTTTCTTGTGCTTCATCCGACGATTCTGGAACCACGTCTTCACCTGAATAGATTAACTGTTTTGACCGCTTACCCGGCTAATGTGCACGTGGATCTACATATCTCATAGAAGGGGAGGGGGGGGGGCGATCGATGTGGTAATGGCGATTTCGTCGAAGTGGCCGACCCACCAATTGCCCACTTTCTTGTGATAGATCACCGTGACAGTGGCAATTTTAATTTAAAAAAGACCTTTATGCTCTAATTTAATTTTTATGTTGATATGGGAAGTGCAGAAGAATCGATGTTAGAAAAGAATAATACACGCAGAAAAGACTAGATCTTTGCTATCAAGAAACAACAGTGATCGTGAGGGTTAACCCATTGCAATCAATCGTAAAACGCTGCTGTTGATAACTTGGAACAATCCAAGTTTAAGGCATTCTTAACTGACATGACAAGCTTGAATAGAATATTTTAGCACAAATTCTACCATGATAGACGAGGCTTTTTTTGTTAGCCTTATATCGCTGCTGTTTATTGTCGAACATTTGACGATGAGTTTTAGGGTGTTTTTGTTATGAAGAAGGCAAGCCAGAGTAATAGGATGACTTCATTATGCAAAGCAGTGATCGCTTGAATGGAATAATGCTGTTATTACCCCGGCGATTAAATGCCATTTTCGAGTGTCACTTGTTATGAAAGGAACAGCCACACGTGTTCACGCCAAGTTAAGTGTCACACTATCAACACAGACTAACGAGGAAGAAAATGGTAATGCATAGAGAAGAAACTGGAGATCAGTTTGCAATACGGAATAAAAAGTAGACCATTCAACAAAGGAGCAGACTTTTAGGTTACACAGTCTTTGTTTTTGTACATTGACTGGATTATCAATATGATCAATAAATTGATAGGCTTGACAGGTCACAAGATGAAATGTACCGTAATCCAGAAGTGAACTGGCCTGAGTCTCGCTGAGATTGAGCGCATTGGCCAGCTCGATCCGCTCGGGAGTCGAGAGGTATCGCTGTCGCTCGAATCGGCGCTCAAGACCGGCGAGCTGTTGTTCCGAGAAGACGGTCCGAGCCTGGCGGGAAATTTGAATTTGTTTAAATATTTATTTTATTCTCCAAAATTTTTACTATGCTTGGTGATGCTTCACTTTTGATTTTTTTACGGAATGAAATGAATAAATGGATGATTAAAGTACCTTTCGTCTCCGATAAGATTTGCTTGCCGAAGACATTCGGAGAGCATCAGAAGAAGCGGCCGCTGCCCACAGCTGGGGCAGCACTAAAATGGAATACTTCTCTCATTCATTCTGACGATGAGCATAGACTCCTTTCTTTCTCTTACTTTTTAATTCAAGTGATGTCACCATATGCAAAATCGCATAAAATAAGGAGGAAGAAAATGGCAAAGCAAAATCGGATTCCTCCTTCTATGTACATCTCACTTGATTACCATAAATTCCTCTTTCTCTATTTAATGCTCAATCGCTTTCCCCTCATCTATTTCATTCTCTCTCTCTACTTTTTACACTCTCCCTCTAACTTTTCATTCTCTCTCTTTCTCTAACATTCCTTACCTCTCTCTCTCTCTCTCTCTCTCTCTAACCAGCCGAGTGCGCCATGAGTACAGAATGATCGAAGGGCAACGAGGCAGCTAGCCAGAAGGGCAGCGCATTCTGAGCGAGTGTGGGCAGATGAGTGGGTGGCATGGGGAGCGAGGGCGGAAAGTGCTCTGGCGGCGGGTGAAAGTGCTCTGGCGCAAGCCTCCTCGCCTTTTCCTCTTCCGCCACCGCTAAGGGCGACGTCGACGGCCCTTCCAGTACGCGGTGATCGTGATCAACGCACTACAATTGCATGTTTTTTTTTAATTGCCAACACATATGTAGTTTATTTTAAGTACTTTTGCTGAATTAGTAAAATAATTGACTATTTTGGAGGTTTCCACAAGACAATTCGAAGCTTTACCTTCTCTTCCGCCCGCGAGTGCGGCCTCTCCGGAGTTGCAGACTTCTGCGAGATAGCAGCTGAAACATTTTTTATTTCAATTTTAAATTCGAAAACCGTAAAATTAACAGCAAATTTCATTTCAGTTTCTTTTTTTAATTAATATTTTCTTCGTGAGATATATAGTTTAAAAATGGTTTTTAGTACTGACCCTTGGTCGTCTCTTGCTTGAGACCATTCGATGCCGCGGCGGCTGTGGCTGCGGCTGTGGCTGCAGCAAAAGCACCCGATAGAAAGTGCTGGTGGGATCTACGAGAGAAGAATCACTTTTGGATCTTCATTCCAAATGTTCGCTTTCATTATTATTTTCGTCTTTTTTTTTGTCTCTCAATCCATTTGTTTATCGGAAATGGGGGAAGAATGCAGACCCTAAGTCTTTGAATTGCGATTAGAGGCGCTAAACACCTTCAAAAAAGCAAGTGGAGAATATTATGCAAAGGTGATCTTCGTTTGATTCTTACGGTTTTAGTAAGTTATCTCTCACGAAGTTAAAGCGATCTGTTTATGATTAGCATTTCTAAACAGAAGGTCTGTTGTCCTGCCCCCAATATTCCTGCAATCCCCGGCCATTCACCTGAGCAGATCGTCAATGGCGAAGCGAGCTTTCATCGGAGAGGCGGTCGACTCCGACTTTGAGGGGTTCGCCTCAGCTGTCGTCGTTGCGGCGTGGCGGTGATGCCCGTCCAGCATCATTGTCAACATGCAGAAGGAGAGAGAGAGATGGAGAGACCAGAGAGGTCAGAGTGGGAGATACGGAGAAATAGACAGATGGCTGGAGAGAAAGAGAGTGAGTTCAGAGAGGATAGCTTCCGTTGCCTGGGGTGAACTGGAGCTGCTGCTGTCAAGAGTAATAGGTAAGAGGAATGCTATAGCGAGGGCAGTGATGTGACTTGTCCCCGCCCACTCTCCGCTCCTCTCACGTCCCCTCCGCGATAATCGCCCTGAATGGTGCCACCAGGAGACGGTAGCCCCTCCTTCATCCGCTTTTCATGCCATGCTCTCTTTCTCTCTCATTTTCTATCCACAGTTTTCCTTCTCTCTCTTTCTTTTTCTCTCTCTCTCTCTCTCTCTCTCTCTCTCTCTTTCGGACTCTCTGCAGTCTCTGTGAATTGAAGATATAGTGGGCGTGTCTGTGCTATCAAAAGAGGGGTGGCATTCATTTATATGCTGATAACTGCTTGTCATAAACACTCCTCTCTCTACTACGTGATTATGTTTACATTTTATGACTTTTTTGTGTTGATGAATTCTATATGTTCAACTTTCATCGTTGAAGAGTTCTCCCTGATGGACAGACTCTTTCCTGGTACTCATCGTCCTGACACGTCTTGAAAGAGCAAAGGAGTGAGAGAGAGAGAGAGAGACAAAGAGAGAGAGAGAGAGTGAGAGAAAGAGACAGAGAGAAAGAGTGTGAGAGAAAGAGAGAGAAAGAGAGTGAGAGAAAGAGAGGGAGGTCGCTACCATAATCGCGTTTAGACCTCCTAAAAGGCCCCGGGGGAGCGAAGGAAGAAGCACTCGCATTGGTAGGTGACTGCCACTTCCCATTAAGCTCATTCTCTCCGCCATCTCCTACTTGGACATTCTCGGGCATTTTCAGAGATGGGAAGAACTAAAAGAGTACGAAGAAAAGTAAGAGAGGGTAATAAGTAAGGCGAAACACGAGGATAAGTAAAAGAGCGGTGTGGAACTGCATCACAGCAAAAGATAGGAATAATCTATTTATCTTTTTTTCATTAATGCACAATGACAGCAATCGGCAGGCTAAAAGTTTGAAGATGCCAATATATAAGTGAATAAAGGAAAAGGAAGAGGATACATTTTAAAAGATTTTCATGTGTCCTAAATTTTATTGCATAACAGTTCCGAATCCTAAACCCCAGGCAGATCGTAGTCTTGCCAAATGAAGCGGTGAAGTTTTAAAATAGAAGAATGGACTGATTACACCGCGCGACAGTGCACAGCTCCCAGTAATATGTTATTGCTCCTCGTTGCACGGAGACAAGAGCTCTGCTCTAGCTAATAACGATGGATGTTGACCGGGGTAGTGGCTCTCTTTCTATTCTGCTTGTCTCTCTCTCTCTCTCTCTCTCTCTCTCTCTCTCTCTTCTTCCCTCTTCTTTCTCCCTCTCTCTTTCTCGCGCTATCTCTCTCTCTCACTCTCTCTCTCACTTCTCTCAGAAGAGACCAATTTATCGCTGTCTTGTGGCGTAATTGTCGCGAGCGGTTGGTCGTCTTCATCGGGTTCCTCTTCAAGAAGGGAGCTCCGCTTCATCTCCGGGAGCTCCGCTGATGCCCCGTGACTATTGTCGGAAGCGCATAACAAGCAGAGCCCATCTCTTTCCTTTCTTTCTCTCGCTCTATCTCTCCATATATCTCTCTCTCTTAAACACTCTTTCTCTCTACTTTCATCTCTCGTCCTCTTAACCTGCATTTAGTTCCACTGTGTTCAATCCGAACGGCGATTACTGTAGCTGTTGGGGCCACCAAAGCACTTGAATCATGCAGAATGAGGTATGAAGGGGAAGGGAGGAGAGAGAGGCGAGACACAAGGAAGGAAAAATAGAGAATGGAAAGGCAGAAAGCGAAGGATAGAGAGAGAGAGAGAGAGAGAGAGAGAGGGAGAGAGAGGGAGAGAGAGAGGGAGAGAGAGAGAAATTAACGAAAAGGTAAAAAGGTGCATCTGATCATGTCGCCATTTCAACATCTGTTCGATACCTCTTGAACGACCAGCTCAGCGGCATCCTTTTCATCTTTCATATCATGAAGAGAGAGAGAGAGAGAGCGTTGGATGGAGTGAAGAGGAACGTATCCTCAGAAGAAGAAGGATTCCAACCAAACAGAATCTATCTCCTTATGATATCTAATTGAATATACTCTATTAAACATTATTATTTATATGCTCACTACTAATCAAACAAACATACTATGGTACTGTCAGTTTTCTCTCCCGAATCTTTGTTCGCCAATCTCCCTCTTAATTTTTCTTAATTTTTCTTTATTTTCTTTCTCTTTCTCTCTCTCTCTCTCTCTCTCTCTAGTATTTGCTCATCTTCGTGTGCATGGGCAATTGAACCACCAATTATGTGGATGAGAGAACTGTAATTATTACAACAATTGCGCCAGAACAATGCAGCGACACTTCTTAGCGGAGCGGCAGACGTATTTGGAGAGGGCCAAGAAAAGGGGAGAGAGATAAGAGAGAGAGAAAGAGAGAGAGAGAAGTGTGAATGGAGAGAGGCGAGAAACGAGAGCGAGAGAGTAACAAAAAGAGTATCCAAGAGATGAGCTGGAACTAGAGATAGGGTTAGAGAAACAAAGCAAGAAAATACATCCAGTACGGTGCATGATCATATTTCTTTGCGCCAGATGCGTAGTCTCCTTCCCATTCTTCATCTTCTTCTTCTTCTTCTCGATCGTTTGACTTCGTTGCCATTGCCCCATTCATCCGGAGAATACGGTCAAGGCGAAAAGGGATGATGAACATTCTGATGACGGATAAAAGAAAGAGTGTATACTAACAATGGTTTTTCCGGTAATATTTCATTTATTTTATTCAATAATTTTAGCCCTCTTCTAGCTTAACTGTTTTTTTCAAGGAATGATCTCTTCATAATAGGGACTTTTGACACAATGAGGTTCTTTTGGTGTGCGGCACACACCGTGTGCCCACTAAGATGAGTGGTGCGCTGAACGAATTTGATTGCTGCCTGAAGGCACGCAGCTTCGTGTCTTTTCCGTCATAGGCATCTCTCTGTAATTAGATGGCGGATGCGCCATTAGCCTGCCCTAAGGGAGAAAAGAAGTGGGGAGAGAGAAAATGGAGGCAGAGTGAGAGAGAGAAAGAGAGCGTGAAAGAGAGCGAAAGAGAGAGAGAGAGAGAGAGCCCCTTTTCCTTTTCCCGCACGAGTTATCGTATACTCTCGAGTCGGGATTGAGAGGCACTGCTCCACTCAACTGACATTACGGCATAGACTAAGCAAATTATGTAAGATGACAGCTTCTCGGAAGTGGCAAAAGGCGATGTCAACCAGCCAGGCTTGATGCTATCCATTCTCATACAAGTAGTGTGTAAATGCCTCTGAAAAGGTCGATTGTGAATTTGTTGATTTCATAGATACAGATCACTTTTCCGACAGCTCTGGTATAATATGACAAATTACTGCAACACGAAAAAAAATTACTAAATGAAAAAAAAACAGAAAAATGATAGACGGTGAAGAAAGCAGCTCTACAACCAGACCGAGAACACCCACTGGGAATTTGCTTCTTTTCGTCGTGCCGAGACAATGAACAAGTGCTGCGGTAATGATCGCAAATAGCTTGTGAAACTCGCCAACGTGTGAGGAGCGAAAGAAAGCGAGCGAAGGAGAGAGAGACAGAGAGAGAGAGAATGAGAGAGAGAGAGAAGAAAGAGGGAGAGAAGGAAGAAGGCTAAGAAAAGGAGCGGACAATATTAGGTGACCAAAGTGTTGTGCCAGTGGGGTGCGACTATGCCAATGCTAAGATGGTCTCGATAGGGATCACTTGATTTCCTTTGAACCTGTCTTTCTCTCCTTAAAATCACTGTTTTGTCCTTTACTATTCTGATAATAAAAAAAGTAGTCACATTAACATAATATAAATTTAAGTTTTCTTTAAGTAATGATAATCTTGAGGATCTAGGCCCTCTTTTCTCTCATTTACTCCCTTTATCTTTCTCCACCCTCCTCTCTCTGTCTCTCTCTCTCCCTTTTCCTTATTTTTTTTTTCTCTCTCTCTCTCTCTCTCTCTCTCATTTCTGAACAGTTTGTCTGAAGCACAAGTGGACATCATCTCGCAGCTTATTATCACACCTTCCCTTGTACGCGGCCAGAGATGGCTTCTTCTTTGTTTCCTGTGCTCAGCCTTCGAGCAAGCTGAGCACCTGCCTGTTTATGGAGCAGAGTCTATCTACCTTGCCAAGCTTCTTTGTTGCGAGATAGAGAGAGAGAGTGCGATCGAGAGAGAGAGAGAGAGAGAGAGAGAGAGCGATCGAGAGAGAGAGAGAGAGAGAGAGAGCGATCGAGAGAGATAAGGAGAGAGAGAGAGTGTGGGTGATCGAGATGGAGAGAGAGAAGGATAACGAGACATAAAACAGTGAACTACAAACTATGCTTGCGAGTAAGAGAACGGTTACGCCTGCGATTGTGAGCTTTCTCTCATTTTGTTCATCTATTACAACAAAATTAAATGGATATGAGGAAACCTAAAATTGTTATAAAAGTACGGTATTTCAGAGAAAATACTGCAACGTCGTTAGTGATGAGTAAGAGATATTTACGGTTCACAAGTTGAGAGCCATCTCACTTTTCTGCCCATATTTCTCCCAATCAGTTATCTATCACCGCTCACCTCGATCGAGCTAGCTAATTCGATATTTGAATCTCATTATAAATCTGTTCTTATCCGAACAGCCTCCTCATCCTTTCTGCTGGCGGCTCTCTTCTACTTCATAGGGGATAAAGGGGGACATTCTGGAGCAGGGCGAGGAAGGGGGAGGGGGAGGGACAGCAAATCCCATTCGACACAGGGATTAGCCACTCTCGTGTGTAGAGGCGCGCACTCTTGCCACTTCACACTCGGGCTCTTATTCTATCTCTCCTCTTCTCTTCTCTCTCTCTCTGTCTTCTTGTCTCTCTCTCGCCCTCTGTCTCTCTCTCTTTTTCTTTCCTCATATCTTTCTCTCTGTTTCTCTTTATCTTCGTCTCTCGATCAGCCGTTATCACTTCCTCTTCTTTGCTCTTTGCAGCGATGATGTTGATCCAATATGAATAGATTGTGCCGCTGACCAATTAGTTAGAGCTCGCGAAAGGCAAAGAGTTGCGAGTTCCGAGACAGAGAGAGAGAGAGAGAGAGAGAGAGAAAGAAAGAGAGAAGAGAGAGAAAAGAGAGAGAGAGAGAAATAGAGAAAGTGAGAGAGAAGGTGATGAGTGGTCAAAAGGATTATCTCCTCTCGAGTATGCCCTGGAACGGGCTACACAGTAAATTGTGTCGTCGAGACAATTACAGCAAAGAGAAATTCTGTTCTTTTTCGGAACACAAAGAGTGTTTACAAGCACAAATATGCATAAAATAAATAAAATAATGTTCAAGCGAAATATAAAAAAAACAATTCACCCGGCATGAATGGAATATGCACGTAGCAACGAAACCCATATGGGAGTACAATGAGATAAGAAGTAAGCTGATAAAACAATGTACAGATTTGTGAGGATTACGGATAAACAGATGATCTGGTTATTGTGTAAACCTCCAAATCAATCAATAAATGTTAATCGAACTCGTATTTTATTCTAGCCGGCGATGCCCATGGCCTCCGCGCCGCCGAGAGTCTGTGCAGCGAGATGATAAGGATTCATGGCGTTGTACGCATTCATTATCGAGCCGACCGAAGGGAAGCCAGCACCGATTCCCTGGCTCACGGAAACGCCCACCACGGGCACAGAGAAGCCCTGAGGGGACAGGAGTGGAGGAGTTGATATACATTTTCTATTCTTCTGTATCTAGAAAGCAAGAGGACAGAGAGAGAGAGAGAGAGAAAAGAAGTAGAAAAAGAGAGAGAATGTAAAAGGCAGAGAAAAATGATTCCTGTGGAAAAGGATTACGGGCGATGCTTGTGTGAGAATAGGTACTAAAAGCCATGTGTTCCTCCTGCACGGCTGACCCTGTTGAAAGCGACGCCTCCCTTGTACCAGTCGACCGTCGCTTTGTTCGCTGTGCCAAAGTACGGCCCCACAAAGTAGCCGCTCGATGCTTCGATTGGCTTGCCCAGCTCGCCCTCTTTCACCGGCACCGACACCTTAGAATGCTCGCTCTCTTTCATTCACTTCTCCTTCTTGGGCTGTGCTCCACTCAACTCTTATCTCTCCTTTGGGAAAATATTATTGATTTGTAAACGTTAGAAAAATAAAAATGATGCAAATATAAGAGTAGTTGAATAAATATAGTGAAATAAAGAACCATGGTGCCGCCGCCTCCTTCTGCGCCGAGAGACTGTGCGATCGGAATGCTCCAGCCGTTCTTCCCGCCGTACGTGCCCTCGTACCTTCAATGTGTGCTTTGTACTTGGGCAAGTTCAAAAAGACTAATGGTCCTGGCGGGAAATTTAAATAAATTAAAACGACCAACCAATTGGCACCAAACTCGCCGGTCTGTGAGAAGTAGTCACGCACGCCCGTGTTGCTCGAGTATCCGCCGCCCCAAGAGCCGAAATCGATCTACACAACAATTGACAGTTTAAATGTTACATAAAAGAGTTTACTAATCCGGTTATATGAAATATGTCAAAGAATAAAAGAGTAAATGATCACGCACAGGTGGATATCAATCCCATATACATACATATTCAAGCGAAATATTTGATCTTCGTTCGATTGAAGTGAGGTGGGTGAAATAAATAAAGTTAGTTAATTTACTTGTAGCTAAAATACATTCGCTATTTCGTTGAAATAAAAAAGAATTTATATTTAACTGAATTATTTAAATACAAATTTTAGTTGTTGAATAATGCGCAAGAACTGGCCGACCTTGCCATGGCTGCCACCGCCGACTCCGCCCTCTTCATTGATCGGATAGTACGGAATTCCATTGATGCCGAAGCTGCCGAGAGTCAGGCCGACGCCGGAGGAGAAAGAGTTCGCCACGGCGCCAAGGGGACGAGCCGCCGCCTCAAAAGCAATTCATTTCATTTCATACTAAAGTGTTTTCATAATGGTCTTTATTGAACAGACTTTTTTGAAAACAAATTTTTATTTACTAATCGATAGCTAATGATACGAAAGAAAGAAAAGCTAGATGCCTGAAATTCCGCGCAGTCGAGCGCGTACTCGTGGCAGCGTTGTGCAAACGCTGGATCCACCGTGCTTTTTGAACAGTGCTGAAAGGCAGATTAATTTTTATTTTTCAATTAATTTTTTAACTATTTAAAATCCCTTGAATGCATATTAATATAGTAGAGGAAGTGCCCGCTGTTTAAGCATCTTTTAGTTTAAAAAAAATTCACGGCCCTCAAATTCACCAAGTATGTGCAGAATGTTTGCTATAAAGCAAATTGTAGACAAAAAAAATCTTCAATTACAATCGACATGATGTATCTACAGCCTAAAACTGCAGGATTATCATAATTGTGAGTATTGAAGAAAAAAAGATGTACTTGTGCAGCAATTGGCGCGAATTTGGCGCATAGAGCTGCGATTTGCTCCTTGGCCAGACCGAGAGTGGCGATTGGCGTTCCCAACGCCTCCAACATTTCAAACTTATAATTAAAATATTTAAAAAAAACATGGCGACAAAAATACAGGAAACAATCGATCAAGTTTAACATGAATGAATAACGAATGAATCAATAAAATGGCTAACAGCTTTGAATCGATTAATCTTCTCTTGAGTAGAGATGTGCCTGATTGGCTTGGCAGGCAGCGTCTGATCCAATCCCCTGAAGCTGACAGCCTCCCCGAGAAGATCTTCGTCCTCGTCAATCGGCTGCTTTCGTCGTACCTCCTCCAAAACTTGAATTTAAATCTCCCGCCTGGTTTAATTTAAAGATCTGTTCAAGAATTAAAGAAACTTACGCCAAAGTTTCGCCGAAGTCGAGAGAGAATGGCATGCTCTTCGTCAGCTGTCATTTCTCCTTGCTTACTTTGCGCTCTCGCGGTTAGCTATAGTGTTCATTGAGAAAATCTATTATTAGAATCTTTTAACTTTAAAAGAATTTTAAATGCCAATTAAAGATATCCTTTGAAGGCCAGCTCCGAAAAGCTGTTTTCCAAATATGGGATGTGGTGGTGTTTTTCATATCGCATGGAGTACGTAGATATTCACTTTTAGCGTTTTTAAGATTTAAAATTTGGTCTTTGAACGAGTAAATATCGCTTGAATGATCCGAAAAGCTATTCTTGCCATTCTTTAAATACTGAGAATATTTTTGTTTGTATTTCCTGTTTGGATGATGAAGTGAATCCTTGATGCAGACCTTTCTGCTCGCCTCGTCGACGTCGATTGGAATCTGAAGAGGCGCGGCGGGCGTTTCTCTCAAGAGCGCGTCAGGCAAGACGCCCTCGAAGAGACTCGCCGGATTGAACGCGGAACGCGTCGCAGGCGTTGAATCGTCCGTTCCCCGTGGAGCCTGATAATGATCTCTCTCGGATCATTCTCATTCCTTTGCAGGTTTATTCATGCCGCGTAAAGAAATTTATATCAAACTTTTATTTGTTTTACAGCTCTGTTGTTCAGTACATAGTTTGTCTGTTTGTATGTATGTACATACATATTTGTCTGTCTTTTTTTGTAAAAGAAAATGAATACGTTGTGCTCTACCAAGTTAGTACATCGATTCAATTTGCCAAACTGTGAATAATATGATTTATTTGGTGTTGATAAATTGTGGTAAATCACCTGTCCAAACTGTTGATGTTTGACTTGGTCAAGATCGAAGAGCGGTTGAATTGTCCGCTGTTGTTGTGATTCGCTCTCATCGCTGTTCTCGCCCTCCTTTAGAAGCGGCAGTTGCAGGAAGGGAAATACTGCAACATTTTCACAGATCTACTAGGCATCCATTGGTAAGCAAAGTGAACGTTTCTGCTAAAGTTACTTTCTAAAGAAAACAAAAACATTCAAAAATCCAACACGCTCGCGAGAAATCGAGTACACCGGTGCCTTGTTCTTTGGCTTCGGCTGTCTCGAATCGACCCACGCCAGGAAGGACGAAGATGCTCTTCGAGGAGTGACTGGGAAAAGAAAGCTGATAGATTGATGGAGATGAATAAAGGAAGAGCGAGAGGGAGATGCAGAGAGTAGGAGAGAGAGAGTAAGAGAGAGATAAAGAGATAGAGAGAGAGGCAGTGATAGGAGATGTGCTAAGAGCGATCTTCCTGCAACCTCTGTCCGGCCGCGGTCTCTCTGTCCATGTAGCCTAGTCCTGGTCGGTCGTCCCGGTTGTAGGCGGTGTCAGCGAGGGTGTCACCACCAGCGCCAGCTACACATTTAGGTTAGCGATGGTTCAGCAAAATAGATTCATCAATCTTTAAACAATTATTATGCTGAGTGTATTCTTTATATTTAAATATAGCAAAATAATCGAATTATTTTTTTACTTAACTAAGAGATCATGTATACACACAATAAGTAAAAGGGGAAAAGATCGATTATCTGCTCGCTGACTCGGAATGAATCGAGAGACCGTCTTGGTGACGTCACCGACGCCGAGCGTTGCGATGCCCGGAATTGCACTGCGCACATCGCTGCCGCCGCGACGGTCAACGGCCATTGGGTCTGAAGAGAGAAGGAAGAGATACAGAGAGACAGAGAGACACAGACAGAGAGAGAGAGAGTGAGAGAGAGAGAGTTAAAGGACACGAAAAAGAAGAGAAGCCAAGATAAACAAAGACATGAAGAGTATGCCAGAGAGAATGAGCGATGAAAGGTATTGATGCAAAATTTTATCTTTGTCTTGTAGTCAAAAGATTCTTTTGAATAATTTTTTACTCAAGAATAATTTTTTACTCAAAACGATGCGGTATCAATGAGTTGATTGAAATGAAACCATCGTCCACTTCAAAATGTGTTCAAATATTAAAATTTTTAAACAAATTATCAGAGGAAGGCATAGCTACCGAGTGGCGGAAGTGGGGCAACAGTGACGGAAGCGCAGAGAAGCAGGACGAAGGCAATGGGATGAGGAAAAGTATGGGTCTTCTGGGGGTTACTGTAGCTCTTCTGTAGGAGGATACTGTAGATGGTCGGTGTTGAAGTTCGTGGACTTTTGCTGGACATATTGATGTGTAAGTATACGAATGAACTAATGACTCAAAGATGGCACAAGGCCTTTTGGCTTGACCGGTCGAGGCGGGGAGATACTCAAGATATTCCGCAATGGCAGCATATCCTTGCCGTTGGCTGAAGAGGCCGCGAGAGTGAGAGAGAGAGTGAGAGAGAGAGAAAGAGAGAGAGAGTGAGAGAGAGATACAGGCCGAGAGAGGGCGCGAGAGAAGTGCCGAATGTGAGCGGGAGCTATAAAAAATGATTAGATTTGCCGCATGTAAAAGTGAAAACAATGGTAAAGCTGCCGGAGCCTCGTAGAAACGCGGGGAAAAGTGGGGAGAGAGGAAGAGAAGAGAAAACAAGCTGCGGTATTAGAGAGAAAGTTCTGGCATGATTCCAGACGTTCCTCTCTCCGAATATATGACTATGCCCAATGAAATTGCCATTTTTATCTTTCATTCGCTGTACTACTGCCTTTCTAATTCTCTGTCCAACCATTTCTTCAACCGAGTTTGTTATGCAAGTTCATGGAATTATTCAGAGAGAAGATGACATAGATAAGTAAAAACAGAGAGAGAGAGAGAGAGAGACAGAGAGAGAGAGACAGAGACAGAGAGATAGAGAAGGGAAGCTTGAGAGAGCGAAAGATGTAAGGAGAAAGTTCCGAGAGGGAGAGTGAAAGATTAAAGAAGGAATAGGTGGATGCAAAAGAACCGGATAATTGCAGTGACGTCATTGACCGACGTTCTTTCAGAGGCTGTTCCATGCACATGTGGCGATCTCTTGTAGCTGAGACCTTTCCAGCCCTATGCAGATCATTGATGCCTCAATTTATACTGCAATTCACGTCTCATCCTCTATTTCCACATAATTTGCTTTATTAAGCAGACAAAAGATATTATTTCAATGTCAACAGAACTACATGAGAAAAGCCAGGAGAAAGATTTAAAAAATAAAATAATGTAAGCACGATATAAAATAAAATAGCGACATGAAAACTACGGTGGCCTCTTACTTTTTCACCACTCAATTGCATATGAGGAATGAATTACCGATATTCCATTTCAATATGACATACATTTAGCACAAAATTTCTACATACGTTTCGCTGAACCCATAGACTATCACTCAAACATGAACTGTTAGACAAAGGAAGAGTAGTTAGCAAGTGATTGTTGTTTCCGATCGAGCGTTTACAGGACTCTCTCATCTCATCTCTTCCGAAGTGACCTGCCAAAAAGAAATGCACCATCAAGTCTTTTTCCGGTTACTTATTTTAATTTCCACCTTTTTTTTATTCGACCGCTGAATCCTTACGTCCTCTGATGCAGCAGCGATAAAAAGCTATTGCGATAAGAACACTTATGAAAAGAGAGACTATGCCGAACGAGACCAGCACCCAGTTCTGAAGTGTGAGAAAAAATAAGTGAGACAGAGAGAAAGAGACAGGACGAGAGAGGGAGAGGGAGAGACCGCGAGAAAGCGAAGGGATAGAGATAATAGTATGTATGTATGTATATAAAGGAAAAGAGAGACGTAAATATAAATACAAAGACGAAAAATATAAAAGATCTAACACTGTCTATGACGAGGCTAACTTCCATAGAATAATTGTATGTAAATTTAAAGTTGTACAGATAGTAAATACTGACTTCCATTCGGAGACAGCAGTACATATTCATTTTGCCGCAGCATTTATGGTGATAGAAGATTGTTGCTAGAAGAGAATAACAAGCATGCACAAAATTGCAAAGTGAGTTAGGCTATCGTCTCTCTGTCTCTCTCTCTCTTTCTTAAATGATCTTTCACCTTCTCTCTCTCTCTCGCTCTCTCTCCCTCTTTCTTAAATGATCTTTCACCTTCTCTCCCTCTCTCATTCTCTTACGAACCCTCGTCACAGACTTCGATGACTTCTTGGCTAGATGGGCAGCACAGCCTCCCTCCTTTACAGTGGCCTTCGGTCGAAGTGACAGCGGGCGCCATCCCGAGCGGCACCAGAAGAAGAGGAAGAATTACGGTGCAACCAACGGTCATCTGACTTCTTTAGGCATACTGATAATTATAACCAAGTAGAGCACTCAAGCATACGACAGACATTCACATCACGACACGAGACGAAAATAGTGCGCGAAATTAAGAAAAAGGAAGAGGAATCGGTGAGAGATTGCAAGCGAGTAATTAAGGAATTCACAGAAGAACACCGACATGTGCATGCAGTACAATAGAAGATGCAGGCTAAACACGAGAACGGTTTAGTAGTAGAGGAAACATTGACGAAATTTACAGTTCAAATTCATGTAATTTTAATCCAACTATATGTATTTTTAACACTGTGGATGGTCAGTGAAGAATGTCTTTAAAGCATATTTCTTACCTTTATTCTTTTTAATGTATTGCCATTGTTTTACTAGTCATCAACTGCAAAAACCATTATCCTTATATACTGAATAAAATAGATAATTGTGACTATTCCTTTTTGCGTTGCCACTAAAACATGGTGAGTGATATTAGCTTGTCAAGCTGCTTCACCTACACACATACATACATATGTACATATTTTTGATAATTATTGTGGTCAGGAAAGCAACATAAAAAAGAAGGCAAAAAAAACATGATTTTAGATTATTTTTGATACGAACAAATACACGTATTTTTGCATAGACAATATGATGTTTGCTCCTCAATCATTTGGTATGAACACTCAAAGTGGCGAATATGAAAACACTCAAAGTGGCGAATACGAAAACTCGCGACTGAAACTTAAGTAGGTAAAAAAAAACGAAACGGAACTCTCCTTTGCTCTCTGTTTCCGAGAATTTCACAGAGAGATACGTAGATTGAGGGATTTAAAAAAGGTAAAAATATGTAAATTAGTATGTTCAGGAGTGGGAAAATTATTACTTGTACATGACTCTAAAAAATGACGCAACCATTATTGATACAGTCAACATCTTCTAAATCACACCGAGAGATTAGCCACCTCTCAATTCGTAGTGACGTCACCGGATGATCAGGGATAGTTTCTTTCAATTTGTCTCACATTTCATAGAGACCATCGTTTCCTGTAATCGAAAAGCTTTGAAGATCGTCCCATCTCCATACTTCTACTGAATATTGGTATGCAACTTTGGAATTGTCCTTAAAATTTAAAAAGACTTAAAAAAATTTATTTGATATTGAATTAATTAATGATTTAAGTTAAAATCCTCGTTTGCATTACGTCCTCTGAAGCAGCGGCAGCACGCGATCACGATGAGTACAATTATGAAGAGGAAGAATACACCCAGGGAGATGAGCAACCAGTTCTGGAGAAGGAGTGAGAGAGAAAGAGAGAGAAAGGGAGACAGAGAAAGGGAAAGAGAGAGAGAAAGAGAGAGAAAGGGAGAGAGAGAAAGGGAGAGAGAGAGAGGGAGAGAGAGAGAGAAAGGGAGAGGGAGATAGGACGAATGAATGCAGTAAGGGAGAGGACAGAGGAGAAGCACTTACTAAAAAATTACGAAAATGGAGAGTTCGAAAACTGTAAATTAGAAAAAGAATCATCTTTGGAGATTGCTGTCCTACAAATTGAAAAGCTTTTTCATATGAATCATGATTAATTAACCTCCAGTCGGAGACAGCAGTACATTTTTGCCTTGCCACAGCATACGTGATGATAGAACACTGTTGCTGGAATATAGTGAATTAATTAACATCTGTAATGAATAAATATATATGCATATATGTATATAGATGCATATATGTATATAAAGGTATTATATAGATATACATATACATGAAAAAATTATACATGTATAATTTTTTTCACGTATATGTGTATCTATATAATACCTTTAATTCCACGTTAATTCATATACTCAGAAAGATATGTACCATACAGACTCATAAAACACACATAGTACATATGTATGCATATACATATATGAGTAATTACAAACCTATGTCAAACTTCTCATCTTTCTAATTCTCTCCTATCTCTCCTTCTCTCTCTCCCTCTCTCTGCGTGTCCCTCTCTCTTTCTCTTTCCCTCACTTCCTCTCCCTCTCTCTGCGTGTCCCTCTCTCTCCCCCTCTCTCCCTCTCTATGTGTCCCTCTTTCTCTCTCCCTCTCTGGGTGTCTCTCTCTCCCCCTCTCTCCCTCTCTCTCCCTCTCTGCGTGAATCTCCTCTCGCTAACCCTTTTCGCAGGCGCTGATGACGTCCTGGTACTTGGGGCAGGCGACTCTCCCATCTGGAAGGACCCTTTCGCCTTCTTCCAAGACACTGCTGCTGCCCGACGGTCCTCTCCTCGTCAGTGCCGTGACCACCCCGAGCAGCACCAGCAGAAGAGGTAGACTTGCGGTGCGCCCAGAGCGCATCGAGCTACGGTAGAAGTAAATGGTAGGATTCAACAATGCTACTGTAAAAGGCTTATTGTCAAAAAGAAAGAAATATTGAGAGAAAAGGTGGAGATGAGAGGGGCAGTGAAGAGAGACCCAGTTCTATAATAAGTGATAATTATAGTACTTGGTATATCGGACAACAAACGCCTTTGAAATTACTGTAGCGAAACGTAAACTGTAATGCGAATGCGAGGTAGATTTCTTACTTAAAGAAAAAAATGCAAAAAGCGATTCAGATAGTCATATTGATGAAACAAAAGCATTGAGACTCCTCGCAAGTAGCAGAAAATCAATATCTTGTGAATGAATCCAGTAGATTGTTTGTCAACATTGCGCATTTCATTGCAAACATTGCGGAAGAAATAATAAGGCACAGCGATGGATGTTATATGTTTCTTCTTCATTTTCTCTTCTTTCTCTTTCTAGCGTTATTTATAAGCACTTTTCTCGCAGGCTGATGGTATGAAGAGAGTCCGTCTAGAGTATGCGCCCCCTGAACACAATGTCAATCCGTGAGATACAAATGAACGGCATGCTAAACTACATTCTGATCTCTCACAACAACCGAATCTTTTGAGCATCTCGATTCATAACATGGCTCTGGCTATCAAAGAGAGAACAAAGAAGAGAGCATAAACATTGAAGAGCCAAAGAGTATGCAGTCTGGCCGAGAATTAGATATGCATGCGCATGGTGGCAAGGGAATGGGTGGAATAAAAGAAAGGTATCAAAGACAAAGGTAGAGAGAGAGAGAGAAAGAGAGAGAAAGAGAGAGAGAGAGAGGGAGAGAGAGTAAGGAAAGGGAAAAAAACAAGAGAGAGACAGCAAGAGAGAGAGAGAGAGAGAGAGGGAGAGAGACATACAGAGAGAGAGAGAGAGAGAGAGAGAGAGAGAGAGAGAAGTTCGGCAGAACGAGGCTGTCAGAATGGGAATGGGATTGAGGCGCGATAGGAAAAGATAGACGAAAAAGAGAGAGTGAGAGAGCAAGTACATACAGTCCCGCCCAACATTTCAGGTACATAAATTAATTAGATTAATTAGATTAATTTAAATAATTTTAATGGAATTTGAGCGATATTAGGCACTTTTACTCAGTTTCTTGTGTTTGTCAGGGTGGTTTTTGACATGCTGAACAAGTACATACAGTCAGATTTTAAAAAGAATCTGAAATGACCGTTTAAAAATGAATTCGGCCGGTTTTTGGAAGGCCATGGCCGTATTTTAGGTGCGTTCGATAACACAAGATCGGCAGCACCTAAAAGACGGCCATAACCCTCCTAAAACCTGCCGAATTCGTTTTTTAACGGTTATTTGAGATTCTTTTTAAAATCTGACTGTATGTACTTTTTAAACATGTCAAAAACCACCCTAACAAACGCAAGCAACTGCGTAAAAGTGTCTAATATCGCTCAAATTCCAATTGAAATTATTTAAATTAATCTAATTAATCTAATTAATTTATGTACCTGAAATGTTGGGCGGGACTGTATGTATGTAACAGAGACAGAAAGCAAGGAAACAATGGCAGAGAGAGAGAGAGAGAGAGAGAGAGAGAGAGAGAGAAATGCAAGGATCCTCTGTAGTGGTTAATATTGTGAGATAGAGCATACTTCTTAGAACTCCCATGCAAACGGCCCCAAGCAGTACGAACTAGTACGTGTCATTATGCCGTCAGAAGTTGCCTTGTCTCGCGAGAGGAAGTGGCGGAGACGAGTTATGATGTGTGTGGATGATGAAAGCAGTACGTAGAGAGAGAGAGAAAATGATAAGAGAAATAGTACGTACGAGAGAGAGAGGAACGAGTGATAGAGAGAGAGGCAGCAGAAAAAGTTTATTACAATATGGAAAATACTACGACTACGAGTGAAAGAAGCTCATGGTCCATAGCAATGCGAAAATGATGAGAGATTCATACAGAAGACAAGATGGGTATTTCTTGTGGGCGGGGAGATCGTACGCTGATTTAGCTAATCGGGCATGGCTTCTCGCTGGCAACGGTCACGTCGGCCAGTCCATAAACGGGCAACGAATGGCTGACTTCTGAAGTTGTTGACCATAGCACTGCAGGGGCAGCTCGGTCCGGGAGACATTTCGTCCAATTACTATGACCGTTTGAATGAATTGCGCATGTCTTTCGGAAGGAGATATTGAGAGAGAGAGAGGAGAGAGAGAAAGGGAGAGAGATAAAGGGAGAAAGAGAGCGAAGTAGGGAAACATGACTTGGGGACAGGGAGCTTGAAAAAAAGGGGAAAAGAAAAAGGCTCGAAATGATTGGCGCGCACCTCCCGGGTGGTGCGTGAGTGCCCTTGTTAATGGAGACATGCAGAAATAGGAGACTGCGCAAGTCTTCGAGGGGAGCTCGCGCTCTCCGATACAGTGTGTCGACTACTTTTAACTAACATTATATCTAATTCACACGACATCCGAGCTTTTTACTCCTTCTCTCTCTCTCTAAACATTTTCTCCTGCTTGAATGGAGAACTAACGACACTTGTTTACTTCAACCGACCTAAACAGTGAAGTCGACACATGATATAAACTCCGAGGTATACAAGACAATCACACTCCTCTGTCCCCGGATACTTCTTTATATTCCCGGGACGAGCGACAATCCACCCATGTGCTGTTTTCCGCTTCTGTTTCCTTCTTCCTCGTTATAATTGAATAAATGCCCCTATTTATGGTGCAAATGCTTCCAAATGACATTAATCATCGCCTTTATATTTTTCACTCTAGATCGAACAATTCTACACAATAAACATTCAATCAATACCATTCATAGCGAGGAGGGACTAACACTAGAAACCATGAATGATACCTATAAGAGAGCTGAGCATCAAGAGAAGCTATGAATGGTACGCACTCCGTCATCGGCAATCCATATTCCCCTTCTCATTCCGCTTAAACCTGTCCGGTAGTTGCCTTGAGCAGGGCTTCGGCGACCTGAACAAGAGTAGAACAGATTAAGGCAATAGTTAGTTATGCACTGGAGGAAAGGGTACATTTTAAGGAAATACGTGCTGTGCAATGCGAAATATGATACAAAATAGTGGAGGATAATAAAAGTGAAGATAAAAGGGGAGCATCGCCCACTCACCTCGATCCGGATGCCAGCCTCGGCCCGTGCCACTTCGCTGCCCTCTCCGGCCGCCCGCTGCGCAGCCTCCAGCTCCTGGCGGGCGAGCTGAAAAGGAACAACGATTAATTACGCCGCTTTTTATATTCACAATTTAAAACAATAATCGTTCAGGCATCATTATGAAGCAATATGTCGTGTTATTTTAAAATGTGCTAGTGATTAAAGGAATAGTTGGAATTCCTGAAATTAGGTGGAAAATACTTGGACAATTCGGGAAAGCTAACCAATTTTTTGGTCTCAAAACTATAGAGAGAAAAACAGCGATTGAGTAGGTTCACATGGAGTAAAGGAGCTGCATTCCAATCCTGGATTGACACTATCACTGTGATTATGGTAGGATGATACAAAATCTCCGCGATGCGAATTACAGTATTTAACAGTCCGGTATAGAACAGGATGGAATGGCGCGCTTAACAGGCTCCATGGACGAAGAATTTCAAGAGTAACAAGAGTTAGCAACAGGAGTCTATTTCAAAGTTAACATCTAATCAATACAGATCTGTGCAGCCTTTCGCAATCGATTTCACAATGTCCCGGAATGCCAGCTAACGAGTGGGAATTCAAAACGCAATTTAGAGTTTCCGCCATCCATGCTTGAGTGACTGACCGACTCGTCAATGTCCTCGACCTTGACGGCCTCTTCGGCGAGCACCTGGCAGCTGCCGTCGATGTTCATGGAGAGAGTGCCAGAAGAGACGAAGAGCTTAGTCACCTTGCCTGAAGGAAAGACCTCCTTTTATCGCGAAAAAACAATCTATTTCATTATTATTATATAATATTTATCTATCAAAGAAACTAACATATTCAAACTACTACAAGGAAATAAATGAAAATGTCATTAAATAGATTTACGAAGAAAGTTCATGAATTGACTAGCAGTGAATCAATGCTCGAAATTCCAATTCGAATAAAATTTGTTTATCCCATTCAAATCCTTTAACAAACAAATTCCTTCCAATACTGGAGTATTTGTTTGTTGAATAAAACAATGTTGTGATATCGCTTCCTTTCCTTATTTATGCTTCATTTTTACAATAATCAAGAGAGAATTGCGGCCGAATTGAAAGGCTTCCTCGCAAACCTTCGAGATCAGTAATCGAGACAACGCCAGGCTTGAGCACTCCGATCGTCGGGACGTGGTTGGCGAGGATACCCACCTCAAAATCACAACTTTAAAGGGCACGAAAAAACAAAATGACAGGGCATTCCTATGCTTGGTCTACATGCGGTCTAAATGCCGCGAAAGCGGGAATAAACGTGTAGCCAGAAGAAACGGCCGTTTCTGCAGAAATCATCGGTAAAAAAAGAACTAACAACGCCAGCGAGTGTCGGAACATCGACCTGCTTGACAACGGACTGGGCGAAGAAGGCCTGAAAGAAAACTCAATTGTAAAAGAAAGTTTCAATGACAGAAAAGAAGGAAATAAGGCAAAGGAGGTTATTCCAATTGCACCTTGTCGGGCGAGGAGAGAGTGAGGCGAAGCTCCTCGGTGCCACCGGCCGGCTTGGCGGCAGCGGCCGCGGCGAAGGCGCGTCGTTGAGAGGCGGCGGACGCGAAGCGGAGGAGAGTGCGCGGCAGAGACATTCTCGGATGCGACTGACGGCCAACGGCGGCTAGAACCCTGCTAAGAAGGAGGCATTCAATAGAAACACTCAAAGCATTGTTTGGCCAGAACTGCCGGTACTATTCAGTTACTCCTGCCCCAGTCAAAAAATTTTTTTATATTTTTTTCAAAAAAATTTTCTCCCAAATCCACTCCAGGGGGTTTATTAGCATGAGCAACACGAATACAACCATCATTTTGCTTTATTCCGTAATATATTTGCCTTCTCGTATAGGTCATTGAGGGATATTCCGAGCAGTTCGTTTCGTATTTGGCGATGGTTGAGGCCACGATGTTTCACACAGTCAGCAAAAGACAAATGCTGAGCCTTCTGGGCTCCTCTATCTCGTTAAAATGACAAAATTAAGCGATATCAACGTTATATTCGTGTTCCCTGCATCAATAAACCCCCGGTCGAGATTTACAAGCTGTTTGGAGGGAAAACTACTTTTGACGATAAGTGGTCATAACTTTTGATTTTTGTAGGAATTCTTCAAAACGGTTGTTGTATTCGTGTTCTACGTGCTAATAAACCCCCATGGAGTGAATTTGGAAGAAAAAAAATTTTTGAAAAAAATTTTTGACTGAATAGTACCGAACTGCTTTTATCCATCATGATAGGAAGCTCCAATCGAAGAGCAACGGACAAAAATTCCGCCAACACTATTATCAATAAGAACTAGAAAAGGACCAAGGCACATTTCAGGATAAAACCGAGGAAAAATGAACTGAAACAAGTTGATTTCGCTACGATCGAAATGATTCGAATTACGAGCGCTTATGAAATAAATTATGTCTGAAAAATAAAAATCACAAACTCTTAGATTAGATAGAGATGCTTGTCTGAATATGAAATTCAGCAAAATCCTGAGAAAATGTTCGCCTTTTGCTTGCCTGGCAAGATGCCAAAATAGTCTAATGCGATAAACTTGCGCATCACTCTTCAAAGCGGGAGTTCGAATGACAAATTATTCCTTGCGTTTAACTCCGAATAATGCTTCTCGCTATTTTTCGCATATTTGCAGTGTTTTGCATCCCTTATTAACACGTTTTCATAATTTAATGAGAAATTGCGCGGATTACTGCTGTCACTCTTCTAAACCTGATCTCTGGTCATAAAGTTGTGTTATTTATCAGGGTCAAGCGTTTGCTCCGCCCATTTCCGTGTTTCTCTTTTATGTTGCATTGGGTTTGAGTTGTTATGGAACTATCGACAAGACTGTCATGCAATTCCGTCTGCGGTTTCGGTCATGGCGACCACAAAACTGCGGATGTTTTCGTGTTGTGGATATTGCTGGCAGAACTGACTTGAATCTTGAAAGAGAAATGGTGTGTACTGTTGCTAAGAATGGTCTAAATTGAAGGAATGCTGTCGCTGGCGCGTCCTTCTGCGCTCTGCCGCGTCCAGGAGGCCGTGGCGGCCGCCGGCGCAGTCCGCGCTGCTTCTACCGACAAGAAGGTGACAGTTTGTCTTTTGAAAATTATTCAGTCCCGTTTCTTTTGAGCCAGTATGGTTTTTTAAGCCTAAAATACGTCTTTATTTCACCTGTTCCTTCTAATAAGCGAATTCACGGTCTTAAGGTCGGCAAGCGGATCAAGACATTCGAGATCTATCGCTACAACCCGGAGGAGCCGAACGCCAAGCCGAAGCTCCAGGTTCTCATCTATTCCGAACTATAACTGATAACCCCAGCTGGGTATTCATGATTGCACATGAAGCAGTGGCATGTTTACTTTATTCACACACCATGGATATGAAAACATCTTTAAAATCTTGCAGAACTCAATGCAAATATTCAAACAAGAATGAGAAAAGTCAACTTGTTTGAAAATGTTGAATCTGTTTTTATAGACTCTGCAGGCATTCAGATCATTTAGGAAAGTTTTTGTGTCCAACAGCTGGTGATCAAATTCTGATAAATATTTCTCAAAATATGTTGAATTCTGCTCGCATTGCAGAAGTTCGACCTCGACCTCGACAACTGCGGCCCGATGGTGCTGGATGCGCTGATCAAGATCAAGAACGAAGTCGACCCCACTCTCACCTTCCGCCGGTCCTGCCGCGAAGGTATACAGTATCTCTTTTGGAACCGTCAGTAGCGCCGTAATCCTCATTGTACTAGGAAGTTGCGTGCGATTAGCAGGACTTTCTCCGCTTTTCTTCTTCCGAAAACAGTTGTATGATGCATGCTTTCTTCGTAAGTGTTTATTTTGGAGAACGGAATAAGAAGGCTGCGGGGTGGTGTTCCTGAACAGAGTGGGATAGGTGAAAAATGGGGTAGAAAAACAAGGTAGGTTAGAAAAAAAATTCGGCCCCTTTTCTGGATGAAGCAACCGATTTTGTGGTAGAAAAATGTCTTCAAAATGAGTGAAAAATGACACCAAAACAGGTGGGTACCGGAATCCGACACCCACTTTATTGCCTGTTAGAGAACCAAAACAGCAGTGATAAAAGTAAGACCCGTTGAATCCACAGGCATCTGTGGCTCGTGCGCCATGAATATTGGCGGGGGCAACACCCTCGCGTGCATCCAGCACATTGACACCGACACCAGCAAGAGCACCAAGATCTACCCTCTCCCGCACATGTTCGTCGTCAAGGTTATCCATTGACTTCTTTGATTACAAGGGAAAGAGGATGACATTAGATGAGATGTCTGATGAATAGAAGAAGAGCTGAATAAGGGTGCAAGGAGAATGCCCGAATGTACAGCTATTCAAGTTGCAGATAATTTTTTTTTAATATTAATTCAGAATAAACTTGAGCTCGTGGAAGATAAGCTTTATCTGTGAACCTAGCTATAAATAAATTCCATTCTTTCAATTCAATAATTATGTGGTCAGGATAGAGGAAGAGTCGTTGAATATGGGAATCGACGAAGTTGTAATCTTCTTTTCCTCCTCCAGGACCTGGTTCCAGACATGAATCTCTTCTACGCGCAGTACGCATCGATTCAGCCGTGGCTGCAGAAGAAGAGCGAGCTCAAGCTGGGCGACAAGCAACTTCATCAGAGTGTTGCGGAGAGAGAGAAGCTGGTCAGGAGAGAGGAAGAGTTATTTGCACCATCAAGAGCACTCGGATTAAGCTAGCTCCGTTTCTGTGTATCATTCAAGGATAATGAATTGTAATTGGAGAAAAATGTAATATTGCTAAATGGTACAGCTAATGTCTTCGTATTGTACTTTTATAGGTTAACTTTAAATTTAATGTGAATGAAAACAAAGATGCCTAATATAATCGAGGCTCGAGAATTGATTATTTCATATTTTGTTGTCCTTTCTAGGATGGCCTGTACGAGTGCATCCTCTGCGCGTGCTGCTCCACTTCCTGCCCCTCCTACTGGTGGAATGCCGACAAGTACCTCGGCCCCGCAGTGCTCATGCAGTCTTATCGGTATCTTGCATTCAGAATTCTCAAGGGAGAAAGGACATTACTTCACCATGACTCTTTTAAGAATTGTCATTGCTCATTCATAAGTTTTCACGAATTTACTGGTGGCCCATTGTCAGTCTTTTTGTGTCACAATCTAGCTTCTTCTTAGATCCGTAAAAGAAGCCATGTAGCTATTCTACAACTACTTTGTTTGCCAAGATATATTTTCAATTCTTGGTTGTTTTTTTTTCGTTTACCTGTTTGTTCCTTGGTATTTTTAACTCTTGATTTTTTTCAGTTTACCTGTTTATTCCTTTTTGCAAGCATTAAATGATCAGAAAAAAATTTTTATATATGATGTAAAGTAAGAAATGGATTGTATCCTTTTGAGCTGGATCATCGACTCTCGCGACGACTACGCTCAGGAGCGTCTCCACCGCATGCACGATGCCTTCTCCGCCTTCAAGTGCCACACCATCCTCAACTGCACGCGCACCTGTCCAAAGGTCTGCTTTTTCATGGAAGTTAAGAGCTTAGATGAGCCCTTACCCACAGAATTTATAGTTGACAACGCTTTTGCATTTACTCATTTGTTGAAAGGAGGATTGGGCACTGATCTGGGAAGAAGTCCTATTATTTTAAACTAAAATGTAAAGCATAGAATTGGGATTATTAATTATGAGCGGGCGAAGACGTTTACATTTTGGTCGAATGTACTTTACAAGAAGTGTCGTGCAGAGAATTGATCTGTCTTGATCTGTTCTCCCCACGATAGTTCCTCACTTGTCTACAAATAAAAATAAGAATAAACACAAATGATTGTAAAGAAATAAAGATTTGTGAATGGAATTGTTGAGGTCCAACTATAATTCCTTTGTTTCTGCAGCACCTGAACCCGGCTCGAGCCATCGGCGAGATCAAGTCTCTGCTCTCGGGCCTCACGACGAAGCCGGCTCCCGAGAAGGCAGCAGCTACGGCCTAAGCTCCGCCCACCCGTCCACTCAATTACTTGGCACAACGGAGAGCCTGATAAGCGCGTTATCCGGTTGTAGTTTAAAGGAAATCACCCGACCCTCTTTCATATGGTAGACTTCCTTCTTTATTAGATGTACAGATAGGTCTGATACAGTAGACTTTCTCCTTCCTTTGACTTTTATGCATACTGTAGGCAAGTAATGCTAAACGAAGGGCGTATTATTTGATCATCAAAATGTATGCATGACTTTTATGGGCGATAAAGTCATATTTTCTTTAACCAGTGATCCTCCTGCTCATTTTCGTGGTTGCATTATTCAGGCAATAAATATGTACTGCTTGGAAGGTTTGTTCGTTCTATTCGCAGCATTAATAGATGGGCAAATAGCAACATTCACACAAATGGTAAAATCCATCCAGATTTTACCACTTGAGTGAAACTGGGTGGATGATTGTGAATGTTGCTATTTGCCTAATAAATGATATGGGGTGCAAAAGATGTAGTATTATGGCTTAGGTGAAAAGTTATCGAACCCTGGAACACTGTCGACTGCTTGGAAAAATAGGGTAGAGTAGAGGGTTTGGCCAGAGGAGCAGGGTAGAGAGAAGAAAAAGAAACATAATTCGTACGTATAAATCGGAGTGGGTGCGTAAGACAGAAGATACCTGTTTACCCTAATCAAGCCGCCGTAGATTTTTCTTTTCAACGTGTTACTGACCGTCTATTTAGAGACCAAAATGGACTTTGAGTTCTCTGGTTGAGATGGCCTGACAATGAGGCTATGTCGATGCTATCATTTCGTGCAACTTGTCCATTTTTATGTGAAGGTCGGCAATTTCCGGCGCCTGTTCTGCAATCTTCTGCTGGTGTTTCAGTGATTGCATTGCAGAAGAAGGATACGATGCCTTGAGTTGGTGCGAGATATCACAAGGCAGAAAAGGTTTCGTGGACTTCTTCATAGTCATACTTTTTTGTTAGGTCAAAAACCAGGCCCTTAACTAACTAATCGGATCTCTCAAAGCTGTCAATGAGCATGCTTCTGATCAGATGGAGGGTGAAGGATGAAGAGAAAGGGAGAGAGAGAGAAGAGAGTAAGAAAGAGAGGAATGGAAGAGGAATAATGAGAGTGAGAGAACGATGGCCTTTCGCTGAACCGGCGTCGTAATTAATTTATGTTTAGCCAGCCCGATGTGACATGGCTATCAGTACACCCCTACCAAATGCCCGTGTGGGGCTTTCTCGCGGCGGGACAAACAGGTTAAAGCCAAGTAAGTAAAGCATTCTTCTCTCTCTCTCTCTCTCTCTCTCCCTCTCTCTCTCTCTCTCTCTCTCTCTCTTTCCTCTACTTCTTCCCCCCTCTCTCGCTGAATCTCTGCCTGTTTTTCTTTCTGTCTCTCTCGATCTATATATCTGTCTTCCTCCATCTCCGTTTTGGCATTTGTGATCCGATCTCAGAAAAAATTTTGAAAAGAGTGTCTTCTGTGAGTTTTTACCAAGTTCCCCTTCCCATCATGGCGGTTCTGCTTTTCTCTGGCTAGCAGCAACTTCTGCAGATTACAAAACGAATTTGATTACAAAACGAATTATGGCTGTAAGTCGGCGAAATGGGAATAGAAGTCCTGTCTATTTTTTGAGAATTATATAATTCTTCTGGTGAAATGCGCTAACAGAACACGTTACATACAACAACATTATTATTGCAAAGTCTGTCAGTTGACCTAGCCGTTCACTGCTGTCTTTAAGCTATTCTTTTCCTTTTCTCAAAATTCTCACTTCAATGCTTTTCCCAAATCACTCTTTCTCCGACTCTGTTTTTCACTCTCTCATTATCCCTCCATCCATCTCTCGTTCTCTCTCTCTCTCTCTCCGACCGTTTCTTCTCATCCTATCTCGCTTGTTATCTCTCATTCTGTTTCAACTTCGGAAGCTTACATTGATGCTCTTCCCATGAAGGCGCCGGCTAGTCGCGGCTTGGCCAGCGCTGTTTGGGTAACTGAGAGAGAGAAATAGAGGGAGAGAGAGAGAGAGGGAGAGAAAGGGTGAAAGAGAGAGAGGAGACATGCTGCTATCAAAAGTAGCCGATGATTTGCTGCTGCACTTGATTGATCTCTGCATCAATTTCTCTATTTTTTTCTAAATACCTCTCTAACTGGCTCATTGTCAGTTTATTTTTCCCCTGTTTCATTCTCTCTCTCTCTCTCTCTCTCTGACTCTCTTTCTCTCTCTCTCTCTCTCTGACTCTCTTTCTCTCTCTCACTCTCTCACACCAAGACCTTTGCCCTACATCTGTGTCCAAAGTGTCAATTAGGGTTTGATCTAATGTTTTTTTCAACCTCAAGGGCAAGTATGAGAGAGTGTCTGAATGACAGACAAAACCATCCATCTTATCAATCTACAAAGAGCTTGGGATAAGTAAGATCGGAGTAAATTCACAAGGGAAAGTCCGATGTCACTCTCTGACCTCCGAGGAGGTGACATCAGAGATAAGCATGACTAACAACACAAAATAGAATGGTAACGTCGTTGAATGTATTTTTTGTAAACATATAATTGTCTTACTTAGTCTAAATAATTCTCACCCTTTCTGCTCTTGCAAAATCATCATCTGCGTCTTCTCAGATACTATTTTAGGTTGTTTCTTTTTTCGTTCTTCCCCACTGTCAAATCCACACTGAATACGAGATCTTGACCTTGTCTTTAATTTAATCTGTTTTTCATTGTTGTCCTCAATCACCGGGTGCTCAGTTAAGGACTCTGATCTTCTGACCGCTCTACAGTTTCAAAGAGGGAGAGAGATGGAGAGAGAGAGAGAGAGAGAGAGAGAGAGAGAGAGCGAGCGAGAGCGGGGCGAACCGTAAATCGCGGAGAGGCACTAACCACCGTGGTCGTTAAGCCCATAAAGTTTGTCGGCTTTGAGGAATCAAAGCTGAAGTAGACTTCCGCGTTTGGGAAGAGGAGATTTTGGAACTCGATGATTTTGAATGACGAGCGTGAGAGTCTTTTGAGAGAGATGAGATTAAGAGTGGAAAACGAAAGCGAGAGATGGAGAGGGAGGAGAGAGGGAGAGGAGATTGATATAAAATAAGTGTGAGATACTGTGAACGGCCGAGAGAGAGAGAGAGAGAGGAGAATGAGGAGAGAGAGGGAGAGGAGGGAGGGAGAGGAGAGAGGGAGAGAGAGAGAGAAAGAGAGAGAGAGAGTGCTATAGAACCATGTCTGCAATATGTCGTTATATTTGTCTGAATTTTGATTCTCTGCTGTTCTACAACTTCCTTGTTGTTGGCTTAATTCTATAGAAGCAAAAGTCGAAAAACAAGCTGGCTGACCATTGCTTCTACCCAAGGGTTGTGAGGAAGGAAGGAGAGAGAGACAGATGCGGGCAGAGAAAGAGGAGAGAGAGCGAAGAGAGAGAGAGAGAGAGAGAGAGAGAGAGAGAATACATCAAGCACCGATGGCTGCTCCTTCCGCATGACCGATCTGCAGTGTGGTGGTCACTCCAAAGAAGCTCAAGGCGCCATCTCAGTCGCTTC
>CALZFC010000005.1:9415000-9447500 GCA_945643635.1 Allodiplogaster sudhausi
AAGTGTGCACAGCATGAAAAGACAACAATAAATGAGAATGGAAAGGAGTAGAAGACGGTGGATGATGCTCTCCCTATCTACATCTCTTTCTCTCTCCCCCTATCTCTCTCTTTCTCTCTCTCTTTCTCTCTCCCCTCTCTCTCTCTCTCTCTCTCTTCTCCCCTCCTTCCGCTCCCATTGGAGCTCCGGCTTGGCCCTGACGTGTATATATTCGTTCCGATTCAGTCTGCTTGACAGCCTCTCTCTCTCTACTTTGGTTTCTCAGAGATGCTGGCACATCTGCAGCCATAATCAGATAGGCCTGACACCCCCCTCCCCCTCAAGTTATCATATTCAGATAAGCTTCATCTTTCAGAGATCCAGATAACTGCTCGCCATTGAAGTAGCGTCTTCTAATCTGTATGTTAATCAGAAAGCTTTAGTCGGCTACGCCACTATTTTTGGTTCTTCTTAAATTCCCTATTCTCGCCTTTTCTCGGGTCGGAGTTTTAAAAAGTATTGTGCAATATTGTTATACGAGCGCTAGCAGAGATCAGAAGAGCGTTCTGATGGTAATTAGAAAGTTCTGAACGCTACTCATCTTTTCTCCTTTCTCTCTTTTGCTGTCTCAATTTTCAAACTTTTTTTTGTCCGGAACAATTACCTCTGACAGTTGGCGCCAGCACAATTCAATGGTTATACACAAAAAAAAAATGCTACCGTGTTCTCTGAACCATTAATTACCTCTGCTGCACAAGTTCAGTTCCTCGCCTATTTTTTAGCCCTCTCTTTCCTTCTTCTCGTCCACTCAATTACAGACTTCCACACTTTATGTCTTTCGAATGAAAAGTCAGACCGTGCGTTCCTTGATCATTTCAACTTATTTTTTTTTCTCTTTTGAAAGATCAGGAAATCGCAGAAATTTATAGATATTTCAGCGTAGCAGACAATAAAGTAGAACTACTGCAGTTTTCCACGAACACTATGTTTTGGCCGTTTTGCTTATCTTAGCTATTCTCATTTGATATCATTCCTTGAATGCAATCTCTGGTTCTTTTGCTTGCATGATTCGCCATATCTTCTTAAATTCGCATGCATTCTCAAAAAAGCACATTTTCATTTTTTCCATATCTCTCTCTCTCTCTCTTTCTCTCTCTCTATCTCTCTCTCTCTCTCTCTCTCTCTCTCTCTCTCTCTTCCAGGGTATGCCAGAGATGCGGTTCGTTCTGTTCGTTGTGCTCGCCGCCTCCACTGCCGCCGTCAGCGCGAGCAGCTACAAGTGCTGGTCATCCGGCAACGGGCAGCCAGCACGCTGGTGGGAGCAGGGAGAGCGCATCGACAGAGGTGAGAGAGAGAGAGAAGAGAGAGAGAAAGAGGGAGAGAGAGGGTGAACTAGAGAGAGGTAGAACAGTGAAGATAGAGAGGAAGAGAAGGGAGAAAAGGATAAGAACATAGATCAAGCAGTTAACGAAGTATGAGGTTCCATATATCAGCCTTCTTGTTTTCATATCCGTTTTAATATTATGCTCCTTGAACGTTTTGCGTTCTTGTCACCTTCTTCTGCAACACCCATTTGCGCCCCGTTTTTAGCCAATACATTGCCGGCTCTTTCCAGCTCTTTTAGCCACTTGATCTTTTCTGCTCTCTTCCAATCGTCCCATCTCGGCACACCGGAATTAGACTGGCCATGGCGGCAGTCGCTTTATGCATGATGTGCCAATTAATAGATGAAAATGAATAGAGAGAGAAGGTGGAGGAGTGTGGAAATGGAAAGGACAATGAAGAAGTTGAAGGAGAGAATACAGATTCATGAGGAGAGAGAAAGAGATTGAGGAAGGAGTAGACGATAGTTACAGAGATCTAGTGAGAAAGAAACAGAGAGAGAGAGAGAGAGAGAAGGAGAGAGAAGAGAGAATCATAGAGTGAGAGAGACAGAGAAAGTTTCAAGTGAAATGAAGATGGTGAAGAAAGTAATCGGAAGGAGGAAGATTAATGACAATCTGCCTACACGATTTCTCTATTTCGTCTCGGCCGCGCGGCCACGAGAGATAGTCAGAAAAGGTGAGCAAAATAGAAGAGAGAGAGAGATAGAGAGAGAGAGAGAAAGAAGGAGAAACTTAGAAAAAGATGGAGTGAGCACAAAAGAGAGAAGAACAGAAGGATTGAAAGAGCAAAAAGGGCGTTTAGCTGAAAATTGACGACAGCCTCTGACAGATGGAGAGAGAGAGAGAGAGAGAGAGAGAGAGAGAGAGAGTTGGCACATCACCAGCTAAATGTTATGTTTACGGCTCGTTTTTATTCGTCTGGTGCAGTTTTGGAATTAAGATGATCAAGATCAAAAGTAGTGAAAGTTGTGAGGAAACTCCGAAAGTGCAGACAGAGTAAATTTGCACTTCAAAGGACTGGTTTCGCATGAAAAAAACAATGCAAAAAAGATAAGTTTTCGTTCGCCACCGGAAATTGGGGAGGTGAACAAGTTTTGTGAAAGGCGTGAATTGTTTTGATAGAGAGAGAGAGAGAGAGAGAGAGAGAGAGAGAGAGAGAGAGAGAGAGAAAGGGATAGAAGGTTGCGATGACCGCATGACTAGACAAGTGTGGTAAACATGAGCTATCTCTGTTCCGCTAATGTATAGTTCTGTGCATTCTTGTCCAGAAAAAAAAATTAAACAGGATAGCGAAAGGGAGGAAGGAGACAAGGAACAACAACGTGATAAGCCATTTTTCCATCGTTTCCGGATCGGAAGTGAGACGAGAATTAGAGAATTATCAAGGGCGAAGAGTCGCATGAAATGAGATTGAGAAAATGAAGAAAAGAATAACCCGTGCCAATTTCCGGCCGCTACTGGTACGAATGCTCGGGCGGGCAGCTCGAGCCACGCGGCTGCTTCTCCGACAGCCAGCAGCGGCTCTCCGTCGGCGAGTCCTACGTCGCCGACGAGTATGTTGTCACCTGCGAAATCGGCACCGACGGGTACGGTAGCAGACAAAACTTAGCAGAATCAATACTCAACGCTATAAAGCGCATTCGAATGTCATAGATTGTAATTGAAACCAAATGAATTTATTGTTTAAAAAAGTAAAAAAGGGATAATGGTATGATGCAGATACCTCAAGTTCCGTCAGACGGCGTGCGTCGGACCCGATGGAAGACACCACCCGGCAGGCGAGCAGTGGACCGATAGCACGGTCCGCTTTATTAACCCCCCCCCCCCTCCCATTTTCTTCGGTCTTAGCAATTTGCATAGTGATTTTTCACTCTATCTGTGAGTTAGCGCCGTCTTAGTGGCGAAACCAGGAAAAGGCATAGTTTGTTCTTTATTTTCTTACTAATTATTAGGGAATAATTGATTGATTCTTTTCGATGAGGCGGCGTCATCGATTCTCTTGCAGAATTCGTACTACTACGAGTGCCTGGCAGAGGGCAACTATCTGCGAGCGCAGATAGCAGGCTGCGTCGGCCACGATCACTCTTCCAAGGTGCCGATCGGAGAGAAGGTCGACTTTGGAGAGTACACGTCAGTTGAGAGAGTGAGAGAGAGAGAGGGAATGAAAGACAGATAGAGAATATGGATGAGGGGAAGAGATAGAGATAACGAGAGCGAGAGAGAGAACATGGCCACGCCGTAACTTTGCAGGTACCAGTGCAATCGGAAGTACAACGGCAGCGTGCAAATGTGCTCCGTAGGATGCATCCATGAAGGAAAACACATTTCGATCGGAGAGCAGTTCCCGGTTGGTGCAGAGAGAAAGAAGATAAGAGAGGCAGGAGAAAGAGAGCGAGAGAGAGATAGAGAGATCGAGAGAGTGGCAGAGAAGATAAGAGAGGGAGAAGAAAGAGAGCAAGAGAGAGAGAGATAGAGAGATCGAGAGAGTGGCAGAGAAGATAAGAGAGGGAGGAGAAAGAGAGCGAGAGGGGGAGAGAGAGATCGAGTGAGTGGCAGAGAAGATAAGAGCGGGAGGAGAAAGAGAGCGAGAGAGAGAGAGAGAGAGTGGCAGAGAAGCAAGGACTCCTCTCAGGATGGCGACTACATCTTCTACTGCACGCAGAAGGGCGGCCGCTGCCGCAAGATCTGCGTTGGTTGCCAGTACAGAGAGAAGAGACTCTACGACGGAGATCGCTACCAGAAGGACAAGACTGTCTACCAGTGTCTGGTTTGTAGTCATAGAAAGAACTTCAACAGGCACATCGCGTTAACAAATTTATGATTATGATTATTGTTATTATAATATAACAACAATAATACTAAATTATAATAATTATAATCATAATACTAAATTATAACTATAATTATAATTTTTAATTATAATTATAACTAGAATTATAATAATAAATATTTTGCCCTCGCCAGGTCCGCCGCGACACGTACGGCCACAAGCCGGTCGGCTGCGTCTCCACCGACTCCGACGGCACCAACATCGAGCGAGTCATCGGCTGCCGCTGGTGCCTTAACGATTTATATAAAGTCTTATAATTAGTCGTCGATTAATAAAATATATTTAAAAAAAACTCGCAAAATGAATGATTCTCAGGTACCAGCACGGGAGAGACTCCAAGGTCGAGCAGACGTGTGTTCTTGAAGGAGATAAGGCGCGCATTGAGACAGCCGGCTGCATCTACCGCTATAAGGTAGAGAGAGAGAGAGAAAGCGAGAGAGAGAGAGAAAGAGAGAGAGAGAGAGAGAGAAGAGAGAGAGAGAGAGAGAGAGAAAGAGAGAGAGAGAGTGAGGAATAGAGAGATGGAGAGGGGAATGTGAGGTCGAAATATTGTGAGAGAAAAGGAAAGATAGCGAACGATTGCAGGGCTACGACACGATCTGGCTGTTCCCCGGCTCTTACACCATCTGGAACCGGCCGAGTGGCGACAGCATCGGACTCGCGTGCAAAGTACCTTTTATTAGCCATTTTTTTTACATTTAATTTATGTAAAAAGATAATAAAAATAAAAATATAAGCATATCAATTTCAGTCGACCAGCGACGGCGGAGCGGAACTCGTGCAGTTCCCGGCCGATTCGGTCGCCGTCCACTCCGCCGGCCTCAAGTACGACATGCCCAGAGGAAAGTAGAGAGGAAGAGAGGACGCCGCCAATTCGCGAATTGCTCCAGGCACTCAAAGAGCAAGACGGCCCTCTTTTTCTTCTCCTCTTATTTTATATTTCTAACCTTTTCCTCCCTCTTTCTCTGCATCTTTCCAAAAGAAAACATAACCGCCCAGATCGGGTGCACGTGGGAAATTACATGAATATTTCTAGACTTACTGAAACTTACTCCATTGAACTACCTATGCAGTATTCCAGGTGCTTAGGGAGGGTAATTTGTAATTCCTTAGCTTCATATAATTCTTACTTGTTTTCTTTCTCTTCTTGTTATTGAAGATGAGTCTTGTTATTGAAGATGCATTCTATTCAATCTTATTTTAAATGGAAATTGAACAACTCTTAACATTCTTGTCCTGATTGTCAATCTCACCTGAACATTTAATGTCTCGAAATTATTCCTTCACCACGAACCCGAATCCTGCCTCTTCTCCTCCTTCTCACTGCACTCTGACGAAATACGAGGTTCGATGCGTGCTGCGTAGGCTCTGCTCTCTTTTGTATATTTATTCTTTCTTTACTTAAACCTTGGAATTTACCGGTAGACAAATATATCTACTCTCCTTAAGAGATTGCAGCGAATGGTGATTGCAACTTGAATCTATTGTTCACATTACTCTTACTTTGGAAGGAAATGTCTTTATCCCAGTGCAAACCTTGCGAGACGTGTCGCCAATAAAGGAGAAAAAATGTTAGCTGAAGAAGGACATGCAAAAAAATGAGAACTTAATTGTCCTTGAATTCTGATACACAGTGTCGTGCAAAACTCTATTAACTTTCTGTTTTTAGTCATATCTCAATAAATGATAGAGGAATTCTGGACCCTTCAAAATAAGCTACTTAAATCAATTTTTGAGAAAGAACTGCCATAATATCTCATCGACATATGTATGATATATACACATTCTTTTCTTCCGATTTGTCAGCAATTCTGTGTTCTACAATTATGTAAACAGATATGTGCTTTATAGTGAAAAGTGAAAGACAAAGCGGTTGAATGTGAGAAAGTTCTAAGACGCTTCTTAACGCCGAGTTCCGTCCTCGAAGAAGACTCCGCCGTCGATGGCGCAGTACTTGGGGCAGATTCCGCGCTCTCCAGAGCCGCCGGGAGGTCCGGTGTTTCCAGGAGCACCAGCGTTGCCATCAGAACCAGGCTGGCCATCGGGGCCAGGGGGTCCCTTGGGTCCGGGCTGGCCGGAACCACCGTCCTGACCAGGCTGGCCGGGCTGGCCAGGAGGTCCCTGAGGACCGGGAGCACCGGCGGGGCCGGGCTGTCCAGGGACAACGGGCTGGCTCTGGGCGGGGCTTCCAGGCTCGCCAGGGGCACCGGGAGCTCCGGGGTTTCCGGGAGGACCAGGGGGTCCCTTGGGTCCGGGCTGGCCGGGGGAAGAGGCTCCGCCGGGAGCTCCGGCCTGTCCAGGCGCTCCAGCGTCTCCGGGGGCACCAGGCTGGCCGGGAGGGCCGGGGGGTCCGGCGGGGCAAGGCTTGCAGGGAGGAGGGGTGATGGGCTCGCAAGGAGCTGAAGGCCCGCGGCCGGGGTTTCCGGGAAGGCCAGGGGCGCCGTGCTTTCCGGAGCGACCAGGCTTGCCGGGGGTTCCAGCGGGGCCAGGGGGACCGGGCAGGCAGCACGAGTCGCAGCCTCCGCCGCCACCGCCTCCGCCACCGCCGCCGCCGCCACCTCCGAATCCACCGCCACCGCCGCCGCCACCGAAACCGCCACCGCCACCGCCGCCTCCGAAGCCACCGCCGCCACCACCGCTGCCACCGCCTCCGAAACCGCCGCCTCCACCTCCGGAAGAAGACTGGAACGGGTCTATTTAGGACTGGAAGTTAGAAGAGAGACAGATATACAAAGAGTAGAGTAAGACCAAATAATTGGAAATGAAAAGAGTGACTGACCGATCCTCCGACGACGGGGGAATCTCCGTAGCCGGCCTGGCGGGCAGTGCGGTTGCCGTTGGGGACGTCCTTCAGCGTGTGCACCTCGGTCCAGATGTCGTTGGCGGATCCCTTAAGGAAGAGAAATAATCTTCAGCATGTAGATCACCGGTCTACATTTGTACTGCAAATTGATTGGAGGGCCGCTTTCGCTGCTCTTGAGTATGAGTGCTATTCTTGTTTTGAAACCAAACGCACTTTTGGGATATCTCTGTTTTTCCAAGTTGTCAAATATACTTTTCACGCATGAGAAATAAGATGAATGAATAACAAAGACGAAACCTTGCAGAAGGTGATCTCGTTGTTCATGGTGCGCTTGACATGGTTGACGTAGTTGTAGACCATGGGGAGGGTGACGCAGACCGAGAGGACGGCGACCACGGAGAAGGCCACGGCCGAGTAGGCCACGAAGCGATAGGCTTTGATGCGCTGCTCGAGATCCATGGCTGGCCTCGGTGGCTTCTTCCCCTCTCAAGCACCCTTTTATACCCCCTGAGTTGTAATGAACTGTGTGAGAACGGGGGGAAGAACGGCGTTGCCCGAGGGTGGACAAAGACATTTAGAGGGAGGGAGAGAAGCAGAGAAAAACGGCCAAGTGGAGCACGAAGAAAGGAAACGCGGAAAACTGCATAGCAAACAAATTAACGTTTTATTTTAACAAATGTGCCATGGCTTGCTCGCTGGCAATAACAATC
This sequence comes from Allodiplogaster sudhausi, assembly GCA_945643635.1. Classification (NCBI taxonomy): domain Eukaryota; kingdom Metazoa; phylum Nematoda; class Chromadorea; order Rhabditida; family Diplogasteridae; genus Allodiplogaster; species Allodiplogaster sudhausi. The sequence goes on from CALZFC010000005.1 coordinate 9,422,708, forward strand.
CTGCTCAGGTTAAATGATTTCATATGTATTAAATGGCCATACTGAATATTTCTCTTTCTATTATAACATATGTATGTACATTTGCGTATAGAATATTTATGTATGTATATAGTATAAGATCTCTAATAAAACGATAGAAAGTAGGTATAAGCAAAACTGAACATGATTAACTGCTGATTAGATTTCACTGTGAAGGAAGTCTTGTTTAAGGCAACATTATGCTTGGAAGTAAAATTCCTTCTTGTTCCAGATTCATATCGGTGCTTCGTTATATACAGTTTCCATTATTAATTAAGAGATTTTCTTTCAGTTCAGGGATTGTTTGGGATACCCAGTAACTAGGAATTGGCTGAGGGACATTGCGATAAGCATTGATGCTAGATAATGGAACGGTCGCCTTCATCAGGAATGGATGTGTAAAAGAAAAAGTATAGTTGGTCTGAAAAACTGTTTTGAATTCACGCCTTTGCCTGACACGAGGGTGAGAGAGGATGAGATTTAGAGAGCAGCGACTACGATAGGCAGAAGAATTCAAATATGTAGATTACGGCAGCTCAATAATAATCGTTTTAAAATAATTAGAATTCCCTGAGTTAAGGCGTTCAGCAACAGTGCCCATCGCACTTGTTGGGCTTTCAAGATCACCGGCCTGAAGCGTCTGGGTGTCGACCCTTCCTGCGGTGTCTCCGGCCCCAATGAGCCTGCCCTTGTCGCTGTCTCATGTCATAAATTATTTCTCAAATGTTGACAAATAATAATTTATTTTTTACGGAGGACAATTGGCTCATATGTACGCAACAGGGAAGAAAATGTAATAATAATGAGAACAAAACTAGCGCTCCTAACGAAACAAACCCGACGAACGTTAACTTTCATCGGAGTAGTAGAAAGGAAAAAAATGACTTGCAGAGATATTCGCGACAGATTTTTGTATGATATATTTTTGCGTGACTCTAGGCCTCATTTGTCCTTTTTGCAAGACGTAAGATTGTGAAGCACTAGATCTAAATTGTGGACGTGGAATTTTTAAACTTTTTTTTCTAAAAAGAATTACGCTGTGGTGTTAAAATCGGAAATTGCGAAACACTGCTGCGATTCTCACTTATTGTGTGACTTTTTTTTAATGGTATTCTCCTTTCAATTATATTGTATATCAAAACAACTTCGAACTTTTTTGCCTATGCATTCAACGCTCAAACTGTTGGAGCTTCTACTCGAATGAAGGAAAGGAATAGAGGGAGGTCGATAGAATGAAAGGACGAGAAAGAGAAACGAGGAGAGGAGCAGAAAGAGGGGAGGGAAGAGAGGAGGAGCGTAGAGAGCGAGGAGGCAGGGCGAAGAGGAATAGAGAGTCTTCGAGGTTTCAGATAAGAAAATGTACACCTGGATTCTTCAGATTTGTCAGTAATTCTGTGTTGGAAAATTATGTAAACAGATATATGCTTTATAGTGAAAAGTGAAGGACAAAGCGTTTGAATGTGAGAAAGTTCTAAGACGCTTCTTAACGCCGAGTTCCGTCCTCGAAGAAGACTCCGCCGTCGATGGCGCAGTACTTGGGGCAGATTCCGCGCTCTCCAGAGCCGCCGGGAGGTCCGGCGTTTCCAGGAGCACCAGGGTTGCCATCAGAACCAGGCTGGCCATCTGGGCCAGGGGGTCCCTTGGGTCCGGGCTGGCCGGAACCACCGTCCTGACCAGGCTGGCCGGGCTGGCCAGGAGGTCCCTGAGGACCGGGAGCACCGGCGGGGCCGGGCTGTCCAGGGACAACGGGCTGGCTCTGGGCGGGGCTTCCAGGCTCGCCAGGGGCACCGGGAGCTCCGGGGTTTCCGGGAGGACCAGGGGGTCCCTTGGGTCCGGGCTGGCCGGGGGAAGAGGCTCCGCCGGGAGCTCCGGCCTGTCCAGGCGCTCCAGCATCTCCGGGGGCACCAGGCTGGCCGGGAGGGCCGGGGGGTCCGGCGGGGCAAGGCTTGCAGGGAGGCGGGGTGATGGGCTCGCAAGGAGCTGAAGGCCCGCGGCCGGGGTTTCCGGGAAGGCCAGGGGCGCCGTGCTTTCCGGAGCGACCAGGCTTGCCGGGGGTTCCAGCGGGGCCAGGGGGACCGGGCAGGCAGCACGAGTCGCAGCCTCCGCCGCCACCGCCTCCGCCACCGCCGCCGCCACCACCTCCGAATCCACCGCCACCGCCGCCGCCACCGAAACCGCCGCCGCCACCGCCGCCTCCGAAGCCACCGCCGCCACCACCGCTGCCGCCTCCGAAACCGCCGCCTCCACCTCCGGAAGAAGACTGGAACAGGTCAATTTAGAGCTGGAAGTTTAAAAAAGAGAGACAGATATGTATGTATATATACAAAGAGAAGAACAAGGGCATATTCAGCAGAGTAAGACCAAATAATTGGAAATGAAAAGAATGACTGACCGATCCTCCGACGACGGGGGAATCTCCGTAGCCGGCCTGGCGGGCAGTGCGGTTGCCGTTGGGGACGTCCTTCAACGTGTGCACCTCGGTCCAGATGTCCTTGGCGGATCCCTGAAGGAAGAGAAATATTATTCGCCATTCCAACTCTAAGATAAGCGAATTTTATGAATACTCTTCTCGTTTTGAAGCCAAATATCCTTTACGTACTTTTAAGTCGTAGCATCGAAATACACTTTGCACGCATGAGAAATAAGATGAATGAATAACAAAGACGAAACCTTGCAGAAGGTGATCTCGTTGTTCATGGTGCGCTTGACATGGTTGACGTAGTTGTAGACCATGGGGAGGGTGACGCAGACCGAGAGGACGGCGACCACGGAGAAGGCCACGGCCGAGTAGGCCACGAAGCGATAGGCTTTGATGCGCTGCTCGAGATCCATGGCTGGCCTCGGTGGCTTCTTCCCCTCTCAAGCACCCTTTTATACCCCTGAGTTGTAATGAACTGTGTGAGAACGGGGGGAAGAACGGCGTTGCCCGAGGGTGGACAAAGACATTTAGAGGGAGGGAGAGAAGCAGAGAAAAACGGCCAAGTGGAGCACGAAGAAAGGAAACGCGGAAAACTGCATAGCAAACAAATTAACGTTTTATTTTAACAAATGTGCCATGGCTTGCTCGCTGGCAATAACAATCCTGCTCAGGTTAAATGATTTCATATGTATTAAATGGCCATACTGAATATTTCTCTTTCTATTATAACATATGTATGTACATATGCGTATAGAATATTTATGTATGTATATAGTATAAGATCTCTAATAAAACGATAGAAAGTAGGTATAAGCAAAACTGAACATGATTAACTGCTGATTAGATTTCACTGTGAAGGAAGTCTTGTTTAAGGCAAAAATTATGCTTGGAAGTAAAATTCCTTCTTGTTCCAGATTCATATCGGTGCTTCGTTATATACAGTTTCCATTATTAATTAAGAGATTTTCTTTCAGTTCAGGGATTGTTTGGGATACCCAGTAACTAGGACATGGCTGAGGGACATTGCGATAAGCATTGATGCTAGATAATGGAACGGTCGCCTTCATCAGGAATGGATGTGTAAAAGAAAAAGTATAGTTGGTCTGAAAACACTGTTTTGAATTCCCGCCTTTGCCTGACACGAGGGTGAGAGAGGATGAGTTTTAGAGAGCAGCGACTACGATAGGCAGAAGAATTCAAATATGTAGATTACGGCAGCTCAATAATAATCGTTTTAAAATAATTAGAATTCCCTGAGTTAAGGCGTTCAGCAACAGTGCCCATCGCACTTGTTGGGCTTTCAAGATCACCGGCCTGAAGCGTCTGGGTGTCGACCCTTCCTGCGGTGTCTCCGGCCCCAATGAGCCTGCCCTTGTCGCTGTCTCATGTCATAAATTATTTGTCAAATGTTGACAAATAATAATTTATTTTTTACGGAGGACAATTGGCTCAATATGTACGCAACAGGGAAGAAAATGTAATAATAATGAGAACAAAACTAGCGCTCCTAACGAAACAAACCCGACGAACGTTAACTTTCATCGGAGTAGTAGAAAGGAAAAAAATGACTTGCAGAGATATTCGCGACAGATTTTTGTATGATATATTTTTGCGTGACTCTAGGCCTCATTTGTCCTTTTTGCAAGACGTAAGATTGTGAAGCACTAGATCTAAATTGTGGACGTGGAATTTTTAAACTTTTTTTCTAAAAAGAATTACGCTGTGGTGTTAAAATCGGAAATTGCGAAACACTGCTGCGATTCTCACTTATTGTGTGACTTTTTTTAATGGTATTCTCCTTTCAATTATATTGTATATCAAAACAACTTCGAACTTTTTTGTCTATGCATTCAACGCTCAAACTGTTGGAGCTTCTACTCGAATGAAGGAAAGGAATAGAGGGAGGTCGATAGAATGAAAGGACGAGAAAGAGAAACGAGGAGAGGAGCAGAAAGAGGGGAGGGAAGAGAGGAGGAGCGTAGAGAGCGAGGAGGCAGGGCGAAGAGGAATAGAGAGTCTTCGAGGTTTCAGATAAGAAAATGTACACCTGGATTCTTCAGATTTGTCAGTAATTCTGTGTTGGAAAATTATGTAAACAGATATATGCTTTATAGTGAAAAGTGAAGGACAAAGCGTTTGAATGTGAGAAAGTTCTAAGACGCTTCTTAACGCCGAGTTCCGTCCTCGAAGAAGACTCCGCCGTCGATGGCGCAGTACTTGGGGCAGATTCCGCGCTCTCCAGAGCCGCCGGGAGGTCCGGCGTTTCCAGGAGCACCAGGGTTGCCATCAGAACCAGGCTGGCCATCTGGGCCAGGGGGTCCCTTGGGTCCGGGCTGGCCGGAACCACCGTCCTGACCAGGCTGGCCGGGCTGGCCAGGAGGTCCCTGAGGACCGGGAGCACCGGCGGGGCCGGGCTGTCCAGGGACAACGGGCTGGCTCTGGGCGGGGCTTCCAGGCTCGCCAGGGGCACCGGGAGCTCCGGGGTTTCCGGGAGGACCAGGGGGTCCCTTGGGTCCGGGCTGGCCGGGGGAAGAGGCTCCGCCGGGAGCTCCGGCCTGTCCAGGCGCTCCAGCATCTCCGGGGGCACCAGGCTGGCCGGGAGGGCCGGGGGGTCCGGCGGGGCAAGGCTTGCAGGGAGGCGGGGTGATGGGCTCGCAAGGAGCTGAAGGCCCGCGGCCGGGGTTTCCGGGAAGGCCAGGGGCGCCGTGCTTTCCGGAGCGACCAGGCTTGCCGGGGGTTCCAGCGGGGCCAGGGGGACCGGGCAGGCAGTACGAGTCGCAGCCTCCGCCGCCACCGCCTCCGCCACCGCCGCCGCCACCAACTCCGAATCCACCGCCACCGCCGCCGCCACCGAAACCGCCGCCGCCACCGCCGCCTCCGAAGCCACCGCCGCCACCACCGCTGCCGCCTCCGAAACCGCCGCCTCCACCTCCGGAAGAAGACTGGAACAGGTCAATTTAGAGCTGGAAGTTTAAAAAAGAGAGACAGATATGTATGTATATATACAAAGAGAAGAACAAGGGCATATTCAGCAGAGTAAGACCAAATAATTGGAAATGAAAAGAATGACTGACCGATCCTCCGACGACGGGGGAATCTCCGTAGCCGGCCTGGCGGGCAGTGCGGTTGCCGTTGGGGACGTCCTTCAACGTGTGCACCTCGGTCCAGATGTCCTTGGCGGATCCCTGAAGGAAGAGAAATATTATTCGCCATTCCAACTCTAAGATAAGTTAATCTTATGAATTTTCGTTTTGAAGCCAAAGATCCTTCGAAATATACTTTTCATGCATGAGGAATAAAATGAATGAATAACAAAGACGAAACCTTGTAGAAGGTACTCGTTGGGGAGATTCTTGCGGAGGACCATTCCAGTGCCGTGAAAACGCCGCCCGGGTTGTTGATAGTCTCGGCCCGAAGTTGGCTCCTCTCCCGTTCTAAGGCTTCACATTCTTTGCTTTCGTTCTTTCTGACATCGTATTATCATTGAGGGAATATAAAGTGTTGCACACGCGTATTTATGTAGTTATTGCTGGTAATGAAAGACGGAGAACGATTGCGATTTTGCAAAAGAATTGCCGGACGATAATCAACAGCAGTCCTTAAAAACATTGCAAAGTTAATTTGCATTTTCCTTAACCGTACCATCTTTTGGGGTCATGGTACCTGGATCAATTGTGATCTCCAAGTTCTGACAATTATCTAGATGCTCGACTAAATGGCAGATTTAAAGCAATAAAAATCTTTATTTACAAACGATTTTCTTAGACACAACAAAAAAGAGAAGTCAAATGCGTAGAAGGAAGTAGTCGATTTACAATCGCAAGTTGGTGGGCTCAAGAAAGAAGAAGAAGAAGAAATTGTAGCTGCACATGGCGCCCTCTTTCGCTCACAATATAGAAACTCTACGGGATTAGCGGGCTGAGCAGGCGCAGACATTGTAGGAGATAGCAAAAATAGCAAGTATTAAGGCCGGAGGGATGTTAATATTCCATAGGAAACACAAAAAACACTGGCTTGTTCGAGAGAAAGAACGAGGAAAAGAGAGAAGGCGGGAGAGGGAAACTTGTACCGGCACATCATTTTTATCTTCTGTTGTACGTTCGAATTTCTCTCCGTGCTGGGTTGTATTCGAAAAGGCGAGGGCATCACAGAAAATGAACAAAAAGATGATGCCCGGCGCCCTTTGTTACAATAGTCAATTTACTATTGGATCCCTCAAACATTAGGCTGCACAGATCAAACAGACAAATATTTGTTGAGAAAACAATACGCGGGCATTTCTAAAAAAACAAATTTAAATGCAAAATATTTGCAAAAACTAAGTTAAATTGAGTAATTATTTTAGGAAAATAAGCGACTGAGCAATTTCTGAAAAACAACCGGGCGCGGCAACTGAAGTTCGAAGAAAGTCCATCATCAAAACAAAAATAAATGCATGTTATTAAAAGAATGCAAGATATTTATATATGGATTTGATATTTGGAGAAAAAACGCTGGTAAATGCAAAGCAGCCGTTCAAAAATAATAATGCATAAACGAGGGTGTTCAATTTGACCGCCCAATTAAATATGTACGTTCATATATCTTTAAGCAACTTTTGGAATACAAATAATATGCCTGAATTTAAGATAAAAGCATAGAACATTAAAGAGTTTCATATGAGAGAACGGAAGCGAATTATTCAGATATTGTGATGTTTTTGCCGGCATTGGTGTGTGGGGGTTTTTGTTGTCTCGGACTAGTGATTTCGGATTTGGAAAGAGAATGGGGTAGCATTTTTAGGGTATTTTTAGAGTGGGTATTTTTATTGTGGATATGTTTCTACATTGAATGATTTGTTGTTGAGCCGTTGTTATTGTTGTTGACGTGATTGCGAATGGAAGTCTCCATCTGCTGACGGTGCGCGATGCGAGTGACGCCGAGGGAGGTGAAGGCCGCGCGGTCGAAGCGGCAGAGGGCTGCGCCGTTCACCTGCAGAGAGAGAGAGAGAGAAAGAGAAAGAGAGAGAGAGAGAGAGAGAGAGAGAAGAGAGAGAGAGAGAGAGAGAGAGAGAGAGAGAGAGGAGATGATAGAAGGATGGGAAACAAATGAGTGAGAAAATAGAGAAGGAGAAAACCTTTGCCCTTGCGAACGCCCCGCCGTACTCGTCGGCGAGGCCCAGTGAGGACAGCCACGCCGATACATCGAGCGCCGTCCACGCGCTCACGCCTTTGACATCGAACGACGCACCCCCTGAGAGAGAAGAGGGTAAGAGAAAGAGAGAGAGAGAGAGAGAGAGAGAGAGAGAGAGAAAGAGAGGGAGAGAGAAAGAGAGGGAGAGAGAAAGAGAGAGAGAGAAAGAAAGAGAAAGAAAGAGAGAGAAAACGAGAAAGACATGGTGCACCGCAAAAGCCAACTGCCAATTGCGCAATCTCTGCCACACCAAATGCACCAGGAAGGAGTGAAGCAGATTCGCTAGTTTAGTCGCGCTTTCTCGGAAAGGAGCAGACAAAAAGCACGTCGGAGGGTAATCACTCAGAATATTCAGTCTTCACAAGGTGAAGGCTAATTTTGAGATGTATATAATCTGCCTCCACCAAGGGGCGTCATAGAAGCCCCAAGAAGGCCAAAAGGGTCATGGAAGCGTCTGAAAAGGGTCGCGACCGTTGCAGTGGTCGTCGCCGTCCGAGTCGCCCGTGCCCGAGTCGGGGTCGCAGTCATAGTCCACGGGGGGCAGGGGAGGCTCGATGATGCGGCGCACCGACGCATCCGACGACGAGCAGCCGGACAGGGTCGACAGCGATGACGTCACCGACATCTGATAGAGAGAGAAAGGGGGTGGAGTGCAGAGAGAGCGAAAGAAAGAGAGGGAGAGGAGTGAGAGAGCGCAAGAAAGAGAGAGAGAGAGTGGACAGAGTAGACATTTGAAGTGCGAACAACATCAACAAGAATGAAGCAGTTATTATAGCAGCACGCACACCGGCCAGCGAGGCATCCAGCTTGGTGCCAAAGAGATGATTATAGTGCGCCTACCGTATCCATAGCACTCCTGGTCGCTCTTTGTGCGCCGGCGGCTGCGCCCGTGGCATAGCAGCTCTCCTCGATTTGAGCGCTAATGAGCGCGACGCGGTGAGTGGCCGAGGCAGAGGAGGACACTGAAAGGGCACAACGGGGATACAACAAGGAAGAAGAAGAACGTCTTCAACACTCTCGCTGTGCGATTCACTTGTACACCACTCCCTCTCTCTCTCTCTCTCTCGCTCTCTCTCTCTCTCTCCCTCTCTCTCGTTCTCTCATCCTCCCTCACCATTCCCGAAAGTGGCGGGGCTGCCAGCAACGGGAGTCACGTCGTTGTCATCGTCATCGTTGATGGTGGAGAAGTGGGGCGGCGCCGGAGAGGAAGACGTGCCATGAGAAGTCTCCCCGTACTCGGACGGCTCCAGCGAGGTGCGCGATGAAGTGTAGCTGCAATGGTATCTTCACTCTCTATCACTCTCCTTCTAGCTCTCTTTCTCACTCTCTCGCTCTCTTCCTCCCTCCATCTCTCTCTCTCTCTCTATTCTTCCATGTCTCTCTATCTCTCTCAGATTCTCTCTCCTCTACTCACCCGCTGTCTTTCTTCTGGGCGAAACTGCTATTGACGGGTGGCGAATGCTGTGACTTGGTGGCCGCTGGCTTCTGTGCTGGCACCGTCTCGCGCACTGACTCACGGAGGGAGAGACCAGACAAACTACTGGAAAAGAGATAGAGGATAGAAAGAGAGAAAATGAGAGAGCGAGAGAGAAAGAGAGAGAGCATGAGAGACAGAGAAGAAGTAGGCTGAGAATAGTTAATTGAGCAAGGCAACAACGGAGAAAGAACTTTGTAATGACAAGAAATGACCAGAAAAGAGTCCTTGTGATTCTGGAATGTCACCATAATATAAAATCGCTGTATTCCAACCTCGTGGTGCTATTCTCCGCCTTGCATTCTTCGTCGTCGTCGTCAATGCAAATCTTTAAAAATCTACTTTAAAAAACATATGATACCTTAAAATAATCGATAGGAAAATTCAGAATTGTTTAGTAGAACATAAATTGTATTCTCGTCTAAAATGAACCTTGCTCCGCCGCTTCGCGAGCGCGTTCCTCAGATCGGTCTGGAAGTCGGGAGACGTATTCGACGTGGATGGGACGGCGCGGTTCGGCTGCGCCCTAGAATAATTCTACTTATATGTAGTTATTTTTTATTTAGTTAATTACAAGATAGGATTCCGAAAAGCACTTTTTATCGGATGCGCGTAAACGAAATAAATTTGAAATGCTATGTATTTATTTTATTCAATACAAAATATAAACAATAGATATGATAAAGAAAACGACCTGTCGTGACTGGTCTTGTTGAGCTTGACCGACTTGAGTGCCTCGGCCATGCCAGGCGGGCCGCAAGGGGGTGCTGCGTGACTCGCAGAAGCCTTGAAGTCAGGAGGAAGCGGCGGCGGCGGGGGAGGCGGCGTATTCGAGGACTGCAAATATCCATTTTTCTTCTTATTTTTTGGTCATTTGTACATATGTATGTACATATATGCATATGTACATATGTATATAATCATATAATTAATTTTTATGATTTTAAATACATATTAAAGATGCTCACATTCCCGTTAACCTGAGTGGGTGGCGGCAGCGGCGGTGGCGGCGGTGGCGGGGGAGGAGGGGGCGGAGCGGGCGCAGAAGAGGCGGGGCTAGAGATGGGCGCGGCCACTACTGCCACTCTCGACGTCGACGCGTACACACTTGCGGGCGGTGGAGGCGGAGGAGGCGGGGTCTTAGAAACTATTTTGTAATTGCATATTTAAAGGTTTTTTTTACAAGTATAACGCATTAAAAAGAAGTAAAATACTCTTTTTCTCAAGGTCGAATAATAAGAGAAATCCTCGAAAAGCTCATTCTACACTATATTGAATGACTGACCTTTGGCCTGCTGGTCGGACGGAATGGCCTGGAGTAGTCGGAGCCGACATCGGAGCCGGCCGGAGTCGTCGGAGTCGATTCGGCTCCTCCGCCGATCGAGAAGTGCGGCAGGTCGGGCGACGACGCGGCGTACGTCTTCATCGGACTGCCGTAGATGGAGTTGAGTGGCTGCTGGGGCGAGGCCGCCTGCTGATAGTAATGTTGGTGGTGATAGTGACTGTGAGCGGAGGCCGAGTGGTGCAGCTGTTGTTGCTGGTGTTGCTGCTGCTGGCTCGGCGCCTGGAAAGAGGAGAATACAATTAGGAGCTCAATTCATAAAAAATCTATTCAAGCAAAGTAAAAAGAATTCCATAAATATCGATTAGCAAAAGGATTCCTCTTCTTGCCTGATAGTCGTACGGAAGACGCGGAAGGCCGGCGGGACACGGCGCCGGAACGCGTTTCCGTCTCTTGAGATCCGCGACCGAAGTGAACTTTTTTGGCGACTGCCCGTTCAGCTCCTGCAAGCTGGAGACGTGTGCGAGTCTCACAGACGGAGTAAGGAGCAAGCTTTTGACTGGTAAATTTTTTCCCTTTTAAAATTTATGATTTTTTTCAATGTAAAAAAACGATGTAACATGCATAACTCTAAAGAAAGTATAGAATAGCACGAGCGGCTGACATGTTCGTATGGCATGGCCGGATGAGCTCCGGCTGCTGCCGCCGCCTGTCCTTGTCGAATCATCAGCGTCTCGAGCTCGGCCGCCGATATCCGTCTTCAATTTGTTTCGCATTAAAAATTATATCAATAAATCATGTTAATATGAAATTTAATTATTTTAATACCATATAAAATATAAAAAAAAAAAATAATTCGAAACCTTGAAGCGGTCGGTCGATGCGAGACGGATGCGCAGCGGCCGTTGGGGGCGTAGTACTCTTCCATCTCTCCAACTGAAATATAAAATAACTATTTTCCCGACAACCCCTTAAAGGGTGCAGCTAATGCAACTCAAAAAGGAAATAAGAAGAAGAAAAAATGGATAAACGGATATTGTTGAAAAGCATGAAGCCAAATAAAAGAATTTGGAGGTGACTCTCGCTGTGAGCCTTATAAATAAAGAAGAAAAAGAGGAGATATAAGCACATGTAGAGCTAGCATTTAAATCGAACAATGCTACGAAAAACAAATAATGGCAGCAGCTTATGGCGCGGCATTTTTTTATATTTCAATTTTAGTGCGCCCTCCGACCGTTCATTCCGGACGGAGGGATACGGTAGCCTTGAGGCGTGCGCATTGAGAGCGACGTTGAAGGCATACGCTGCGGTGGAGGCGGTGGCAGGCCGACTCGGCCAACTGAAAGGGGCGGGGCTTGGGTGGGTTACGGTAGGAATGGCACCAAAAGTGCTCAAAGACATCTGTGTGCATGCTACAACACATCTGAACGTGATGCTGAAACTTCATCAAAAACTTCTATCTCTATCTCTCTCTCTCTAACTCTCTCTCTTTCTCTCTCTCTCTATCGAGCTTCCACCCACACCGATGAAACTCAAAAGTTGCCAATAGCGAGAGATAAGGTACTAAAGTTAAATAATCTCAAAAGACACGCTTTCTGCAACAAAAATTCAGCGTCCAGAAGCGTAACGGACACACGGAAAATATATTTGGCAGGAAATGCACAATGTTTGAAACGCACCAGACTGATGCCTGCGGCCGGCCGAAATGCTGCCCGGATGGTACGGCCCGTTCGCTTCCACCGTTATCACCTAAATTATTTTGTATACTTGTTTATGTATATTCTCGTATTGTTAGAAATAATATAATATGTTTTTATAAATCACTATAAAAAAATGAAAGTTTTAATATGTACCTTGAGAGTGATGGTGTCGCCGGCCTGCTGAATGAGCCGGACGACCTCCTCGTGGCTGGCACGCGACACATCGACGCCGTCGATGCCGAGGAGGAAGTCGCCGGGACGAAGGCCGGCGCGCATCGCCATTCCTGAAGCGAGAGCCATTCTTATCACCTTTTGATCAGCGCTACCCATGAACTATAGAAATGATGTGCTGATATCGCTTTCTAGATCACAAAAGATGCTTGAACCGCTCATGTCCACGCCTTCGAAGAACTGCAGCCCGGGGACGAGGGGCGACGGCTCGAAGGCCATCGCGGCTTCCGCATCTTAAAAAAGATTCCATTGCCAAACATGAATAACTGTTTCATTGCTTTTAAACAATAAAGTATCAAAAAATGATAAGCATTGAAAAGACTGACGCTTGGCGCCGCGGAGAATGAAGCCGAAACCCTTGGGGCCACGCGGAATCACGAGGATACGAGGCAGATTTGCTCTGAAATTGGTGTCGTCCCGCCTCAGCCCCTTCTTTCTCTTTTTCACGTTCTCTCCCTATCTCTCTATATTTTCTCGCTCTCGTTCTCTCTCCTCTCTGCCTCACTCCCTCCAAATTATGAAATGTTGTAAATTTGAAAGTGCGAGCTGGCCCGGGCCCGGCCCGAAAGTTCAACGGCCCGGTCCGGGTATTTTTTTGCTCTTCTTGAGCCCCTTACTCATGTCCTGCACTCGGCGGCCGGACGTTGTCGGGTGCGTATCTCCTCATGGTTCCGTACTCGCTGCCCGATGCAACCGTTGCCCGAGACGGAGAAGGGGAAGGTGCAATCTGTGAGATTAACTCATCAATTACTGGCTATTAGATATTTTTTGAATGTCATATAAATAATATATATTTTTATAAATCCATGAAAGATCACGAATAAGTGATCTATCCTAAAATTAAGCTCTAAATAGAGATGTCCTCACCGGAATTCCCTGAGGCGTACGGTAGTCACCACCGGTGGCAGCCGAGTAGAGAGAAGAGGAGGAGAGAGAGCGACGACGAGAGAGTGTGGTGGAGGAGAGACGCCGACGAGTCGAGTATTGCGGAGTGCCGCGGTACGGAACTAGAATATATTGGAGTCAAAGATCTCTTTCGAATTTTCTTTAGTAATTCGACTTCAGCATCAAAAGATATAAGATCGCAAAGGATAAGACGAATCTTACCGCACTTTTTCTTCAACTAAAAATTTGAAAAAATTGAACAACTCTGCAGAAACCATTTATGGAAAACGTTCTAGGGAAAAATGTTAATTGAATTTTGTTTTGGATATACTACATAGATAGATGAAGTAAAGAACACAAACCACTGGCAGTCGGCGAATGGCTGGCGATGACCTCGGCGACGGCGGAGTTGCCGACGATGTGAGAGACGTGCAGGGCAGTCTGGCCCTGCTTGTTCACGCTCTGGTGGGACGCACCACGGAAGAGGAGCACACGGGCAATCTCGGGTCTGCATGGAGAGAGATAGAAGGAGAGAGAGAGAGAGAAAGAGAGAGAGAGAGAGAGAGAGAGAGAGAGAGAGAAGAGAGAGAGAGAGAAGTGAGAGAGAGAGAGAAAGAGAGAGAGAGAAAGAAAGAGAGAGAGAGAGAGAGAAGAGAGAGAGAGAGAGAGAGAGAGAGAGAGAGAGAGAGAGAGAGAGAGAGAGAGAGAGAGAGAAGGTGGAAAAGAGAGGTATGGAACGAGCATGTATCTAGACACAAGATGAGAGTGGGACAGAAAGAGAAAGAAGGCACTCAAAAGATGAAGACTGATAAAGTGATAAGGAAATAGTGCAACTAGCTGTATTTGAATAGTGTGAGTAAGTAGTATGGCATGATGTACCTATTGTTGACGGCGGCGACATGGAGAGGAGTGTTGCCGTTGACGTTCTCGGCGTCGGCGGAAGCGCCGTAGTAGAGAAGGTGCTCCACGTGCTTCACGAGCCCGTTCTTGCACGCCTACAAAGATCATTGACGTCAATAACACTTGTATTTTTTTTAAAAGATTTTTTATGTCAACTATACTTCCCAGCTAAAGTCGAAAATTTTTAATTGCTAACTCCTTAGGTTACATTTTTAATTGCGCGTGTGTACATGTTATGCTTCACCGCATGAGATATAAGAGTCTTTTGACGAAATCCTCGAATTCTCGCAGATGCGAGATCACTTGCGCTCCCAAATCACACAAATTCCAAGTATGCAGCAAGTAAACAATCCAATTCTTGGTAGACTCTTGCTATCAATGAAGGGCCATAGCAAATAGAAAGGAGAGGAAAAGGAGTGGTCCGACAGAGAAAGAAAGAAAAAAATAAGGAGAGAGAGAGAGAGAGAGATAGAGAGATAGATGTATGATGAGAGAGAACAGGGCGAAGAGAGATGCGAAACAACATGAAGAGAGCCCTGGAGGGTAGAAATTTGTGCTAGTCTATGTTTGTCATTATGTGCCCCCTCGCTAGAGCGACAGAAAGCCACTATTCTCTTTATCTCTCTTTTTTCTCTCTCCTCTCTCGCTCTCTCTCTCTCTCTCTCGCTCCGAATTCTGGAAGGATAAAACGACAAAGGAGAGAACAGAATGAAAGATCAAGGATAACTGAGAGACTACTAAGAATCGAGAATACACCGGAGGGGCATTCAGAAGAAATGGACAAGGCTAACGAGACGGGAATGCAGTGGAAATGGAAGGAGGAGATGATTGTTGATTGGGCAGTGAATGGAAGGAGAGAGAGAGAGAGAGAGGCAGAGTAATGAAAATATAGAGAGAACAAAGAATGATACTCCAGAGCGAGACACACGAATTCGTTGAAAGTTCTACTTGACGTAAAAATTTGTACTTAGAACAAAAGAAGACCGCTGCTGGAGGAAGGCAAAAAAAAGACGAAGAGAAGAAGGCATACGCTACATCTCGGGTTTAGACGTAGGCTAGCCAGGGAAGGACGAGGAGAGGAAGACGTCCAAACGAAGCAGAAGTCAGACAGAGGGGGACAGTAGCGGAGAGTGGGAGAGAACGAGAGCGCAGAGAGAAAGAGAGAGAGAGAGAGAGAGAGAGAGAGAGAGAGAGAGAGACGGAGTAAAGTTGGCATTGTACACACTTGGGATGAAGCATCTCTAAGACAATACATACACCGGCTCAAAGTGACAGTGAATTCGACAGACAGAGACAGAGAGACAGAGAGAGAAAGAGAGAGGCAAGAGAAAGGGAGAGAGAACAGAGTAAGAGAAGATGAGAGAGTCAGATACGGAGAAAGAAGGAAAACAAGAGAGCAGTACTCCCAAGCCTGAGGAGGCAACTCTTTCCCGCTCCCCTCTCGGAAGGGAAGGGAGGACACGGCAGTGGACTGGATTGGAAGATGAGAAGCAGGAAGGAGGAGCTGAAGAGTACGCAAGGGCCTAAGGCAGTCCTAAGGAAAGTTACGAACGAGTCAGTGAGAAGAGAGAGAGAGAGAGAGAGAGAAAGATGAAGAATAAGAAAAAGAGAGTGACAGAGAGACAGAGATATACAAAGCGAGCAAATGAAAGAGAACAAGAAAAAAGGAAATGAGGGAGAGAAAAGAAGGAGATAGAGACAGAGGAAGACAGTGAAAATGAAAGAAGTACAGGGAACGCATGCAGACGAACGAGCCCTTTTTGCGAAGAAACTTCGACTTGCAATTTGACTGCTTGACGGAACAGCAATCATGGCAGATGTAAGATAAGACGAATAATTTATGAGAGCAAAGCAAGAAACGGATCTTTCATCAATGAAATAGGATATGAAAGTGGGGAAGAAATATGGGTGCAGTGCACATGCATAGAAACGGTAGTCTCTGGTTGGTGGGAGCTTGGAGACTTCATTCCGAACCCTCAGGGCACATTCCCGCAATGCCCATCTTGCTCTGAAGACCCTCCTCGCACTCTAACTCTCTCTCTTTTTTTCTCTCTCTCTCTCTTTCTTTCTCTCTCTCTTTCTCTCTCTCTCTCTCTCTCTCTTTCTTTCTGTCGTTCTCTCTCTCTCTCTCGCTGGATTATAAAAGCGGTCTCCTTGATGAGTGTCAAAACACAGGGCGATTAGCTGCGCAAGCAAGCCACAGGAGGAGCCTGCTCCTCCTCCTCTGCGCACAACGACTGAATGTTCGCTCCGCTTTGGCCACCACCCGGGAGAGATAGCTGGAGGCAGAGAGAGAGAAAGAGACAAAGAGATAGGGGACTCTTTGATGAAGAACTGTCTTCGAATGTATTGTTCAACACGTTGCGAAACCAAATGATGAAAAATGAAGGAATAAGACTGGAAACCCTGCACTAATGACTGGATCAGCTCTCTCTTCTCTCCGTTCGCTCTTTCCTTCTTTTGACCTCTCTCTCTCTCTCCCTCTCTCTCTCTCGTTCTCTCCTTTTTATTCACTTTCTCCCCTTCAATTTCTCCTTTGTCCCTCTCTCATTCTCCTCTAACATGATACAGATGAATATCGCCCTTTCCTCCAAATTCGTGCTCTTCTAAACCGGTCTATTCTCGGTTGCGATAGCCTGGGTTCGCACGCGATCCCCTGACCGCAAGAGAGCGGGGGATGTATCAATTTCATCAATGACCGATTCTGCTTCCAGAGGGAGGGAGGCGAATAACGAGCCATTTTTGATCTTTCCATATGAAGCGATCGAACTCACATTTCGTAATGTAATATAAATATGGTCAGAGCTTTCCGCTGATCACTAAACGGTCCACTTCCATGTGGCGATTTCAGATCTGCAGAGCGTGGAAGATGGAGTGGATTGGTGGGGATATCTGGTGTGCGAGCGAGTGCTCTCAAAAGTGTGTCGCGCACACTTAACGAGAGACCTCTCTCATTCAGGGATTGGTCAACGGAGAGCGCGAGAGAAACAGCGAAAATTGAGAAAGAGAGAAACAGAGAGAGAGAGAGAGAGAGAGAGAGAGAGAGAGAGAGAGAGAAAGAGAGGAGAGAGAGAGAGGGAGAGTGAGAGAAAGAGAGAGAGAGAGGGAGAGTGAGAGAGAGAGAAAGAGAGAGAGAGAGAAAGGGAGAGAGAGAGAGAGAGAGAGAGAGAGAGTAAGCCACCGCTTCCAAACCGCTTGATACGCCTCTGGTCAACATGTCAAATCCAGAAACAGCGAAAAAAAGTACATCATGCTGGCTAAACTCCTTCAGCGGTCCCCTTCAAGTGCATGTTAGCCATCTCATAAAAAAGAATGACTTATGCCAGGGGCTCAAGTAGTTCAAGGTCGGAATAAATTCCAGGTAGGAGTTTTAAGGGGCCAAAAGAGGAGGCTCTAGGACGACTAGGAATAAGAAAACATAAAGGAACAGCATTTAGGGACATCGGTACAACTCTATTGATTCAGAAAAATCTTAAATTACATAAATGAGTTCCCGAAATACAGCATGCAGGATGACCGTATTTACATACTTGATGAATCTCGTGGTTGCCGTGCATGTCCACGACGCCAATGTCAGAAGCGTCACGGAGGAGCATATCGGCCACCTAATCGGCAGGTATATTTCTCTCGCTTGAGCTTCTCTTTTCATACTGTTTTTCTCTCTCCCTCAGTCTCTCTCTTTTTTCTCTCTCTCTTTCCCTCTCTCTCTCTTTCTCTATCACTCACTCTCTCTCTCTTTCTTTCTCTCTCACTCGATCTCTCTCTCTCTCTCTCTCTTTCTCTATCACTCACTCTCTCTCTCCCTCTCTCTCTCTCTTTCTCTATCACTCACTCTCTCTCTCCCTCTCTCTCTCTCTCTTTCTCTATCACTCACTCTCTCTCTCCCTCTCTCTCTCTCGCTCTCTCTCTCTCTCTCTCTATCTCGTTCTCTCCCTGACCTGATCATTGGAGTCAGTGGTGAGCATGTTGTAGTAGAGCGGAGTGAGTCCGATCATGTCTCTGTAGTTTGGCGATGCGCCCAGCTCGAGAAGAGTCTGGACGTTCTCGACCGACGACAGGAAGGCCGCCTTGTGCATCGCGGTCTGCAAAATTCTCATTTCATTTTCTTGTTTTACTTTTTACCTTTTTTTTAAACAAACATACTTTTATACAATTCTCTACCTCTCCAAGATATCCTGCACGCCATTTCCTACTCGTAAAATATGAATTGTTCTCATGTCAGTTGATTTACAATCAATATATTGCATAACAAAAAACGTGATAAAAACACATTTTGTCTATAAGCCAAAAGTGCAAAGCGTTGCTCAAGCTCAGAGTTTTCTATCCACACAATTTCTGTCGGAGAGCTGGGTTTGGTCTCTTCATATGCTGAGCCGGGACTTGAACCCGGGCGCTTCGTTCCGCAATCCCCACCCGCTACCAATACACCACGCCCCTCTTACAGCTTTGCTTGTGACGCTAGTGGAAAGATGAGGACTCAACTACATTTCTGTTTATCACAATCACCCGTTATCCGTAATACTCTCTTTCTCAATATCTCTCCCTCCTATCCACAAAACCTCTCTCTGCTTTATCTCTCACTCTTTCTCTCTCTCTCCTCTAACCTTCTATCCCATCTCTTCTTTATCTATCTCTCTCCCCTCTATCTCCCACTCTACTCGATTTCTCTTTCACTCTCTCTTTCCCTCTCTCTCTCTCTCTCTCTCTCTCTCTCTCTCTCCAACCTGTCCCTCGGTGTTCCTGAAGTCGATGTGTGCTCCCCCTCCGACGAGTGCCATGATGACTGCCCGGTTGGCCGCGACGCCCGCTGCAACAGTGAGTGGCGTCTCTCCGTTGGCGTCGTGGAAGTTGGCGTCCACTCCGAGTGTGCACCACTTCTCAACCTGGGAGACGAATCTTTTCATCATTTCATTTCAATTTCCTGTCGTGAATTTCAATGAGATATTGAGGGTTTTTTTTTAAACGTATTTTTGTTTACATTCTCCTTTAATTAAGAGTAGGTGAGCATTACATTAAATAACAAAAGACTATGTAAATAAATGCATCAAGTGATTCTGGAGACTAATAAGGTCTCCAAACAGACCTTGTCGGCGTTGCGCGCGATGACGTAGTCCATGAACTTCTTGAGATTGGACTTGGTGTGGAGATGCTTCAGCTGCTTCTCGTCCAGATTCAGCATCTTGTAGACGCGCTTCTTGTACTTGAGCTGGAAAAATTAAATGATTGCAATGCACCTCATTTATTATGGCCAAATTTTTTCTAAAATAAACATATAAAACCGAAAGAAAACTCAATATACATATGTATATATAATACATAAATACAAAGGTATTCGATTTTGTTTTTGTTCATTAAATTTTTAGGAATCTCATTTGCACGGCATTGCTCTAACTACAATTTGCTTTCATGAGCTAACCTCGAGGTATGGCACGCAATCGTGGAAGGGATAGTCACGGATCGGCCGGTCTTCTAGCAGGAACTTGCCCGCTCGGCCGTCGCAAGGCGGCAAAAAGAGACCGTAGTTGAAGGCTTGCGGGAGAGCCTGAGGAGAGAAGTAGAGTGTGCATAAGGGTTAGAGAAGAGAGAGATACTATAAGAGAGAGAGAGAGAGAGAGAGAGAGAGAGAGAGAGAGATGGTGAAAGAGAGACAAAGGAGAGAGCGAGCGAGAGAGAGAGAGAAAGAGAGAGTTAGATAGAATGATACAATACCACTAGAATTCGAAATGGTGCAAAGGCGAACAACTCTCAAATCATCTGTTTAAAAAAGAAGTTTCTGTGCATCTATTTAAGAAATGAAATAACAGCCCCCGTTCTGAATGACCTAGCAAATCTATGCTAGCGAATGAACGTGAAGGAGGAGACTGGATTGAATGAAGAGAGAAGTCAGGGGAAAGAGGGTGAATTAGCGAGAAAACAGACAGTAAGAACAAAATAAGCGCATTTTCGTCCCTGTTTCTTTTTCAGTGTACTTCCAGAAAGATGTTTGATGTCTTCAGAATGTTAGTTCGAGTTGCAAAGGAAGGAGATGTCATCAGAACGTTAACAACTAAGCCAGTGGAATAGAGACAGAAACAGAGAGAAATATAGGAAAATCGAAAGAAAGAGTATAGACAAAAAAGAACACGGATAAGCTACTACCGTATTTGTTTGCAAATTTAATCACTTCCCCCGAGGCCATCAACCAAATTGAAATTTGCCAAAGTTGTTTACAAAATATTCTATTTCTATTTCGATATATCTTCTTTCTCCCTTCGTGCTACATTTTCTTGACTCGGATTTCTCTTAGTGATTACAGAGAAATCGCTAAAATATTTCGCGCAGAAAACAAGTTGACGGTATAATTTTGGAATCGACATAACAAAAATAAAATGTGTATTTCCAAAGATCAATTACCTGCGCAAGACCTGCTTGTAGCTTCCTCTTGACATCCCAGACTGCATCGTCCAGCGAGACGGTCAGACACTTCTGAAGAATGAACAGACAAATTACAAAATATAATTTTTTTTCATTTTATCAATCAAGCCATATTATCGTTCCATATTTCCTTTTATCAAAAACAGCTGATGTTGCTAAGAAAATGCATTCACTCTTCAACCCGGATTACTGTCTGCGTCTTAAATTACAGGAAACGACAGTGAAGTATGCAAGTACAGTATCCTCTCTCTTCCGCGTGTCGGGACGCAGTGTTTATTAGCTGCGCTTTGGAAGAGCGGCGCGCGGAAAGACTTTCCACTAACAACCCCGAGGGAGGCTTCTCCTGATTACCTAAATCGCCGGTTTCCCTCGACGACACGGAAAATGAGGTCAGGAGAAGGAAACCAGACGTGTGCTTTCACAATCACGACAGAGTCTCTGGCTGGTAAACTTGCTGCTGCTCAGTCAGCTGCTCCTCTTCCCCCCCTCAAGACTAACTAACATCGAGAGGGACGAGTACCTGTTCCCGTAAGCACAAGGACGGGAAACAGGACAGGCAATGCTCCCGAGACTCACCGGAACAGGAGAGATGCATTCAACTTGAACAAAATGTTACCAATCACTGCTTCAGGACATCTCCTTCTATTCTCTATGGGCTGGAGACTAAACTTTCGGGTGTAAACGCTGCCAATTTGTTCATGCGATCGCACTAAAGCTGCACTCTTCGAAATCGAGGTCGAGAGGTGCATAGGGGGTATTCTCTCTCTCTCTCTCTCTCTCTCGCACTCTCTCTCCCTGTCTCTCTCCCGCCCTCTTTCTTTCATTCGCACTCTCTCTCCTTTTCTCTCTTCCTCTCTTTCTCTCTCTCTCTCCTTTTCTCTCTCTCTCTGTCTGTCTCTCTGTCTGTCTCTCTTCCTCACACACACATTCTCACGATTGGCAAATGCAAAAGTGCAATCACTTAGAGCAACAATAGAATACAAAACTCTTGGTTCACATTATATCTTTCTTTCTTTTACTCTCAAGAAGCCCAAGCTAGAAGCAGAAACTCGTTCACTTACTTTACATCACACATTTCGGTAGCCATTACAGAACTGAAAATCAGCGTGAATTGAGGAGGTTTAAATGAGCCTACAATTCAATCTTGAATTCGTTTCTTTTTCTCTGGCTCAGGAGCGAGAGAGCATATGATTAAGAGAGATGCAACTACAAACAATGGTCAGGAAAATTCAAATAGATTAGGTTGAGTTTCGTGCTCGTTTAAATATAGATAGTTTTAGGAATATGTTTAAAAAAAAAGGAGTTAGCTTTAGAAACCAACGGATTATTAAAGCCCAAAAGGCAGGCGAAAAAGAAAAGACTGACCCGAACTTGCAGCTCGGGCACGAATATCTGAATGTTGATGACATCCTCGCCGCCGTCGCCCATGACGGACGAGGCAGAGGAGGCCGTCGGCGCCGCCATCCAAAGAGGAAACGAGGAAGAGTTCCTCAATCAGTCAACACTTTCAGATAAGCTTCCCCACCATGCACTTTCCTACTAATTCTCTTTGATTAAATAAGCCCTAATTGTCAGAGAAAGTTGAAAAATAATAATTTAAAAATTTCTCATGTGTATTATGTACATATTAATTTTGCTTCTTTGATAAAATATTATTGAGAAGTTAGCTTAAAAATTATATTGCTTGAAGCTGAATACTTTAGAATATAAAATGCTGTATTTTGATCGAATCCGGTAAGAAAATTTAGGGATAAAATTGGATGAAAAAGTAATAAAAAAAGATAAGCCAACGTACCGAAAACGAGCACCGCGGGGCTTCTCAGAAGAAGATGTCTGCTACTGGAGAGCGCAGACTTTGCTTGAGCGGAAGAGAGGCTCTCTTGAGCTTCTCTCTCTAATCACTGACTGATAAGAGAGAAGCTCGCTGATATCCTCCGGATGAGTGGCAATCCAGCAGAGTGGAAGAAGATCCTCCTCCTTTCTTCTTCTTGTACGTCTTCTTCAGGTTGCGAAGAAGTCCGCGTTGAGCAAACGACGCATTGGACGACGAATTCAAGGCAAACTTTCTTGTCTCGGGGAAAACACGCGAACCGAAGCGACGCAAGCTGAAAGGAATTACAATTATTATATGTATATATATATTAACTTAAATAACTTAAAACATAGGCAATAATTAATTTAAAACGTATATCTTGAATCTTGAATTATACCAGAAGGTTTTACCTAAGAGTACAGAGCAGGAAATTAAAGAGAGAAAATTTTTCTTCATGAACAAATAGGAGACAATAAAAATCAGATGACAGCACAAATTCAGTATTGTTTGTGAATGTTCTTTGGGTAGATCTAACAATCAGAAGGAGGAATGAAGGAGATATAGAAATCTAGAACAAGATGGAGAGAAAGCGGGCGAGAAGGAGAGACAGAAAGAGAGCGAGAGATAGAGCGAGAGAGAGAGATATATATATATAGAGAGAGAGAGAGGGTGATAGAGGGGGAGAGAGCGAGGGATGTGGAGAGCATATAGAATGAATGAAATGGTATAGTCATGCGGCGTGTTGGTTTTACAACAGAAAAAGAATGTATGCAAAGGGGCATCACAAAGCCGTTAGCCGCGTCAAACAACATATTATAAAGCGAGAAACGGGGTCATAAGGAGGACGGGGCGACAAGGAGGAAAGATGAAGAAAAAGCAGACAGCAAGACGATATGAAAGACACGGGCGGAAGACAGCGAGAAAGGGAGAGAGAGAGAGAGAGAGAGAGGGAGGGAGAAAGAAAGAGAGGGAAAAAGAGAGAGAGTGAGGGAGAGTGGTGAGAGAGAAACAAGGCAAAAGTATGAGGATGAGAAACGATTTATGATTGCAGGATATAGGAGAAGCCAAAGCCGATTAAGAGAAATTTCCAGATCATAACACCACTTTCGAAATTAATTTTGGGAAATGTAAATATTTTGTCGTCAGAGGACAAGTCGCTTCCATAAGAAATTATAATGAAAAAAACCAGTGGGCGTCAATTTTTTTAGGAGAAAGTATCAATAGGAAATCATACAGAAATTCTTATTGATATGTAGACGTTACAAAAGTTAATGGAACCGATCAGAACACCGGACTCCCTGGATGAGAAAAGTGAACCTCGGACAGGTACAAGAACAGGAACGACGGATGCATGATGGGATTGGTGGAGACATTTAAGACACTCAACCAGGGTGTCCTTTGAAGAGAGAAAAGAACACAGAGAAGAAGTTAGGGAGAGAGATACAGACAAGCAGACAGAGGTGAAGATATTGAGGTGAGATGGAAAGAGTATGGGATATGATGGAGAGAAAGAGAGAGAGGGAGGGAGGGAAAGGATAAAGTGAGACAACGGTGATATATACAGGAGTCGTATGAAGAAAGGTGGGGGGGGGGGAGCGAAGCGATAAAATCAAGTAGATGCAAAGTGAATTGAATGGGCGACAGACAGACACACTCCCTCGCGCACTAGAAATGAGTTGGAGAGAGAAGGAGGTAGAGAAAGAGAGAAGGAGAGAGAGGGGAGAGAGAGAGTGGAACACGGACAGGCAAGCAAAGCTGTTTATGATGCGAATTAGAATAAGGAGAGAGGCAGAGAGAGATGGGAAGAAAAAGCGGAACAGGGGCGACAAGATAAGCGAGAGACAAAAAGAACGACGGACCGAAGTGACCGGATCTATCAAGAAATAGAGAGAGAGTGAGAGAGAGACAGAGAGATAGAGACGAGATATATATATATATATATATATATATATATATATATTGTACACGGCAGATGCAACTGCAAAAGAAATAGCCTGGAGCTTGTAACGGAGGGAGGCAGGAATGACCAGAAAAAGTCAACGATGTCAAATTTGCAGAAAATATTATCATTCGATTGCCGAGATAAAACTATGTACCATCAGCTACGTGGAAGTCGAAAAGAGTCAGAATTATCCAACAAACGCAGTTATCATGGTGTGAGGGAAGAGAACCAGAAGCAAGATTGCCTGGGGGCTATAATTAGTACCGTTTCCATGTTCTCCTATGTGTTCCTCCTTCTCAAGCGGGTGATGAATGCACTTTTCGTTCTTATAATCATAAAAAAAGAATCCAGCGCCCTGTGAGTGATCTGACGTGGGAAACACTGTCAAGGTGGGAATGAAATGGGACTTTTGAGACAGGGAGAGGAGATAAAAGAGAGAGAGAGAGAGATAGAGAGATAGAGAGAGAGAGAGAAAGAGAGAGAGAGAGAAAGAAAGAGACCGAGAATAGACAAAGAAGAAAAAGAAAGAGTTGAGCAGATATC
>CALZFC010000005.1:9452500-9610000 GCA_945643635.1 Allodiplogaster sudhausi
GGCGAGCGGTAGAAGAAGTGGGAGTGGGGAGAAGCTGGAACTCTCCACAGCTAAAGCGTGAAAGTTGGAGTGGATGGGGTAGGGAGCGGGGGGGGGGGGTGCCAAGTGGAATCTCTCTCTCTCTCTCCGGTTCCGCGCAGACGAGAGTGTTGTCTGGAGAGGACAAGATCACTCTCGCCCGGCCACTCGCGCGCCACTTGATCATTGAAAATGACATGAAGAAGAATGCGCAGAAGAGGGAAACCGTGGAAATAGTGTAATTTTCCATTATAACTTTTTAAATGTTCAAACACAAGCTGCCGTTATAAAAAATATTTGCAAGGTGGCAAATAGATAAGGTGAATAAGGAAGAATAAAAGAAATAAAGAAAGACAGAGAGAAGGCCAAAAGTAGAAGGCGCTCTGATAGAAGCTTCTGGCCACAAATGACAGGGCTATCAAAGGAAGGTCGGGAAGATGATTGTGATTCCCGTATGAGCAAGCAGAAGCACCATTTCTCTCTCTCTCTCTCTCTCTCTCGCTGCTTCCCTCTATCACGTCCTATCTTTCTCATCCCAAGCTTCTCCGTCTCTTACTTTTCCCAATCTCTCTCATCCGCTTAGTGATCGCCCTTCCGAGATGAAGGCAGAGGAATGGAATCAAGCCATTAAGCGGACATCAAGACGATTAAGAGGGCGAGAAAATAGACTATGAAAACGGGAGACTGAGAGACATTTAGAGGAAAGTGAGATGGAGAGAGAGAGAGAGCGGAAAGAGAAAGCTGAGCCGGATCAGAGAAAGAAAGGAAAACAAAAACACGAGTGAGAGGATTGCTCTTGAGAAGGATAACAGGAGACGAGGATCAGCAACGAATCAGGTTGGGGGAGAGCACCCTGGTCAAGGTCAGCCAGGGTGCAAGTGGGAATACAAGAAGAGGGAAGAGAAGGAGATGAAGTCTTGGAAGAAAAGGGAAGAAGCTCAGGAAGGCAGGAAATGACTTCCGCTGTCAAGAACTGAAAAAGGAGACCAGCCACTGAAGAGGCCCTTGCTTGCTTGGAAGAAGTCTTCAATGCTACTCCACGAGATTCTTTTACAATTAATGGAAAGGTCGTTCAGGCAGCGACCAAACATCTAATTGCCTACTCCAGACGGTTCTCGTCAAAGAACGAATGCCCAACTGAGCTGTTCTCTTTCTATTTCTTTCTATCTCTTCGCTCTCTCTCTCTCTCTCTCTCCCTTCGGCTCTTTCTTTCTATCACTCTCTCTCTCTCTCTCTCTCTCTAGTTCTCTTCGGCCATGAACTAAGAAGTTGTCAGGATGAGGGCCACTGCGGAAGAAGTGAGAAGTCCGCAAACATGAACAGAGACGCATGCCATTGTGTGTTTATGTGAATTTGTTGGCATTGTCTGAGTGCAAGAGAGAGAGAGAGAGAGAGAGAGAGAGAGAGAGAGAGAGAGAGAGAGTCTGCTGTTGAAATTAGGCTGTTCGGTACTTCATTGTTGCAGACTTCTTCTCACATATTGGCATAGCGAACCAGCGGGCAGCAGAGTACAGAGAGCAGGAACAAAATGTTACCTAAACATCTTTATACGCAGCAAAACTAAAACTAAAATCTGCTATCTTTAACAGAAGTCGCTTCTAGCACAGTTAAAAGTAGGTTGGCAGTTATGGGCAAAGGCATACATTAACTCTTTGAATTAGCAAGACAGAGCACAGAGTCAGACAGAAAACGAGCGAGGCAGCAGGGAGAGAGATAGTAAGAGAGAGAGAGAGAGAGAGAGAGAGAGAGAGAGAGAGAGAGAAACAGAGAGCTCGCACTTTCAGATATTCGCACACGCACTTGTCATAGCGTCACTAATATAGATATTTGTAGCCGCATTGAAATAGAACAAATAGTAACGGCAGTTCCGCGTTTCCAAGTAAATAAGTATGTCTTACAGGGTCATGGAGTTTGGAAATTCGGTGGTACCTTGAATGAATCTTGAAGGGTGCGAATTTAGAAAAAAAATACAAAAAAAGATAGAAATAATATTTGCTGAGGATGAGCTTGTTGGCATGTCATTTCTTTTGCGTGCTGGCGGAGTGCGGCTGTTTGAGTATCGAAGCAGAAGGAGCACTTGGAGGAAGAATGAATGGCAAGATGACAAGCAGTGCAAGCAGTCAACATGTAAACAACGACCATCATGATGCCACCCGTTAAACTGGTAGGCAGATATCATGCAAACAAGTATACTTCTGCTTACTCCGAGAAGAGACGGAGAGAGAGAGAGAGGCAGAAAGGCAGAGAGACAGAAAGATGGAGAGAGGATTGAGAGAGACAGAGAGACAGAGAGAGAGAGAGAGAGAGAGAGAGAGAGAGAGAGATGGAAAGTATTTGGCACATTTTCACATATTACGACAGCTTTTCAGTAAAATAGCAGCATACCCGGACGCACCACATTACCAGTATGCAGATAAATCAACAACGACGAAAATAGAACATGGCATTCGGTAACAAAATGTGTGCAGCAAGACAAGATTGAATATATGAGAAGGACTGGCAATTGCCACGCATATACTACACATGGATATGCAAGCAAACATCTTGCAGTGCCACAGTTGGAAATATGCAAGCGCGTGAGCCACGGGGGAGCCATGGAGAGAGCGGCGAAACCAGCGACTGAGCAGGCCTGATGCAGAAGCCATTTCAATGAACACAAGCAGAAAGGAGAATCTCTTGTAAGAATAAGGGCTCGCCTGTACGAGACAATTACTTATGGTTAGAAGAACCGAAAGATGATGGAATGGCCAAATGAATGTGGAGAAATGCATGTACAGATGAAGGAAAGAAGAAAGGAAGTAGATGGTGCAGTCCTGATGTAGCCACTAGTGTCATTGGCAAGGGGAAAAAGTCAGCATTCTGTCCATTCCAAGGCTGGCTCAGGGGAAGGTTGGGTGGCGCCTAGAGTACGGTTAAACCAGACCACTTCTAGCTTCTCTCTCTCTCTCTCTCTCTCTCTCTCTTTGCCTTCTCCTCACCCCTCTCCTCTACTTCCCTTAGGGTGGACACATGAAGCATCATCTTAGTCTAAAGAGGGCCTTGAATAAGAGAGAGAGAGAGAGAGATAGAGAGAGAGAGAGGGAGAGGGAGAAAGAGAGAGAGAGCCAGGCGCCTTCCAGTGCATGAATGGACTGGTTTTCCGCTCTGGTCAGACGCCGTGCGCACTCTCTGGCAAGACCGCGCGCACTACTCACTCTCTTCCGATGCCCCAAGTCTCTTTCGGTTACACATGCTATTTCTTTTCTTCTCTTTTCTCTGCCACTATCTCTCTTCTTCTTCTCTCCCTCTCTCTTTCCTTATCTTTTTCTCTATCTCTCTCTCTCTCTTTTGCTCTCTCTCTCTCTCAACTGATTCTCACGCGATGTCCACTCGTCAGCCACCACGGGTACTCTCCGACGGCACTGCGGGGAATCTCGCACATTCTTCTTCTCCTTAATCTTATCTATTTTCCTTCTGAATTCCTGCTCCCATCTCTTTCTCTCTCACTCTCTCTCACTCGCTCTCGCTTCCCTCTCTTCTCTTGCTTTCTCCTCTCTTCTCTCCATTTTGTCATGATCAATCAGTCTCTTTCTTTTCTCCGAGCTTCTGAATGTTATCACCCTTTCCTTCCGCTTCCGTAAACTAAGGGGCGAGCACCATCCTAATCTCTCTAAGCGGTCTGCGCCGTTTAATCACGTAAATTGACAGGTGGGATGATGATGGCTTTCACGCGAGCAGCGGCTTTACTGCTTAGCGTTAGTCTAGTAAATCTCTAACTAGCATTCCGCTGGCCAATTCACTCACTTACACACTCTTTCTCTCACCATTTTATCTCTCTCTCTCTCTTTCTCTCTCTCTCTCTCTCTTTCTCCCTGTCTCTCACCCTTTCTCACTCTCGTTCCTCTCTCCCTCTCCCTCTTTCACCCTCCAGCATCATCTGAATGTCTCCGTCGGGGCAAGGAGCAGAGTGAATCTGCATTCATATCTGTACACTTTTGCAAGAGGGGGATAAAAGGGATTTAGCTCGCTCGCTCACTCGGCCGCGCTTGCATGTGGGAAGATGAGCAGATGAGGAGATAAAGGAGGATTTACGCTAGATAAGGTCAGCGAGAGAAGCGGAAAGGTGTTGAGAAGATTTCATTCAAATCACTCCGACGGGGTCACTGCGACAGTACAATTACAACAAACAAACATACACACGCAGCCATAAATAACGAGCACAGCTGTGCACAAAGACACTGATGGCACCCGCCCTCTCTCTCTCTCTCCCTCTCTCTCTCTCTCTCTTTCCCCCTCTATTTTCTCTCTCTCTCTCTCTCTCTCGAGTTAGCTGAGATATAAATCTATGCATAGCCTTCACAAGCATGCTGAAGGTGAATACCCTATCCATTCAGCGAGAGGGATGGTTCAAGGTATGAGTAGTGAGGAAGGAAAGGGTTAAGGAGGAGGGTAGAAGGCCAGAGAGAAGAGGAGGGAGTTAGAATGAGAGTGAAGAGAGAGAGAGAGAGACAGAGAGATATATATAGAGAGAGTTCTTAGAGAAAGGCGCCTTTTTTTGCCTCGTCACGCGTCACTTCGCGTCGGTAACGATCTGAGAAGCGAATCAGCCAATGGCATGCTCAGAGAAGGAGAGAGAGAGAGAGTGAGAGAGAGACAGTTGGAGAGCGAGAGGGCAGGAAACGCTACAAAATGAAGTCTTTCTTTACTTTCGCGCGTTAAGACCCGTGAATGGTATCTTGTAATACCGTATTCGAGAGGGCCGAATGGTGATAGTATTAGCCGAACTAGGTGAGAATGAAGGGAATGGGATAAGAAACAAATTTCTTTGTTTATGTAGTCGTACATCGCAATTAGATGTCGTAAAATTGAAAAATATAATACCGTGTATTTGAGAAAACATAGAAATTCTGCACTGTTGTATATATAATAATTAAAGGTTTGACTGATCTATGCTTCGAAGGCCAAGGAGCGATAATAAAAGAAAGGTTTTGTGATTGAACAGTTGATTGTAGAAGATGATTCACACGAAGGACAAAACTATGACGTCTAACGAGAAGATTCCAGCGACGAATTAGATAGTGAAGAGGACAGGGCCGAGGAGAGCCGGGTGAAAGAGAGAGAGAGAGAGAGAGAGAGAGAGAGAGAGAGAGAAAGGGAGAGATAGAGAGACAGAGAGACAGAGAGTGTGTGTAAGAAAAAGAAAAAGACAAATTTGGTGTTGGAAGGAGCTTGGCTGGGTTAATGGCGCCGAGGGCGTTGGCTCAAGTTGGGGGTGGAGATGCGCAGAGAAGACACTTCAAGAAGCGGCGGCGCCCGAGGCGAGAGGAGGAAGAGAGCGCCGCTCAATTAGCTCATTCATTCTCGTACAACACCACGGGGTTACGCGATCTCTCCTTCCTGTCTTCTCTGCTTCTCTAATCACTCTCCCTCGTTCTCTCTCTCTCTCTCTCTCTCTCTCTTAATACATCGCGATGTTGAGCAAGAATAAGTGAAAAAAATAAATAAAAATAAAAAAAAGATAGAGAGAAAGATAAAAGAGAGAGAGAAAAGAGAGAGAGAGTAAAACAGAAAAGAAAAAGAGTGAGGACAGAAAGAGAGACGACAGGAAGTAAGAGGTAGCGTAAGAAAGAGAGAGGCTAATTATAAGAAGGGGAAAGCGATCGGCTGGCTCCATCCTGCCTGATTATGTCTCTGTTGTCGCTCCTCCCTCTCTCATTCTCTCTCTCGCTATCTCTCTCTCTCTCTCCCTCTCATTCTCTCTCTCGCTATCTCTCATCTCTCTCTCTCTCTCTCTCTCTCTCTCTCCTCTCTGGTGACACGACCTTTCAGGGGTTAGGGTGGCGGGCGAAATGAGGTGCTGTTGGTTAGAGAAGGCTGCCAAATTACTTTAGGGCCAAAGAGGAAATCAGGGTAGGGCAAGGGGCGCTTGTTTGAATGGACAAAAAAGAAAGGGGAAAGGGCTTGCTTATACAGAAGTGACTGGCAGCATGTGTGGCGACGTTTCGAAGGCCAGAGAGAGAGAGAGACAGAGACAGAGAGAGAGAGAGAGGAGAGAGAGAGACAGAGACAGAGAGAGAGAGAGGAGAGAGAGAGAGAGAGAGAGAGAGAGAGAGAGAGAGGAGAGAGAGAGAGAGAGAGGGATGGAAGGAGAAGTAGAGTTCTCTGGATCGTGAATCATGCTTTGCTATGGCAGCCAAAACTTTTCATTGTAAAATGCATAATGAATTGATTTTCTTCTGGATCTTCAACTGAACAAAAGGCACATGGGGTAGAGGATTAAATATTTTTCTAACACGTCTAACTGCCTGTTCAAGTAAGTGAATTTGCACACATAAAATGTAACATGCTTAAGAATAAGAAATGAAATATTTAGAAAAATAGTGAGCTGACAAGAAATGAGTTTGGATTCGGCGAATGCGACGAAGAGCAACTGTTTAACTGAAATTCAGCACTGATATAATAAAAGAGGAGACACGGAATCACAAGAACTTTGTCGGAAAAAAACCATTGTACTACAATAATATAATTTTATTCCATAAAACGCATTTAGAGCTCAGACTGGGAAAACATCAACGTGAGCAGAAAAAGACAGGCCGGACTCACGCAATCAATAGAACTTATTTGGATTATTAAAAAGCAGATGAAAAGAGAGAGTTCGACAAATTTAGAATCGACACCAGCGATTAACGAGCGAGAAATCGTTTAAATTATCAATTTCTTTTAAATGGCTGGGACATAGCAGATCAGGACAAATCGGGCTCGTTTGAACGGGGGAAGATCAAGGGGGATAGCGACTGTCAAGGAGGGACGGAGATGTCACTTCAGTGACGAAAGGTGACAAAATGACAACACAACACAAAAGAGACCATTGCGGACTGCGTGGTTGTCAGAGAAGAGGAATAGGTTGGGGGATGAGAGGGGATTGGTGGTTTGGTTGTTTCTCTCTCTCTCTCTCTCTCTCTCTCTCTCTCTTCCTTTCTCCCCGTCTTACTCTCTCTCTTTCTCGCTCGCTCTCTCTCTCTCTCTTTCCCTCTTCCTTTCTCCCCGTCTCTCTCTCTCTCTCTCTCTCTCTCTCTCTCTCTCTTCCTTTCTCCTCGTCTCATTCTCCATCCAAAGGTATCTAGGGCTACCGGCGCGCACCGTGCTGGACCCTCGGGGGTGAGGCGAACGATCAATATACAGCAGCACACATTCTATTCCACCACCAACACGAGGAGACCGAGAAGGAGGAGGAGAAGAAGAGGTGTCGCTTGACGGAGAAAGGCCACAAGACAAGGGCGGCTTAAAAAAAGAAGTCGAGAGGCGAGAGAAAAATAGAGAGGAGAGACAGAGAGAGAAAGAAACAGAGAGAGAGAGCGCGCGCGAGAGAGAGAGAGAGAGAGCACAGCTTTACAGAAACGGCGGCACAGGTGCGAGGGGGTAAAAAAAAGAATATTTAGACAGCACGCTTGAGGTGAGGATCGAATAACAAACGAAAGCATAACGATTATGCAAAGAATTTATTTTTGAGTACAGTAACCTTGCGGAGCACTTGAAAATGTGAAGGGAAGACAATAAATGAAGGATCGGAGAATACATGAATGTGTCAAATTGTAAGAGCACATTGATCAAGGAAGATTGAATAATTTGCTTTTATTCGGAGTACGAAGGAGTGCAAGAAAGTGTAAAAGAAAGAGAAGACAGAGAAAAAAAGAAGACTTGGAGAAAAGTAATAAATAACAGAAGTATACACGTCTCGGAAACTGATTTTCCTACATAAAATATGTGCGGATCTAAAATCTACTACATATGTTTGTATGTAGAAGGTTTCTTACGCGATGTACTGATCAATGAGTGAATTCTAACCCTAAAGACGCTTCAATGCAAAGGTCTAGTTATCTATAGAGACTGAACATTCTTCTGCTGTTGTTTGGAAGGCGAGCACTCTTCTTGCCACGGGTCAGCAGAGGAAAGTGCGCGAGAAGAGAGGAAAGATCTGGAGATTAGATACCGGAGTGGGCATAGAGAGGGGAGAGAGATGGAGAGAGAGAGAAAGAGAGGAAGAGAGAGAGAGAGAGAGAGAGAGAGGAGATGCCTCTGGCGGTTTAACCGAAACGGGCTTGCTTGAAGGAGACACCCCCGGTTCCGGTCGGCTGAGCCAGAGGGAGAGGCCACGGGCCACGACATCCGAAACGAACACCCTCACCCTCTAGTCTCTCGCTCTCTTTAACGGCACTCTCGCATTCTCGCTCTCTCTCTCTCTCTCCCCCTCTCTAAATCTCTCTCGAATGCTTGTGTGCATGGTTCATGCATTTACAAACGAAGACCTATGCATAGGGTTCGGGACAGACATAGAGAAAGAGAGAGGGAGAAGCGGCACTGTGGCAAGGCGGAAGGGGTGATGACGAGAGAGAGAGAGAGAGAGAGGGAGAGAGAGAGAGTAAGAGAGAGGGGGGAGAGAGGGGAGCGGTCCTGCAGAGAAAAAGAGAAAATTAGCCCGATAGAGATTTAGGAAGGATGAGTGGTGGGCGTGCGCAGGTAATAGAGAGGAAGCAAGGTCTCCTGCAGGCAGCAGAGAAGGGAAGAGAGACAGCTCTGTGTTTTGGAGGAGAGAAGATCAGACTTGGTTGGCCAACGTCTCTTCATCCGCCTGTTCTCTCGTTCTCTCGCTCTCTCTCTATCACTGCACTCTCATCTTCTTCTTCTCTTTCTCTCTCTTTCGCTCTCTCTCTCTCTTTCTCCGTCTCTCTCTATTACTCTCTCCCTCTCGCGCTCTCTCTCTCTCCTCCGTCGGCGAAGGTCAAATGCTGGAAATTAGCATAGCATCGGTGAGCGCGCTCTGATCACTTTCCATGTTCTATTCCCTGGACCATTCGTCTGTGGCCGCGGCCAGAACGGACTTTACTACAGCAAAATAATAACTGAAAAGTTATAATCAAATGTGTGCATAAAGTGGAAAAGAATAATGTTGCTGTCACTAAGACGTTTTTGAAAAACGAACGTATGTATGTAGCTTGTAAAGGTGGTGTCGAAAGCACAGCACGTCTTCAACGTTCGTGCAACATAAGATTCTTTGCTCTCTGTCATTCTCTCTCTCTACGTCTCTCTCTTTCTCTCTTCCTTCCATTTCACGCAGCGGCACTGTGTGTATCTGAGAGTGGTGTCTCATCGGCCCCCAAGGCATACGCACCCCCTCCTCTCATTACACTCTCCCTCCAGTTCCATTGTGCTGGCGGAGCTGGTTCTTCTTCCACGAGACTGGAACGAGTCCGAGTCTCTGCCATCAGAGAGAGAGAGAGAGAGAGAGAGAGAGAGAGAGAGAGTTCTTCCCTCTCTCTCCTCCTATTCTCGAACACTTTTCTTCCTTTCCGAACAGGGCATCGCTATTATGAAAATTACTGTAGAATGAACGGAGTTAAATATGTATATTAAAAACATCGTTTCTCATCGGTGACATTCGTAAATAAAAAAAAATTGTCACAATTACAAATACATGTCTAAATCCGGAATACGCTGCTCGTGACTTATATTTGAACTGTATTCGTAAAACATTCACGGCTACAACGAGAGGGAATTGTCTGTCTTGCTTGAGGAACAGGCAACCTGTCGACAGACGGAGAAATGACTCTCAGCAGAGCGTCTCGGAAAGTAGGGGTGGTGAAAACAGGGAGGTAAGAAGAAAAGGACAAAGAGGCTAAGAATAAGTCCTCCAGGAACGACGTAAGAAGTCACATGCGTATGTAGGTATACATACGATCACGATTATGTCTCAGTCTTGTGACAGGAGATTTTGAGGAAAATAAGAAATGTTGCGCGCGCGAGCGAGAGAGATAAAGAGAGAAAGAGTGTGAGAGAGAGGGAGGAGAGAGAGGCAGAGAGTGAGAAGAGAGGAAATACAGAGAAAGAGTGTGAATGGTAGTTATGTATGTAAGTATGTAGGTAAAACAGAAAGTGAGCTAGATCGCCGGATAGGCCGAAAAAAGTGTCGTGAATACGTTGATTACTATCTAGAGCGTCTTCCGAAAGCGTTTGAGACCGATTAAACGAGTGGCACGTTAAGGCTCGTCTCTTTCTCTCTTTCTCTCTCTCTCTCTCTCTCTCTCTCTAAGCCGGGATCGAGGAAGCGAGTCTCGGTAATGCTATTTTATCGCTTTCTTTAATTCCTCCATCTTTTTTTCTACCTTTCCTTGCTCTTGTTTTCTCTCTAAATCCCTCTGATTATTTTAAATACTTTTCATTTTACCAACTCTCCCTTTCTCTTCCCTTCTCTTCTTCAGCCCAGATCAACCTCTACTTATTATGGCACCAGCTAAATATCCTGTTGACACATCTCTGTCAGAGCGAACCCCTTTTTGATGACCGAGGCTTTAGACCCAATTCTCTCTCCATCCTTTCCCTCTCTCTCTCTCTCTTTATCTTTTTCGCTCCTCTTCCTCCCTTGCCTCGTCCGAATCTTCGTGAGTCAAGATCAACAATGGGATGGAGCAATAAAATGGAGAAGTAGGGCAGAGAACAGGCCTTACAAAATCAGCAAAGAAAATGATTGAAATTTGAGAGGGAGAGAGGGAGACAATAATGTGATTTTTGATCGAAAGATGACATGGATGTGCAAACAAATGAACTGATCGTATGAATTTGATACCAATCGAATGGGGACCGAAGGATTCTTAAAAGCAGCCAGCTTCAAGGTGGCGGTGAAGCAAAAGGAAAGGTAAAATGACGAGGAAAAGGAAGATGGAAGAATAAGATGATCGAAGAACACGAGATGGAGTGAATGTGAATAGCTTCGTCTCTCCCCTCTCCTTCTCTCTCCCCTTCTCAGAACCCTAACTTCTTTCGCTTCTTCTATGCCTCTATGTCTCTCACTCTCTCTCTCTCTATCCATCTCTCTTTCTCTGTCTTCTCTATGTGTCCCGTTAAGCTCTTTCTCTCTTTGATCGCGCTTACCCGATAAAGAACTCACGAAGCAATAAGAAGGATTTCCTAGTGAGCAGAGAAGATCGCACGAAAGTAAAAATACATAAAATGAAAAAATGAATGTGCTAAAGAAATTTACTCGTATGCACATTCTATGTTATATTACAATTTAACTCGAGACATTCGGGGAAAAAATATTCGAAAGATCTACGTATATATGGAGAAGAGAGAAAAACAAATAGGGTCTTGGCCTTATCGGCTTGACGGTGGAGGAAGTCTTGCTGGGGCTCATTTTTAGATACCACTCGGATCAGTAATTACAATTGATGGAAGCACACTGATTAAGTTACTTTGAGAGGGATGTATGCAACGGATAAGCGAAAAATTATATGATAACAAGAAAAGGAGAGACGGAGAAAGATAGGGAGAAAAGAGAGAGAGAACTAGAGAAAGAAAGAGTGATCACCACTTCCATTTACATTTGGGATGGCAACGGTAAAGAAAGAAAGAAAGGCATTTGAGGGGGTGGACTGGCCTCGTAAACTGACCGTGCACATGGATGAACCGGAGGAGCAAACAAAATGGAGAGAGTAAGAGAGTGCGGAGATCCTCGTAGTCTGCCTTGATGATGAGGGAGATGGAGAAATACATAGGGAGATAGAGATAGAGAGAGAGAGAGAGAGAGAGAGAGAGAGAACTGGAAGGGGAGAACAAGGAAGAGAGAGGAGGGAAAAAGGAAGGATAGTGGGAACGAGACTCAGATACTTTGCATGCATCATGGCGATTGGCTAATAGGCCATGATTAGAGCGAATGGAAAAAGCCACCCTAACAATAAGTGAGAAAGAGGATGACGCATTGGATAGGATGCGGAAATTGGGCAAGCGGAGGAAGTGAAAGGGAGGGGGGAGAGGACATAGCTAGAGAGAGAGAGAGGAGAGAGAGAGAGAGAGAGAGAGAGAGAGAAGAGGGTGAATTGAGTAGAAGAGTGTAAAAACAATTACCGAGATACTATAAGAAGAAATAAAATGGATTTCAAATGAATTCTTTAAAAAAAAATTGATGGACTGACAATTTTGATTCCAGGCTTCCTCAAGCGCTATCATCACTAGCACAACGATTCTTGCATTCAAAGGATAAGTTCTCGCCTACTCTCTTTCTCTAGTTCTGTTTCTCTCTCTTCCGTACCCTCATCTCTCTCTCGCTCTCTCCTTATCTAACTGTCCGTATAGGAGAATGTAAGGCTGATACTCGGATAATGAGATAAGCAATCTCGCGCAGAGGTGTGAAAGTGATTGGAGTGGAAAGTGGGGCAACAGGCAGCATATAAATCAAACTGATTATTTGTACATTCACACATCAAATCCACCTGATAATAAATCCGCCAATAAACTATATCTATTTCGGCAAATATCTTTTAACTGAAATGAAAAGTCGCACATTTAATTAAAAAAAAGAATCTGATACGAAGCCACGAAAGAAGGTGGAATAATGCATGTACATATTCATCATTCATCGTAAGACGTTAAAGAAAAGAAGAAGAAAAGCTCTTTGAACCGCACTTTTGTTACTGTTGAAATAAAATGTGAGCGCATTGTGGCTGGTGGATTTCTTATAGAGAAAGAGAGTGGACAGAGCCAGAGAAAAAGAGAGATGAAGATAGGCAAAGTAGGAGTGTGAGAGTGAGAGAGAGAGAGAGGGAGTGAGGCAGAGAGAGAGAGAGAGTGCTTCTGATGGCGCAAGAAAAGAGTGCAACTCAGCCAGAAGTATCAAGAAGACTGGCGAGGTTCTCTCCTTGAGGAGACAAAGTCGAAGAGATCGGGCAAAGGGGACGACGATGCAAGGAGTGCTGTAGCACACCTTCCTCTATATCTCTCTTTCCCTGTCTTCCTCTCTCCCTCTCTTTCTCTACCCTTTCTCTCTCTCTCTCTCTCTTTCTTCTCTGCTTCTTTACGCCACACTCTTCTATCTAGCTCTTCCTCTTCTGCCCCTGGCCCCGCACCCTCCCGGTGATGGTGGGCTTATTTACCGAGTGGGATAGAATATCACCATATGCAGGGAGAGAAGGAGAGAGAGAAGGTGAAGAAGCAGGGACCCTGTGGTCTGTCAAGGCTGGCTATGCTGGCTGCTGACGAGGTGAGGGGTCACCCTGTCGGGAAGGGCGGTTTAAGGGCATTAGAGGGTAGGCAAGGGGATCAAGGGAATAGAGAGAGCGAGAGAGAAAGAGAGAGAGAGAGCGAGAGAGAGAGAGAGAGAGAGAGAGAGAGAAAGAGAGAGAGAGAGAGAGAGAGAGAGCAAGCGAGAGATATGATGGTACTTTTAAAATTTTAGCTTAGGAAAAATTATCAACATGGTGGTGCCGATGACAGCCGAAGTTATTGTGTAATATTGCATATTCATGGTGAATACCCCACAGATAAACACTTACACAACGTGAGGCCAGTGCCAAGGCGGGTGAAATGATTTGCCGGAATCAGACAGCCTTGCTGGTTTTCTCCCCTTTTTATTTGTTTCTGATTACTCCACATATGATGATCTGGTACCAAAGGGAAAGTTAAAAATTTCTTTTGTCTTCTTCCAAACTTTCCATCAAACAAAGATATTTCTTCTGGCAGAAGCGTTATGTAGCGACAAATTAATGTATACCGGCTGACCTGGTTCTGCTTCTATTTTCTGGTCTTCCTCCATCGATTCCTGGGAGACAATTGGCGCGTGGTAAAAGGGCTAAAGAAACAATGTCGTTTGCGAACTCGGCTGGAACCAGATGCTTAACTAGAGGAAAACCTATTAAGGAAAATACCCAGCTAACCTTGCGCAGCACAAAACCTTCCTGGCAGAATTCGAGGAGAGGATCTGAAATGTAGAATGTTTCGGCCAAGTATGGATGCCAATAATCGATGCAATATATGCGTTCCACTAAAGGTAAGTCATATTTCATATCTAGAGCTGTAGTAATCAGAGCTCTTTTTAGTACTAAGTGTAAGGTTACCGATGTAATAAACAATTCTTATGCGAGAAGCATGGATATTACAAGAACATGCAATTGCACACTACCTGTGCGCTTGCAATCGCCCGTCCGGCGGCGGCGAGGCATCCGCGACGCGACGTGCTTCTCAGGCAGCGGAGCGAAGCTCACGCGTCGCGGCTTCTTCAGAGGAGCGGCCGGACTCTTCTGGACATCACTCTACAAATGCAGGAAGGGTAGCACTACCAGCCACTTAAGAATTCCAGCTTATTTTCAATCAAGAAAAAAATCTAATAAAAGTACATTTCAAACTAAGAAAAACTCCCAACTGGAAACGCCCTAACTGAAGGCCCTACAAAAATTTCAAATTTTTTCAAATTTTAAACTTCAAACTACAAAGTGCGCATTTTCATGACGCTTGCAGTGATGCAATGAGCGTCATTTGCGTATTTTCTTACTTAGTTTGTATTATAATAATGTACTTTTTGGTAATTCGTTTCTCCTAAATATAACCATTTGGCGTGTATTTCTCGCTGAACACATTACAATCATTTCTCTACCTTAGACCTGGTCGTGCAATAACGTTATTTTCTTAAAGGCTTGTATGTCGGGTCAGTCTGGGCATCGCTCATCCGCCAATGGATAGTTTAGATCAGTCTTTTTATGCTATAATGAATGTTATTCGTTTTAGATGAAGGCTAAAATAACTGCAGCTTTAAGTATTCTTTATATTTCATTGCAACATTTCTTTTCCATTAATTCTTGCCTAATATGTTATATTTTTCAAACTTTGAATGCAGTGTCGGCTTGTGATGAATTTTTCAGTTTCTGACAACTGGAAACGTTCGATTCTGCGAACAGGACATCGCACAACTTCCGCAGATTCGATACTGGCAACTGCAGGGACGGTTTCTCCTTTGACATATTCTTACTTTAATACGAAGAATCAGCAAAGTATTATGGCTTTATTCGAAACTGCTAGTTATTGCAATATAACCGTGCATGAATAATGTATTTTCTTACGAAAGGAAACAATAGTATTGAACTGAATTTGTAGACTTGTTATACATAAACTAATATAACTATATATATTGTCAAGGATATTCGCATTCTCAACTAAAACTCTTCGCTGTAAACTTCGTCATCTTCATCAGGGTCCTCGTCCTCGTTGTCGAGAAGCTGTGAGAAGTCATCAGCTGGCCCCAACTCGACGTCGCTCTCATCTTCATTACCGTCAGCGCATTCCTTCCGAGAAGGGGCATGTGCCATTGATTGGCGAATGAGGTGAGCTTCGGCTATTATCTCCTGCCTCCATTGAAGTGGTTGTTATATTGCTAATTGTTTTACAAAGTTACATACCTATAGTTGTAAGAAGCCGGGCTGTAGACGATTTGGTCCCTGTACATCTTCCTCGTCTTGTTATATACCCGCTTTGTTCCGACTTGATTAATTTGCCCATCGACAAATTCGCGCTTTCTGCCATTCCATGCAATGATCGCAATCTTCATTCGAAGATTTGTGCCTTCTTTCGTAAAATAGTGATCCTTTGGGCAGAATCGGGCACAGAATCCATGGAAAGATTCCACCTAAACTAGCTCTCATTCATTAGGCTTATTTTGTAAGCAAGCTTACCTGCGATGTGGTCAAAAATGGTGAAGTCCGAGCAATGTCATCGGCTTGTCCTTCGAAATACTCTTCGACCCATTCTCTTGCAACTTTGGGAAGCTTTTTATCCTATTGTGGGAGTGGGCCATGCGTGCAGCTCGTGAATGTTGGGAAGCGAGCGCTCTAAATCTTTGCTTATTCCTTCGCTTAGTCTAAATTTTATACCTTCGGCCACTGATGTATTCCATCCAAGTGATTCAGTGTTGCGAGGTATTTCTGTCGTGCTAGTTCACCATCTCCCCCTGACGTGGTTATCGAGTAGTAGACATGGTTGATCAAGCTTCTTGCCCAGTCACGAAGACCATCGTATTTCCTCTTCTTAGACATCTCAAACAAACAAAAAAAAAATTTTCTTTTTGAATATAGCGAACCTCAAGAATGGTTTTTGTGTGATTTCGGACAATATGCCACAAATCATTCATGTGCTTGATATTGTAGGGACGAAGAAGAGCGGCCACGGATCGACTTCGGTCCGTCGTGATGGTGGCAACTGGATTCGTTCCCGCTCCTCCAAGCTCTCCAAGCAAGACGTCAAGTGCCTTCTGAAGACCCAGCGGCTCCATCGCAGGAGAGGATGCTTGAATCAGATTACCATTCTGATTCTTCTTAATTTTTATATTTAATCGTTACCTGCTTCGCTTCTGTCAGTGACGCTGTACTGGACTACTGTGTTGTACGGTAGAGCCATTAGTTCGTAGCGACAGATAAGGGCGCAGTATCCCCTACTGTCGTAGGCCCCATCCCCACATATATGAATAGGATCACCCTGATAGTTATTATGATAATTCTATAATAATTTGCACTTTTTCAATTAGTGTCCAAACCTTGATCTTGTCAGAAAGTAGGCGCTCAATCCAAAACTTATGGTCTCGCTCGAAGACGTTGTCGATGGCTTGAATATAGTAATAATTGCGGATGTCGTAGAATGATGATTTCGACATCATCGCAACCCCCAATGCATTCATGGTAGGAGCAAGTGCCTAAAAAAATTCCTTTACACGTCATATTTAGTAGTACACGATAGTACCCCGTATCCATGAGACGTTGATAGCACTGCGGCTACTATGTCGAGTGAGACAGCATATAGCTTCTCCTTGGGTGAACCTCCAGAAGTTGGGACTTTGCGGCTGCTTGCCCATTTCCGTTGGTGGTCTCGGTTGATTCGACATGTCGATTCCACTTGTATTACTGCTCCCTCCGTTTTTATAACAACCTTCAAAACAGCGCAGAAATGGTCTAAAAAAAATATTTTTATTATTTTAAAGTAAAATTCTAAAATTTATTTAGATTCTAAAGAAAACTAACATCACAAACGTCCTCCTTGGCGCATTTTATACAGTCCCGAAAAAGATCTGCTAGCAGTTCGAGGTCTACAATACCGCATTTTGCAGGAGACTGGATGCAGCAGGTGCTTGTTTCCTGTGTGAAGACGTCATCCGATTCGCACTCGCTTTCATCCTAAAGGTGAAATAGTTTTCATTCAGTTTACATTTTACTCCTTATCACTTACCTCCGTCACTTGTTCGCTAGATTCCCCTTTGTATATGGGAGGTAGAGTGGGTGGCTGAGTTGGAGAGGCCAGGGCAAGCATAGTTGATTTACTGCTAACTAATCGCCTTGGTGGAGCACTCTCATTCGATAGTCTCGGCATTGCAGGAATCGGTCGGGAAGGGCGCGCGAGCGGAGACGGAGCTGTGAGGAGATGTCGTAGCCGAGCTGGTGTTGGAAGGATTCGAGGAGGTGTCGGTGACGTCCCGGCCGTGAGAAGAAGCTGGCTATCGCTGCCTGCCCTACTTCGAGAGCCAGACGGTCCCTAAAGTTTTCTGTCCTTTTTTATGTAGTTTTTATGTGTTCCTTTGGTACGCCAGCTCGGTACGCTCACGGTAAACCCGATGCTGGTGTTTGTCCAAATGGAATTATATGTATTTAAATGATGACTATAAAATTGTATGTATAAAAATGATGACTTATCTGGATTGTTATGACTTCGCAGGGTAAAGGCATAGCCGAACCGACGAGAACTAGACGTCCATTTACAGTTCGTTGGCAGTTGCTGCTGTTGAAGTGAACGTGGCAGAGATATGGATCCAGGTAGAGGGAAAGATTATGGGAGAGCAGAGGCTCCTGGGAGGGGTTTCCTTGGCAGATCTCGCGAATCCATAGTCGTCTCTTCAGGGGAATTATAGTGAACCTAGCCATTTCATATTCTATTCTATTCCGTGCGCATACTACGCAACAGAAGAAACGAACCATGGCTGACACTGACCTTATCCTATAATGTCATCCCACATATCACTTTCTTGGCGGGAAATTACTTGCCGAAGGGCACAAGTTGACCGCAATTTGCTTCACACTTCGTTAGATTGGAGCATGGGAAACAGCAGGTACGTGTTTATCGCCAAATTATTCAACATCAACTTCAAAAAAGCCGGTGTAGATACCGTCTGATTCTGGCCACTTTTCGCGAATGGCGGTCACGATGCAAGAAGGGAACTCAATCCTGTTGCTCCTGCCCGCTCTCTTCCAAATTTCCGTGGCAAGATATCTGTACATGCCGTATCGCATAGATCTGAAGATTTTTTACATAGCACTTAGCTTACTTTGGTTTTCTATATCTTTCTTCCTCTCCATTTCACTTCTGGCTATCGCCTCTTTCTTGTTCTCTCTCTCTCTCTCTCTCTCTCTCTCTCTCTCTCTCCTTTGTCTCTCTCTCTCTATTTCCTCTCTCTTTCCTCTCTCTCTCTCTCTCTCTCTCTCTCTCTCTCTCCTTTGTCTCTCTCTCTATTTCTCTCTTTCCTCTCTCTCTCTCTCTCTCTCTCTCTCTCTCTCTCCTTTCCTTCTCTCTCTTTCTTCTCTATTTCCCCTCTCACTCTCTACCTCTCACTCTCTCTCTCTGTGTAATAGTTTCTCTTCGTTATTTACTTACTTGTTGCTTGGCGTGTCTCTGATCGGCGTCGTACTGTCTTCGTAGAGTTCGTAGAGCCGCGCCGCGATGCGAGCGCTATTGTCATCCAGAAACTGCGATTTGAAGCGGTTGCACGAAGTGACACAGTCGACGACTTCGTCACCGACAAGCCCAGCCAGGAAGTCACTGACTTCCCTTCCTCTGCGGAGCAGCTTCTCGGGATGTATCAGCGCCGTCTGGCAGCAATAGGAACTGCTGTATTCCGAGACGACTCCGCAGCGACCGCATCTGCATCGGAGTATCTCTGATGGCGTGTTGGCCGCGACGATCTTCGACGCCCGCTGATTCTCCAGTAGACGAACGCGAGCACGCTCACGAGTTCGCTGCACTTGTTCGACGGTCGGATCAAATTGCGACGGATGAACGGTGTTATCCATCGGAAAAGCATGAAATGCAATGAATGTATGTACATATTTGGATTTGAAGAATGAAAACGGTTACTCAGCAAAAACCATTGTTATATCAAATGTGTGTGATCGTGTGTCTTTTCTCCAGAGTGTCAGATTGATTGGCACCGATTTGGTCGTTCTTTGCACTCCTTTGACCAGGCCAGTGAGGTGCGAATCTCTGTCTCGCTTTCGCTTGTGAGTGAACTCGGAGTTCAAAGATCACAAGATCAGAGAGAAAATCTACCGTATTCCGGACGTAAATGCTTTATATCAACAATAATACTTACTTTCAGAGAACGGGACCACTTCTAATCGATCTTTTAGGCCATTTCTGACCTGGGAAACAGATATTACGAGACATTAATTTTTCGTCGGATACCTCCTTTAAGAATTCCAGCTTATTTTAAAATTATTTCAAACAAGAAAATACGAAAGTTGTGTCGAGTCATCGCTACTAAAAGAATAACTAACTGATGAGACTGTTATAAGTTGCAGCTCTAAAAT
Organism: Allodiplogaster sudhausi; assembly: GCA_945643635.1. Lineage (NCBI taxonomy): Eukaryota > Metazoa > Nematoda > Chromadorea > Rhabditida > Diplogasteridae > Allodiplogaster > Allodiplogaster sudhausi. Next base: position 9,471,880 of record CALZFC010000005.1, read on the forward strand.
GAAAAGAAATATGAAAGGAACATTCAAGTGGAAATGTAGGTTTAATAATAAATTTTGATATATGCCTGCGAAAAAAGAGCGTAGAAGAAGACATGAAGGAATAAATTTATTTTTATTAGTATCAGATGCGAGAATATTTCATATTCTAAGATCATTATTATCAACCGAACAGAAAGCGAATCAATAAAATTTAACCTTCCTTGAAGTTCGCTCGTCTGTGGATCGAGAGCTGACCTTTCTGGCTTTTTCTTTTGAAAAAGCCAGAAAGCACTCCATACCTTGAGAACTCCGCGCGTCTCCTCGAAGATGAGCCCGGAAATTCGCTTCACTCCTCCGCGGCGCGAGAGTCTGCGGATGGCCGGCTTCGTGATGCCCTTGAATTAAATCAAATCCAGACTACAATAAAGATATTTATGGTTCCGTTACCAAAAGAAATTCATGTTAAAATAGCCATATTTGGGATTCGATTACCACGAGAACCAGTTATTCACGAGAACAACCAAGAAAACAGGATAAAACTGCCAGAACCCTCCCGAATATTGCTTGAATTTCCGAATAGCAAAAAAGAACAGCAAACCTGGATGTTGTAGCGCAGCACTTTGCGGTGATGCTTAGCGCCTCCCTTATCGAGTCCCTTTCCGCCCTTGCCACGTCGTCTTAGCTAGTGGCTTGCTGAAATACGTCTTTTTAAGCGAAAACAAAGTTCCTAAAACATCAAGCTACCGGAAAATAAAACACACAAATAGCATCTGAACACATTTCAATTTAGTAGTTTACTGAGAATACTGTAAAATTAAATCTTATATTGCTAGAGCAAATTACGAATTATCGAAAATTTTCAGCATAAAATCGGATACTTCCACTATTCGTCGAAAAGCGCATAAAAAATAACTAGAATAGTAAAATAAAGGAGAGTTATCTTCTGCCTATGCTAGATAACATTAAGACAATATATCGGCTGTGTTTCAAATGTGTAAGTGCAATATTAGGATTGATTTCCACAGTATTATTGCATTCCGTTCGAGATATCTCGTCACTCAAATTGCTTTTGATTCATTTGATCAGACGTCTCGAACGGAAATCAATCATACTGTAAAAAGCAATTCTGATATAGCACATTCTGATATAGCACAGGAAAGACTACACCTATACAACACACTCACGAAATTATCCTAATGTTTGGTAGCGAATACAGAATATAACTGGCCTTAATTTTTCCATTTTCCTTATTTTTTATAATCTTTTCGAAAAATCGTGGAACTATCCGATTTTATGCTGAAAATTTTCGATAATTCGTAATTTGTTCTAGCAATATATCATTCATTTTTACAGTATTTTAACTCACCCACTAAAATTAATGCTTAAAGAATGCTTTTCTGGCTTGACACGGTCCTCCAAAAGCGATCCTCTAAGGATGTCACTCTTTCGATACTCAGTTTGATGAAGAGCGTTCAAATATATTTGAATTTTTCTTATTTGTTAAAAGCGCGGGATGACGAAATTGGCCGAGTGCCAATTTTTTTGGCTAAAGTACGGTAGGATTGGGCATTTTGTTTAAGGCGAATAGCTTGGAACGTGACCGCAATGCGAGCACGCACGCGTTGCGGTCGCACTTTTTCCTGTCCCGCACAGCAATTTTGAATTGTAATCACCCACGGAAACCGCGTTGCGTTCTATAAAGTCGCGTCGCAGCCTAATCATTTTAGCACTGACGATGAGGATCGCTTTTTGCACTGCGTAAATGACCGTGCTTGAGCTTTGATCCAGTTCCATCCTTTGGGAGCGCATAAAGTCACGGCGCTGTTCCAGAAAGTTAAAAAAAACATTCCCCTCCCAAGAATTCAACCCCTCTCAATAGGGATAGCCAAAGCGTCGCTATTTGTTTTTCTTTAATGGAAGGTGTTGTTGGGCGCCGTTTTAATCTCGTTGTTGATTTCAGAGGAAGTGCGAGAGCAATTCCGCCATGGTCGTCTTGCGAAGCTCTAGATCCAGAGACGAGCGAACTTCAAGAAAGGTTAAATTTCATTGATTAGCTTTCTGTTCGGTTGATAGTAATGATCTAATATATGAAATATTCTTGCATCTGATACTAATAAAAATAAATTTATTCCTTCATGTCTTCTTCTACGCTCTTTTTTTATATCAAAATTTATTATTAAACCTACATTTCCACTTGAATGTTCCTTTCATATTTCTTTTCATTTTAGAGCTGCAACTTATAACAGTCTCAGCATGGAGTTATTCTTTTAGTACCGATGACTCGACACAACTTTCGTATTTTCTTGATTGAAATAATGTTAAAATAAGCTGGAATTCTTAAGTGGCTGGTAGTGCTACCCTTCCTGCATTTGTAGAGTGATGTCCAGAAGAGTCCGGCCGCTCCTCTGAAGAAGCCGCGACGCGTGAGCTTCGCTCCGCTGCCTGAGAAGCACGTCGCGTCGCGGATGCCTCGCCGCCGCCGGGCGGGCGATTGCAAGCGCACAGGTAGTGTGCAATTGCATGTTCTTGTAATATCCATGCTTCTCGCATAAGAATTGTTTATTTCATCGGTAACCTTACAATTAGTACTAAAAAGAGCTATGATTAATACAGCTCTAGATATGAAATATGACTTACCTTTAGTGGAACGCATATATTGCATCGATTATTGGCATCCATACTTGGCCGAAACATTCTACATTTCAGATCCTCTCCTCGAATTCTGCCAGGAAGGTTTTGTGCTGCGCAAGGTTAGCTGGGTATTTTCCTTAATAGGTTTTCCTCTAGTTAAGCATCTGGTTCCAGCAAAAACGAGTTCGCAAACGACATTGTTTCTTTAGCCCTTTTACCACGCGCCAATTATCTCCCAGGAATCGATGGAGGAAGACCAGAAAATAGAAGCAGAACCAGGTCAGCCGGTATACATTAATTTGTCGCTACATAACGCTTGTGCCAGAAGAAATATCTTTGTTTGATGGAAAGTTTGCAAGAAAACAAAAGAAATTTTTCACTTTCCCTTAGGGACCAGAACATCGTATGTGGAGTAATCAGAAACAAATAAAAAGGGAAGAAAAACCAGCAAGCTGTCTGATTCCGGCAAACCATTTCACCCGGTTTGGCACTGGCTTCACGTTGTGTTAGTATTTATCTGTGGGGTATTCACCAAGAAAATGCAATATTACACATCAGAATGTAATTCATCTCCATCGATAAGTTATGAAGACCTGCTTTATAGCTAACCGATTCTAATCTTGCAGTTCCACCACCATCTCCGAACTTGTGGGGTTTCCATGCAACAATGCTGTGGTAATTAACGGCGTGGAAAGGTGAATCAAGAGCCTTATAATATATTTTCTTCTAGTAAAGAAGTTAAATATTAGTGACAGGATATTCGTTCAAATCTAATACTTTTATTGCAGTTCATCGGCGTACGACGTGTGCAAGTTGGTTGAGTGCGTGGAGGAGGAGGCGAAGAATGACGCTCTGGCGAGGGATACGGTAGCCACACCGGAACTGCCCCGTTGCTTCTCTCCCGAGTTGTCTGCCTTGCAAGAAGTGCACATCGGGGCGCTCTCCGTCCTTTCCGAAGCCAACGACACATTTGCAAGGGTTATTGTTGTCTATATAATTTAGAATTTTTTTAATGATCACAAGATTCCTTATTCATTACACAAATGAAATACGATATTTTGATACCAATATGAGTGTCCAAAGAAAAATAAATTGTCTTGTATCTTTATCTAAAAATTAAGCGACTGATTTTTGTGTATTGCGTTATAAATACGTTTAAAATTATTCACAACTTCTGCCATGCAGACCGCGCACGAAGTGTCGATGCTTGAGATCTGTGCCGCTCGTGGCGGCCAAGAGGTCCTGTCTTGGTCAGGTTCGTAAGTAACAACTATATTTAATGTAGAAAAATACTTTTAGTGAACTTTGTGATCCGTTATTATATCCGCATGCTTTCTTTCCGTTGTCCTAGCATAAACTATGAAATACTCGAGCTTTTATAGCTTTATTCCATGACTATTGTGAGTAAAAACGATTACAACAGTAGAGGCTACTTTCTTCTTGCAGACCTCAACTTCCTGAGCGTAATGCTTGGATTCTACGAGCTGCCTGAGTTTAGTAAGTAACGAACTTTCCTGTTTAAATATAACGAGAATCATTGAAAGAAAGTTTTGAGATATCAAATAGCCCTGGTCAAAAAGCTCTCTCATGGTCCCGTGCTATTTTAGCGAGTGAGAGTTTAAAACTTGCAAAAAAAAATTGATGATTGGCGTTGCTTGAAGCTTTTCTGATATGGGAAATTTAACCAGTCGTTTATCTTTTGTAAGTCAATTCAGCCTACAGTCTTTATTTTCTATGCACGATGAACGAGAGGCCGACTGAAGAATTCGAAGAGCATTCCCAAACGTAAGCTTTTTTTCTCTCCTTTATCTGTCTTTAATCCTTGTTATTAACGGGTTGATTGGTGTTATTCATTCCTTATGCTGCCATAGATATTTACTTTGTAGTGATATTTCTTTATGAGTCTGCTGAAGAGAGAGAGAGAGAGAAAGAGAGAGAGAGGGTTAGGGAAGCTGATGAAAATAAGGTGATGAATCGTGTTGCTTTCCTTGCAGTCTGGTACTCGGCAACGTGGTCGCTTCCTTCAACAACCAGAGCCCCTTGGATAAATACAACAATGTCGCGCCATGCCAGGTATGAATACTAGGTGCAAGGTGATGTTCCTGATGGGTGTCTAGATGGCCCATCGGGCTCTATTCCATAGAGATTAGGCAGAATGGCGCCTTATCATCTAAATGTGCTTGGTAAATCTTTGCGGCAGCAACCTGTCGATGATGAAACAAGCACTGAGAATGACGTCACCGAGGATATCAGAACATTTGTCTGCAACCGAGGTCATGATTGGACACTCGCCCAGCTCTAATTCTCAATTCGTACTTACTTTCTCCTGCGCCTGCCGTATTCAAGGCTAATTAAGGTATTTAACAGCTAAAAATGAGGAGCCTTTCTTTGTATTCCTGTAAATTTAATTAGATTCTATGTGATCGAAATTTGAATGCTGTAGAGCACTTCCCTGTGCCTTTCCCACTTCTCCTGTGAATTTTGAAACTAATCGACGGCCCTTTTGTCATTTTTGTCAGAGTTTGACCGCTTGCTTGTGAAGTTTTAAGTTGTAAGATATAGGCCTATTTCCTTCTGAACAGATTGTAACAGAAATATGGCATCTTGTTTGAAACTCGTAGAAGTTGTCTGTACATTGGTCTCTGTAAATCCCCCCCCCCTTTTACTTCCTTTGCCTTGTGCGAATGTCCGTAGTTTTCTTTCCAGTTTTTCTTCCTGCGAACTTTCAGAGTTTTGTTCTCACTCGCTGTCGCAAATAAAATATGACACGTGCTAAGCTTTTGTTGTTTCTGAACACTGGTCCCACAGGGAAACCCGCCTACGTGGGCGTATGAAGTGTACGTGATCATGTTGCAAGCGCTAGAAATCGTGGGTGTTCAAAGTATACGATAGTACCAACTCTGGAAGCCATCGCCTTGAGACCTCATCCTCTTTTCAAGCAAATTTAGTTATATACTGGACGTGCTAAGATGTAGTAGCCCCTCATTATGAGTCTTAACTCCAGTATTTGCCCCACTTCCGTCTTATCTGACGAAGTCCGGTGGCATTAACATTCTGTCTCGCCTAATAAATAACTCATTGGCTCACTCTGACCCGGTAGAGAAATCGCTGGGCCCCCTCCTGAGCCAGTTCCTTTCTCAAATGGCAGTGATGGTGATGATGTCGATTGCCATGGGTACAGACAGGAACTGATATGCAAGATTGCCGTGGAAGAGATTTGAGATGTCGTGGAAGAGAGAGAGAGAAATGGATGGTGATAGAGAAAGGGAGTGGGAAGCTAGGGGGAGAGAGAGAGATTAAACTCGTGCCCTACGATCCACCGGGACTGTCGACGTAAAAATGCCGCGGGCCGAAGAATGAACGCGGTTAAATGAGATAAGAATTTGCCAAGATTTCGCTTTCTACCTTGCTGTCGCCGTCTTTCACTCTCACTCTACGTTTATCTCTCTTCCTTTCTTTCTTCTCTCTCTCTCTATCCCCCCCCTCTCTCTCTCTCTCTCTCTCTCTGTCCTTCTCCCTATCTGCCTCTCTCTCTCTCTCCTCTCTCTCTCTCTCTCTCTCCAACAATAAGCTAAATTGTGATGATGTCTCGGAATGAATGACCGGGACACTTAACTGTGACGGCATGCCGTGTCGTTTGCGTCAGACTTGCAGCAGGCATTAGCCCTTTGTCTTCTCCTATCTCTCTCTCTCTCTCTCTCTCTCTCTCTCTCTCTCTCTCTATGTCCTCCCTTTTCTTCTATCTCCTCTCTAGGACCTCTCCGTATCAGAGAAAAGCGATATTGCCTACCCGGGGTCAAGCTCTATTTTCTCTAAAATACTTCAATCCCCAGGAATAATTTTCACCTGATAACTGCCAAAGTTCGCGTTTCCCATTCATATTTTGAATGTTCCTTACTTGAAACTCTCACGGAGTCCTCAAGTAGTATGACGCTTTTCGTGACATTTTGTTTAGGTTCTAAAATAACCCGTGCATAGTAATGTAGTTACTGTGCACTTTAAACACTTCTCAGCCTCATTCCCATCGCAGACACCCTTGAGGCACGCGAATAGGATGTAGCCCGAGGTGGACGCACACAGTGATGGGTGAAACGCAGCGTCATGTAGAAGAGTACTCAATCAGAGCAGAGAGAGAGAGAGAGAGAGAGAGAGAGAGAGAGAGAGAAAAGGGAGAGAGAAAGACAGAGGGGGAGAGAGGGAGAGAGAGAGAGAAAAAGAGGGAGAGAAAGAGAGAGAGGGAGAGAGAGAAAGAGCGAGGGGGAGAGAGGGAGAGAGAAAAAAGAGAGGGAGAGAGAGAGAGAGGAATCAACATGCGTGCATCCATTCTGTTTTCTGAAATCTTACGAGTCAACCTACAGTGCTCTTGGCTGTTTATTTCTCTGCACTCTTTTATCTTTATTTCTATACCTTTCCTCTTTCCCTTGGCTCTCTCACTCTTTCTCTTACTCTCTCACTCTATCTCGTTCTCTTATCTCACACTCTACTCTTTAAATTTCCTTTTTATTTCCTCTGTCTCTCTCTCTCTCTCTCGCTCGTTCTCTCGCTTTCTCACCTGAAACTTTGCCCTATTATTGAAAAGCATTGCAGTGATTCAGCAAAGTGCCCATACAAGTGTGTTCTCATCATAAGTATGTATATTTTTGAGTGTCTGAATAGAGATTAGAGATAATCCAAGAATGTACACAAGAGTGACATCATACGGTAGTATACTTTGTCATTTATTTCATGGCATGGGCAGAAAGTCTGCATCAAGCAATCATTGTCCGGTGGTCAGAACTATTCAGTCAACCATTCGGTCACCTCGAAGGGCTATTTCGAGTGTTATGATGTTGCCCTCGTTGCCGCCTCACTGATTGTCTATGCAGTTTCATGAGCGGAAGGGAGAGAGAGAGAGACAGAGAGAGCGAAAGAGAGAGAGAGAGAGAGAAAATCAGTTACTGCAATAGTTCGGTAGGGCAGTGCAAACGTGGCGCACTAAGATAAGGTGAACTGTAGAATAACAATGTCCTGATCACTGTATTTGGGACTAGCGAATTGTTCACTGAAAGGTAAGGCGCTTCTTGTGGACGAGCGACTGGTCTGGAGTGTCACGGGACCCTCCTTGGTAAGGCAGGGACACTATAATTAGAAGATCGCCCACCATCTGCAGACTGTCCTGCACAAAGACACCAAACAAGAAAGACACACAGAGAGAGATGGTCGGCCCCGCGTGTTCCGGTCTGTCCAATAATACTCCTTGCTTTGCCTTGCTGTTTTTGCACACCCCTCTACGCAGCACGTGAAACTTCGTTTGCACAGTAGTTTGTAGAAGAGTGACAACAATATTTACCCGAACCTGGACGGGACGAACATTCTGCCTTGCACACATCCATTTAACTCTCTTTGTCTCTCTCGTCTCTCTCCCTCTCTCTCTCTCCCTCCCTCTCTCTCCCTCTCTCTCTCACTCTCTCTCATTCACTCTCTCTCGCTCGCTCCGCCACAGCTTGCAAAAACAGATAAGAGGGCCACGTCGCGCACATAATGTGCTGAGCGGACAAGCGAGCGCATGTTCTCTCGTGAGATGGTCAGAAACCTCTCATCTACTTTGTTTTCCTATTCTCAATAGTTGATATGCACATGAGTAAGAATTATTAGTTACAAAAGAGTAATCAGTAAGTACTATTCAAGAGGAACCTTTCTGTAGTTCGTCTGCACTTGAGACTGTTTCGATATTGCCGCTTCTTCTTGTTTTGTTTCCAGTCATTTCACCAGCCAGACAAGCATTGCGCACTTGTCTTTAATGAGCACATCTGTTTCGAGAGATGGAATATGTAATATCCACAACTCGTAATCGCTCATCCTTTCTCTTCCTTATCTCTCACAAGAGGCCTCCGTTACTGCCAACGCAGCGATTACTGGCCAAACTTGTTATGTAATATCCTGTTTCATCACGCTCGATGTTGTCGTATTTGGCGACGAGCTATCGTTGAAATAGAGAGAGGAAGAGAGAGAGAGAGAGAGACAGATAACGAGAGATAATGCTATCACCCTATGGTGAGAGTGGTAGAGAAAGAAAGACAGAGATTGAGAAAGAGGAAGATAGGTTGGAACCGTCTGAAGGCGACATCACGACACTGGCAGTTCCACTCTGGTATTCGTGACCGCGTTAGAGAAAGGGAGAGAGAGAGAGAGGGAGGGAGGGAGAGAGAGAGAGGGAGGGGGAGAGAGAGAGGCTAATACATGGAGAGAGAGAGAGAGAGAATTGATCATGTGAGAGCAGAAGTGTGTTACTTGTACTTATTGTGCCACCGCCCAACCGGCATGAAATTGTGACAGTTCAGTTGTTATCTTCTTTTGTCTGACAAAACCTTTCCCTGCCTGAACCTTTCCTTTTTTTTATTAGCCGAGATTAAGAGTACCTTTCGGTGAACGGCGTCTCAACCAGGAAGAAGAAGGCGACGTAGCCTATGTCTTATCTGTTTTGCTTACAAGGCTTCAGACGATAGACGTCAGAGGGGAGAGAGAAAAGGGAGAGAGAGAGAGAGAGAATGAAGCGTTTATAGACGAAAACATATTAGAGTAAATGACAAGTTTGGACACTTAGTGAAACAAGTAAGATACTTGAAGCCTTGATCAGTTCTTTGGCCACTTCAGCTTGTTCAAGTCCTTGTGATCCAGTGATTAGACATTATTGCCGCCTATGCTTTCATGCTTTTCTACCATCTTCCCTCTCAGAAGTGGCCGTTCTATATCAGTCTAGCTCTCATTCGCTTTCTTTATCTCTATAACTCCCCTGCTAGCAACATGTTTACGTTCTCTCCAATATCAAGCTGTGCACAGAAGAAGGCTGTAATCACCCTGTCGAAAAGGAGAAGGAAGGGCGAGCTTATCGTCTGGCGAGTATACGTTTTTGCCCGCTGATCGAACTTGTCACTCATTTTTTTTCTTGCCATTGTCTGCTCTTTGTCTGTCTCTCGCTCTTCTTATCTGTTCTCTCTCACATTCTCACTCTCTCTCCTCTCTTTTCTCTGCCTCTACTCTCTCCCTATCTCTCTACTTAATGTGCTCACTCATTCGTTAGAAAAACGCTTTGTCTGTATATGTTCCGCTGTCCCGTCTTCTTTCTCCCCCAAGCATGCGATAATCTCTCTCTCTCTCTCCCTCTCTCTCTCTCCCTCTCTCTCTTTCTCTCTCTCTTTCTCTCTCTCTCTCTCTCTCTCTTTCTCTCTCTCCAACAAACACCCCAGAAAAAGGGGGTCAATCGCTTTTGGCTATGGTCGCGCACTCTCCTTTATCACCTTTGCGTTCCTGTGTCGAACACTTGCTCAATTGCCTGATTGGGTCTTGCATTTTCCTCATACCTCTCTCTCTAATTCTCTCTCTCTCTCTCTTGTTAACATTGCCCCTTTCTCATTCCCTCTATCGCTCTTTTTTCTCTATCTGGGTCTCCTTTCTCTGTCTGTCTCTCTCTCTCTCTCTCTCTCTCTCTCTCTCTCTCTCTTTATCTCTTCCGTCCAGCGTGTTTACAGTGCATCACCCATAGCTTAATCTTGCGCATCAGCGTGTTCCATGTTTTTCGACCGTTATATCCGGGACTGTTATCATCTTTCTGCTCTCTCATCTTCCTTCCTTTCCTCCTCCTCCTCTCTCTCTCTCTCTCTCTCTCTCTCTCTCTCTTGCGCTCTCTCTCTCTCCCTTCTTATCCTACGGAAACAAAGTTCACTCGTTCGCTGACTTGTCTCTCTCCCCAAGTTGTCTGCAAACCTCTTGCGATGAAACACCCCGAATCTTTCCCTTATCCGAAAAGGAGCGGCCCAATTCGCGAGAGTGACCAAGAATGTGTTGGTGACGCTTAGTTGATCGCAAAAAAACGGAGGGAGAGAGACTGGGCAAATAAATGTTAGAGCTTAAAGATTAGCTGCTCAACTCTAGATGGAAAATTATGTATATCACCTCAATTTGAAGATCAAATGACGTCTAAGAATCTGCATATTTCACGGGATTGCTCGAGCCTCAAGTTGTTTTCGCTTATCTCTTCTATCTCTATCTTTCACTTCTCTCTCTCTCTCTCTCTCCCCTATCAACTGGCTGGCATGTCTAAATCTACTCTCTGCAACAAAAACGCTTGTGCACACATGTCTCAATTAATGATAGCGCGTCTTCATCTATTGTTGTAGACTGCTTCTTCTTTCACAAATGATCTTGCCAGAGTGTAAGAGACAAGTAAAGAGAGAGAGAGAGAAAGAGGGAGAGAGAGAGAGCAGTAATGACGCTGGTCTTTAACGTAATTCAGCTACTGTTTCGATGTCTCAATTAGACGTGCCTTCTGGGAACTGTTTTGAAAAATTCTCATGTTTGTCTCTTTCTCTATCTCTCCTTCTCTCTCTTTCTTTCTCTATCTCTCTGACGCATCCTTCTCTGTCTCACATCTTCAGCTGTGTACGCCTAAGTGGCAGCTTTGATCCGCGTGGTGCAACAGACGTCTGACGACTTGTTTCAAATATACACTCGTGAGAGAGAGAGAGAGGGGGGAGAAAACTTTATACCCACGTCGTTGATGTGAGAGGAACACGAGCAATTTGGTTGATATAGAAAAGGAAGATATGAATAAGGAAGATCTTTTCCCTTCGGGATTCTGATTAGAGAGAAGAAATGAGGGAGAGAGATGAAGAGGAAGAGAGAAAGCGTAATCCGGCGAGAGAAAGAGGGAAGTTGCTCCGGAGCGGTTTCAATCTACGCAAGAGGCAGATTAGCGCGCTTCTGGCACATCTCAAAGAGGATGGAGTTGGAAGGAAGGAAAGCGAGAGGAGAGAGGGAGAGAGAGAGAGAGAGAGCTGAGAGAGAGAGAGCTGAGAGAGAGAGAGATGAAGACATGCAATTAGTCATGTCTGTTTTGGACTTGCTACCTTCCTTTTGCGGACGCACACATTCTAAATCTCGTAACGTTTCATTGATAAATATGTGCAAATCACGCCATCTTATCATCTTTCCCCCATTCACTCTCTCATCAGCAGCGTCATCTTCCCTTCCAAATCAGTCTTGCCATTCCGAGAGTGTTAAACGACATTACAATAACTTATACTACGTCAAGGTCTCACGACGAAATTAGGCGCACAGCCGCTACCGTAATCCGCGTTGGCTGAGACGCTGACGACTTTAGGCTCTTTTGTTCTCGCAAATGCTGTCGACTTACGCGCACCTCAAGAACAAAAGCTCTATATTTAGACTTGCCTAGATGCACGTGGATTGGGCAAAGAGTATTCGCAAACACAGCTACAGTATTCCTTTCTAGACTCTACCCCCTCCCTCTCTCTCTCTCTTCTCTCTCTCTCTCTCTCTCTCTCTCTCTCTCTCACTTGCCCTACGATATCTGTCACTCTCTTCAAATCTCTCGTGCTATGTTTGCATACGTATGTACGGGTCGTGCATTCACACCCCTTCTATCAAAAGTTCACCTTTAGTTCGAATGGGAAAGATCAATTGCTGCCCTTTAGAATAGGGCCCAGAATATCTTGAAACGATTAGCACTGGTCGGAGTAAGTTAGCATGTCAGAACTTGACGGATGCAGGTGAAGCTCAAACCGTAGAAGCAGGTGGATATAGAGTGGGTGAGTAGGGGATCAGGCATGAAAGCGTAAACATGTACTTACGCATTCGGACAACCCCCCCCCCCCCCCCCCTCAGACACAATCTATGATTAGTCGCACCCGCGGCAAGTCTTTGTACTTTCTCTCTTCTCTGTGACGCCTCTTCTCATGTCAACCAGCGACTTTTCTCGCGCCCTCTCCCATCACTGATATTTATGTATGTAGTAGCGAGCGGCAGCTTTCTGAAACGGGCTTCTCTCTCTCTCTCACTCTCTCTCTCTTTGTCTCTCTCTTTGTCCTTCTCTCTCGTACCCTCTGCCTATCTCTCGCCCTTCCCTCTTCTGCTCTCTCTCTCTCTCTCTTTTCTCTCCCTCTCTCTCTCTCTCTCCTCTCCCATTCCAAAACGGTCCGTAAGCACGTGCCATTGTGTCAAGTGCTCCAGAATGCACTCGCCCACAAAGAGCAACGTATCTCGTTCTGCGACTCTTCATCCTAGGTCCTTTTAAGGCGTCCTGACCCCTTCTTCCACGCATTCATCCCCTGACATCCCTCCACTCCCCCCCCCCTCTCAGCCCTTCCCCCTCTCCTGATTTACAATGCATGCCCATGCCCTCTGCTACAGCCAGGAAGTTTCGGCACTTTGCGATTCCTCTCTCCTTTTTGTTGCGACGATTGCCCTCGAAGATCCCTGAGGGTGCCATCTCATTCTGACCCCTCTCTCTCTCTCTCTCTCTCTCTCTCTCTCTCTCTTTCTCTCTCATTGTAGTTCTCCATACCTTCCCTCATCAAAAAATCGTCCTCACCATCCTCTTTTTGCGCTCTTTCTGAGCCCAAAGGCCAGCAGCTCTCTGTGCTTATGATTACTGACCACGCGAGAGCCGGAAGTAACGAGGGGATACTGTAGCTGTTCTTCCATTTCTTTGTTAGTGCTCAAAAAATGGTAGCATGTATTTTTTTATTGTGCTTTAATAGTTTAACTTGTTTGTTTGCCTTCTGTTAGTTCTTGTATTCCAATTTCATTCGTATTCTTCATATGATTCTGTGGGAACCTAATTTTATTATTGAATAGACTACACAACAATTTAAACTCTTGAAATTTCACATCGCAGTTCGTTTTCCGTTTTCCATGAGTATTTATGAAATAAGTCTGTTGGGTTCTTGCGAACACAGTTTCATTCTCCTGCTTCTTTTGGGTGAGTTTACGTTGAATGAGATTTGTAAAAATGGACGAACATACCCGAGCCGACCCCATGTTGTCATAGGCTGGAAGAGGTTCTAGGTACAAGTCGAGAACCCCACTTCAAAGAACATTAGTTTCAACACTCAGCAATTACGACGCTATTCAATGAAGACTTACAATTAGTCGTCTAGCTGATATCAACATCTATGACGAACGAATCTTTCACTCATGCAGATAGTTCGTTCTACTGACGCAGGTTCCCATTAATGTCCCAATTAGCAGAATACCGTATCACCTTTTGAGTTTACAAATATAATTGTGTGCCTGCCCACATTTTCATAGATCCTAAACAGAGACCAGAACCTAACGATACGTGTCATGCAATACTTACTGACTTCTATTTCTGAGCACCCTAACTTTTTTTTACCATTACTTCGCTTCTTCGCTAGACAGCTGAAATATGTGCGACATTTAAAAGCGTCTCTGAAAGTATAAATACCGTTTCTATGTTTTGAGAGAGAGAGATAGAGAGAGAGAGAGAGAGTGAGAGCGAGAGAGAGGAAGTAGCCAGCCAAGCAGACAGCAAACAAGATGCGCTACATCACCGTTCTCTTTCCAAGGTTGCAAAACGGTTCAGGGTGGCTCGAATTGCTGATGCTGAACCGCACATGACCTTGTATGCGGGAAGTCGAGAACGGCCAAGGGGGAGCAATGGGAGAGAGAGAGAGAGAGAGAGAGAGAGGGAGAGAGCGAGTGAGGTAGGGATAGATTAGCGATAAGAGATAAGAGATATTTGTTTCCTGCCTGGCTTGTCTGTATCTCCCACCCCATTATCCACCAACTGAGTGATGGTTTAACTGCTCGTCTTGCAACTCTTGTCTCTTCTTGCAACTCCCTCCTCCCTTGTACCTGGTGAAGGCAGGCACGGCTGTGGAACATGGCGAGACCATTGGTTTCATAATCTTTTTTTCCTTTGTCACCTTGTTCAGCCCTGCACTATATCTGCTCTCTTTCTCTGCTTCTCAACTTCTTTCTTCTCTCTCTCTCTCTCCCACTCCCTCTCTCTCTCTTTCTTTCTCCCTTTTCTTCTGACATATCTCTTCCACTCCATATATCTCCCTGTCTCCGTCAAACTTGTACTGTTATTGTTCTTCTCGAGATTTCAATCTAGCCAGTACAGTCACACCCTTGGTGTTCGCGTGGCTCCACGGCGCACCCGTGACATCTTCTCTATTTCTCTGTCTCTCTATCTCTCTCTCTCTCTCTCTCTCTCTCTCTCGCTCTGTCTCTCCTCTCTGTACCGGAAACGGTCGAAATAAGGTTCTAGCTTGAAACATACATGAAAATTTATGTATACAGCATTGAGATGGATGACACATACAGACAGAACTGAAGAAGTACGCAACTTTCTTCTCTCAGTGCGCATATCCACAGATATCCGTTCTCTCTGTGAAGGGGGGGGGGGTAGTTATCTGCCTATTAGGGAGAGAAGAGAAAGGATATTCAACGACTTGTGCTAGAAGAAGCCACGCGAACGTGCATCTGTTTCCAACTTCTGCTCTTTCTCTTTTTCTCTCTCTCTCTCTCTCTCTCTCTTTATTTCTCTTTCTCTCTCTCTCTCTTTCTCTCTATCTTTCCCTCTCTCTCCTCTTCCTTTCAATTGAACCATGTGATGCCCGCTTTCAGCGATTCCCCCACCTACTCCTGAATTCCGTTCCTGTCGTTGCCAAAAGCTAAAAAGAGGCTGTGAACTAGCGAAGGCATCCTTCTGGGAAGAACACATGCATGCAAACTGCGCGGTGCTTCTCCAAACTCTTTCAACAGTGAAGGAGAGAAAGAGAAAGAGAGAGAGAGAGAGAGAGAGAGAGAGAGAAGGCGCATCTCTTCTTTCTACGTGCATACACAGAGAGTAAGTAGTACATCTACTCGGTGAGCAGAAGCGGCTTTCCTAGCCGATCAAACAGCACTACCATATGTAACCTGAGAGTCTCTCACCCTCTCTGCCGCCCTCTCTCTCTCTCCTTGTCTCTCTCTCCTCTTCTCGCTCTCGCTCTCCTTTTCTCCTTCACTCTCCTTCTCTATCTCTCCTTCTCTCTCTCTCTCTCTCTCTCTCTCTCTCTCTCCACAATATGACTCCTCCGAACCTTTCCAGGACTCCTTTTTCGATGTGTATGCATCACACGACTTACAACTTACACGAAGCCTAAAAAGGGCAGTTATGCCCTTTCTCTTGTTCCGCACAGCAGAGAGACCGGCTATGACGGAGAGCAGAAGATCACTCGCGTCATGTCCCTGCCTCTGTCCTCGTCTATGTCAAACCCTTCTCTCTCCCAGACTCAATTGGGTCTACTCCCGATTGTAGGCGCTGGGGAAGTGAGAGCAGAGATGCGTTTCCTCTCTTCCCCTCCCACCCGTTCCCTTCCTTCTCGGACGCTGATCAGCTGCCCGAGTGCTACAAAATGAACACATCCAGTATTTATAGCAACGTCCTCCTACCCTTAGAGTTGCGAGCATAGCCACTTCTGAGTGCTTTACTACTTTTCTGCTTTATGATCACCTTTTTTCGTTCGTGCCCTTCTTCCGCTAGACTGGACGAAGTGGTCAATCGCGACATTCCCCGGTGTCTACTTGGTGGCACTGCCTGGTGCATTAAAGAAAAGAATTTTTTTTAAAGAAACCGGAACGTTGACCGTTTCAGCCTTCTTTTTTACGGAGACTCCAATTACTATGAGGGCTAAGAAGTATACGGATTTGGCTGGAGTGACCAATGTTCAAGTTAGCATTGAGAGACCACTGGGTTTTGCTTGCATTCTCCACCGGGCAACTCAACCTCTAATTCGCAGAACGAGAGCAGACAAAGTAAAGGGGGAAAACAGAGGAACATCCGTCCTCGTTTGATTAGACTTCCTTAGCGTGTGACACACTGATTACGTCCATCCTTGACCTGGCCATGGGCTTTTAGACTTTTATCAGCGGGTGAAACCGTAGCAGAGCAGAGATTTCCTTGTCTAGTGAGGATTTCTTAGCGCTTTATCCGCGTTAATGCGGGATTTTGTTTTGGTGGCAAAAAAACGATACAGGGAGTTCTCTGGATACAGGGAGTTCGCTTCAGACGCAAGCAAGTCAGCTAAACAGGAAGCGACAAAGAAGAAACTGCAAACAACTAGCGGATTACTAGGGCAATATTTCTACAAGACCCGACTTTAGCCTGTGGATTTCTTCAACAGGTTGCATCAAACCATTGGTAAAAGAGAAATGGTCAAGAGTGACTCGTATGTATATTTTCGTCAAAAAGGTCACAAAATTTTTTTTATTATTGAATTTATATGCTTTAAAATTTATTAGAACAAAAATTAGGTGGGAATGTTTTTGAAGGTGATGAGGCACTTCACATAGAATTTGCTCTTTACAACTGCGTTGAGAGTACGATGGAAATGCGTGGGCGAAGTGCAAATAACTGTTCTCCCTGCCTTAGGCACCTTCTAAGGCTGAGCGAGACTGTCTGAGAGCTGAAGCGATTGGCAACTGCCTAATTAGGCGAAACAACGACTGGCCATGTGTCATTATACTCTCTCTCTCTCTCTTCTCTCTCTCTCTCTCTCTCTCTCTCTCTTTCTCTGGCTGTCTCCACTATCATTCTCTCTCTCTCTCTTTCTCTCTCTCTCTCTCTCTCTCTCTTTCTCTCTCTCTCTCTCTCTCTGTCATTCTTTCACACCCCCTTCACAATATTTCGGCCATATTTCGTTCAACAATGAGCCGGTCATTTTGATGTGCCAGTCGCCGAGTTCGATCGCTCACTGTCCACCTCGTGTCTACTTAAAAAAGGAAGAAAGAGATACAACTAGGATGGGAGAGAGTTGGAGAGGAAGTGCGAGCAATGGAGAGGAAGCGAAAGAGAGAGAAGGAGAGAGAGAGAGAGAGAGAGAGAGAGAGAGGAGAGTGAAGATACTCAGGGCTGAGTTACTTGTTTGTCTCATGTGCGTTGGCCATCCATGTAGCATCACACACAGTGTTCACTTTTATCTATCCTTCATCACTTTCATGCCTCGCATTTTCGCCTGCTCTCTCTTCACTCTCTGCTCAATCTCTGCTCTCTTCCTGCGCTCTCCCTCTCTCTCTTTTGTCTCTCTCTTCCCGTCTCTGTCTATCTCCTCCCTCCTTTTCCGTCACGCTCACTCTTCCGGTGGACTGTGTCTCCTGTCCATCTCTTGTGGGCGCGCCACCCCACCCATACTCCATTGCGGGCACTATCGGTTACTGGTCAACGTTTCTCTCTCTCTCTCTTTCTCTCTCTCTCTCCCTCTCTCTTTCTTTCTCTCACCCTCTCTCTCGCCCTCCACGACGATTTCTTTCCCTTACTTCTTATTCTGTGCCTATTCTCTCTTTCCCTCAAGCACTCTCTCTCACCCCTTGATCTCGCTCCTCCTACCTTTTCCAACTTGGCACTTCTCATTCTCCATGCATGATCGGGGGCAACGTCTAATTCGCTTATCACCACCACTAAATTGTTAGGGTTGGCGAAGAGAGGAAAAGAGAGAGAGAGAGTAAAGAAGGAAGAAGCGACTTAGAGAAAGAGAGAGAGCGAGAGAGAGAGAGAGAGACTAGCGAGTTATCTCTTCTTTCTTTTTTTAACATCATGAGAAAGAGGGAGGCATTTGCTTGTGCCCCCTGTGCTCATTCGAACTGTCACTCTTCTTTTGCAAGTATCACAAAGCCTTATCAGAAGAAGGTTTCCCAGTGCTTTTCCTCCTTTTACTTACTGCTAGAACCCTGCTTCAACTCCCAGTTTCACTGACCCTTTCACTATATATACATATGCTTAAAATTTTTACTTCTTCGTCTCGCTCTCACACCACTCTCTCAGTTTATTATTATTTCTCTATTTCCAACTACTATCATTCTTCACTACTTCCAAGCATCAACCAAGATACATACACAAGTGTAAGTAGGAGTTGTGGAACTGCTACTTTTTATACTCGAAAGCTTTCAATAGTAATGACATTTTTTCCTAGCTTAGTATAAAATTGTAGAAGTTGTCATACTTCGCTGTTTTTTTGCTCTCTCTCTCTCTCTCTCTCTCTCTCTCTCTCTCTCTCTCTTGCTCGCTTTACCTCTCTCGTTCTCTCTCTGTTCCCCCTCTCTCTCAACTTCAAAAATCCCCATATAAGAAGCGGATATTCTCACGATATCCGGAGAGCGGTTCCACCTTCTGAGCAGCGCAATCTCTGGCGTCCCTCAGTGGTGATCAGGCTACAATTGGCGAAAAGCACTATGCGGAGCAAGGCGTAGTGCCAGGTGAATGAAGAACGGACCGTCTGCCATTTAGCCGCGTCTAAAAAAGGCTCCAAGTGCTACCTCCCACCCATTTTTAAATCTTTTTTTTTCTTTAAATATACCAAGAATCTGTTGCCTACGCCTATAATTTCTTTCCTTTTACGTCTGTCTAATTAATTGAGCTTTTTCTTGGTTTACATGTTTGAGCTTATGGTAAGCAGGGAATTATTTTCAATAGATATCATCTCCATGTGACTGCAAATGTTCAAGGCGTTCATTTTGCATTTAGTTCTCTTAATCTTTCTCGCTCTCTTCCTCTCTCTCTCTCTCTCTGTCTCTGTTTCTCTCTCTCCCTCCCTCTCTCTTTCTCTTTCTCTCTTTCTCGAATATCCTTCATATGATGGTCACACATTCTGCGCACTGTTGCCTCTTTTTTGTGTGATTCATTCGAACGGTAACAACGAACACATAAACAACTTTTTACGCATGCTTCCCATCAATCTCTTTCTCTATTTCTCTCTCCAGCTCTCTCTCTCTCACTCGCTTTCTTATTGTCTCTCTATATTTCTCTCTCTCTCCCTCTCACCTTCTCCATTTCTTTCTCCCTCTGTTACTTTGTTCTGTGTTAAACCCTTCTCCTATTTCCATTTGCTTTTTTCTTAATTTGTTCCTTTCTATTAGCGAACAATTCCTACATTGTCTTTTTTCGGAGCCTTCTATTCTACATTTCTCTCTCATTTGATTTAACAGTTTCTGCGTTCTTCCTCCTTACTTCATCGTTTGCTTATTTTCTTGCTCCTATCCTCATTTAGTATCATATTTAGCCAGATGTCCATGTTCACTTTACTCTACTTTGACCATCTCTCTCTTTATCTTGATTATCTATCGCTCTCCCAGGCTTTCTCTCTCTTCGAATTTATCCCTCTCTTTCCCGCCCACTTCTCTCTCTCTCTCTCTCTCTCTCTCTCTCTCTCTCTCTCTTTCTCTAGCTATTGATTTTTGTCGTCTCCACCCATCAAATCTGCTAGGTTCCGCCACCCGTTTGTCAACTGCCTTGGAACGGTACTCTCACAAGTATCGGCCGAATGGAACTGTGCCGACCGCCTGATGATCCTCCCCTCCTTCTCTACTGCTCTCTCTCTCTCCATCGTTTTAATTCATTCTCTATTGTCTACTGTATCATACGGTTGACATCATTTGTAAATCTTGCATACATTGTGAGTGTTATAATTAGTAACCCTGATGTCATTAAAAATAGTTATGATCCCGTTACTTGACTTTTAGATAACTTGTTATTACATTTTTCGCGCGCTTCTAGAAGATTAACTAGTGTTCCTTGTTCCAGACTTATAAACCTTCTTTACGATGAGAAACCTAGAACAAACAAATATGGGAGCGAAAGAGATCCAATGAAAGATTGACAGAGAGAGAGAAAGAGAGAGAGAGAGAGAGAGAGAGAGAGAGAGAGTCAGCTAGAGATAGGAAGAGAGAAAAATGAGTGAATGACTCTAAAAGGTCAGGTCCCAGGTGTTTTCCTGAGCCCTCTTAGTTCGTGGAAGGCGTGCTCAAAGAGCTTCAATCTCTCTCCATCCTGTTCAGAGTCCTTTGAGTGATTAGAGAAAATGAGGATATGAAAAGTATGTAAAAGTTGGAATGTGATGAGAGAGACGGAAGTGTGAGAGGATGGTAGGGAGAAAAGGAGAGTACAAAAGGGGACAAGAGAGAATGAGAGTGAGAGAAAGAGAAAGAGAGAGAGAGAGAAAGGGAGAGAGAGAGAGGGAGACAGAGAGAGATAAGTAGAGTAATGGCCTAAGCCGGTGATCTGCATGCAACTCCCCATTGCGCTCCTTTACACCCACCATCCAACCTACTATTACTCTCGCGAACCTGTCAATCGTCCACCAAATTCCGTGACACCTTTTTGCCTCTGCTTTCAAGCACAGTCCACCTCCACCGCCTGCCTTATCTCCACTCAATCTGTCTCTCTCACTCTCTCACTCTCTTTCTCTCTCTCTCTCTCTCTCTCCCTCTTTCTCTTTTACTCGTTCAGAACTTTGTTTGTTGCTTACTCGCAAAGTGTGGCGGGCAGAGTCGAGTTGCAGTTTGCAGGTAATGCAAGGTCAGAGGCGAGAATTACTCTCTCGAAACCTTTATCTCTTCTACTATGATTACTCGCTCGTGGTCTCGTGTTTTTATACTTTTATACTATGTGCCTGCCTTTCGCTCAATTCTCTCTCTCTCTCTCTCTCTCTCTCTATGGCTGATTCTCTCTATATGTCCTTATCTCTCTCTCTGTCTCTCTCTCTGTCTGAATCTCTCTATCTGTCCTTCTTTCTCTCGCTTTCCACCCTTCCCCCCTCAAGTCCTCGCAACGCCCTCCCCCCACGGTGCAGATTCACATTCATATGTCCATATTTATCATGATGTGAACGCGACGAGTCTACTTCTCGGTACGCTTATGTCAGGCTATTTTTTTCCATAATTTTTTTATATGAACGTGAATCAGTGCAAGTCTTTAACAACATTCTATCTTCCCCTCACCTTTTTTTAGTGTTTTTTTTTTTTTCTTTTTCTACCACCTGTGAGAGGGTTTCAGTGACCCCCCATCTACTTCATATATGTACATACATAGTTCAAGAATTAACGATACTACTGTGGGCTTTTTTCCTTTTCTCTCCAACTCTGAACTGCAACATAGCCGCTGTTTCTCTTGTTTCGTTCCCAACTTGAGCTAAATTGAAGGGAGTGAGACAGTGAATCCGTTCTTTCGTCAGTGGCCTGTTACCTCTCACTCTTTTTCTGTCTTTGTCGCTCCCAAATCACTGTCTCTTTCTTCTTTATTTCTCTATTTCTCTCTGTCATCCTCTCTCTCTCAGCATCTCATTTTCTCTAATTCTCTCTCGTTCCCGTCTCTCTTTTCTATCGGTCTCTTGTTCTCTTTCTCAGCTCGTGCAACGCCCTCTCTTCTCTTCCTGTTGTCAACGGATCACCTCGAAGCACTTTTGCGGTCATGCCCTAGAGACCCAGCTAAGATCGCCCCCGAGCACTAGGGTGAACAATGTCATCTTCCTATTTGGTATGTCTCTTATCTCTGCTAGTCTCTCTCTCTGTCTCTCTTTCTCCCTCTCTCTGTCTCTCTCTCTCTCTTTCTCTGTCTGGCTCGCCCTCTCTTTCTCTCTCAAAGTCTCCCACCCTTTGTCCCCCGCTAAGCAAAAGTGAGCGAAAAGCGTTCGCGCCGGCTCCGAATCATCATCGCCCTAGGTTGTCGATGTTTCTCGTGCGCTTGTTGAAACAGAAAGATAGTGATAATGAGGAAGTGAGAAAGACTAGAGAGTGAGAGAGGAGAGATATGAAGAAAGAGAGGGAAAGATAGAGAGACGGAGAGAGAGGAGAAGAGGGTGAGAGAAAGAAGAAAGAACGCCAGCCTAGGTGTCACTTTTGTTTTCCATACCGTGTCCACCCACATATAGCGGCCGTCAGGCGTTTTGGAAAATGTTTTCACTTCTTTTTCCGCCTTCAATTGTCTCGTTTCAACTCCTTTACATATCTCTCTCGCTCTCTCTCTCTCTCTCTCTCTCATCTCCATCTCTCTCTCTCGCTCACAATCACACCCTCGTTTCTCTTTCTCCCCTTTTCTCTCCCTCCCTCTCTTCCGTTCGTTCTCTCACTCTCTAATTATTAATCATATATGCCTCTGCCGCAACAGGGATGACTGTTCTTCCTGGCTTCTCTTCTGCTTCTGAGTCGGCAAATGCGCCGCTTACCGCAGCCGGCCCAAGGAAAAACACCAACATAGCACCTCTATCTTTTTCTTTCGTCTCTCTCTCTCTCTCTCTTGTGTCTCTTTCTCTTGCGTCTCCCTCTCTTGGGTCTATCTCTCTTGCATCTCTCTCTCTCTCTCTCTCTCTCTCTGTCTCTCTCTCTCTTCTTTTGTCTCTTGCTCCGCTGCTTCGGAAAAAGAATAGAAGCTTAGAAACCGCAAGATTCCGCTCCACCCCTTTCTGCTCAACGTCCCGCTCCCGGCTATTATGTCTCTCTCTCTCTCTCTGTCTCTCTCTCTCTTCTTTTGTCTCTTGCTCCGCTGCTTCGGAAAAAGAATAGAAGCTTAGAAACCGCAAGATTCGCTCCACCCCTTTCTGCTCAACGTCCCGCTCCCGGCTATTATGAAAGTATCGTAGCCCGTCCGGGGCGAGAACTGCAGACAACTAACAGAAGAAGAGTCTCCATGTTATGACCATTTCTTCCTCCTAGTTATTAACGGGATGTGGTCCTAGTTAGTACAAAGTTGCCTTTGCCTATCACAAATGATCTAAGCTGGTATCTTCTTGATAAGGCTCATCCACATCAACAACCCCCACCCCTGTATATCACTTGCCATGAAAAGGTACTGCTAAGTGCTAAGTTTTTGGGATGTGAGTTTAAATGGATATATCCGAGGACTCTATCCTCCCCTCCCCAGCCAGATATCGGATATTACAATTAGCTGCTCTTTCGCACCCGCTCATACGATCACTGTTAATTTCTTCTCAGCCACCACGCATAATTTGACACGTAACATTAGACGTATGCCCCTTTAATCCTTTTAAATACTCTTATCGGACTTGTAAGTATTCCTTCTATTTCTTGCATTTAAGTATATTTCTTTATTTTTGCCCTGATTCTTTCTTTTCCTCATGAATCGCGTTCAATCTTTCTCACCCCCCCCCCTACGATACCGTAACTTCCCCTGATTTCCAGGCGGTCTCTGTCCACCTCGACTCGATCCCCTCTCGGATGCCTGCAATGCTCTCCTCCTGCTTCGGCGGTGGTGACCTACCGTACACTTCCCTGCTCTTTCTCAATGTATGACTACAGTAATCATCATTATTTTTTTCCGTTTACTTACTATATGGAATTTCAAAGGGGGTAAAAAAACTAGCAGTGCTCATTGGTTTCAGATAAACTCTCTGCAACACGATTAGTTGGTTTCTGTCCGAATGATTCGCTAAAGGGTGTGTCCTTCCGCGGACCGTAGATTAGGAGAGGTCTCCACTCTCGCTATCGTTAGCCCATCCCTCGATCTGTCATGAAAGA
The DNA here is from genome assembly GCA_945643635.1 of Allodiplogaster sudhausi. NCBI lineage: Eukaryota > Metazoa > Nematoda > Chromadorea > Rhabditida > Diplogasteridae > Allodiplogaster > Allodiplogaster sudhausi. The sequence continues at coordinate 9,495,583 of CALZFC010000005.1, forward strand.
GAAGAACAATTGGGGTGAACGAGGTTAACATTCGGGGTATGGCAGACAAAGACGGCGAGTCCGTGAGAGACAAAGGGATAATCGTGGCACGGCTTGACCAGAACGACGATGCCAAAGGGAATATGCTCTATATCCTGTTCAAATGGTACGCTAAATATCCGCATTCTTTAGCCTCTCTCCCTTGATTTCTAACTTTCTCTCTGTCTGCCTCGTCTCTCTCCTTCTCCATCTAACTTTCTCTCCCTCCAAGCAAAGTAAAACTCTCTGATTCCTCTCCACTTTCTCCCCAAATTTGGCGCTCACAACGCATAAATGTGCCACTCGTTTCGTGGAGAACTTTCCTTTCCAAAACAACTTCCTCTGCTCACCACAACTTTTAGTATGAGAGTATTTGGAAAGTCTCTCGAGATTATGAGGTTGTGACGGAGGAGAGGCTGCTCGGCTGCGCTAAGATAGTGTCCAGCTTCATGCGTCGTCAAGAAAAAAAAACTCAATATTCATTTTGAGAATCGCTACGCCACACAAACGAGCAAACTACTACTACTCATGAGAACTGTTTCAGGTTGCGAAAAATTCCAAATACCTTTATCCTCCTTCTCCCTCTCTCTCTCTCTATCTCACCCCTCCCTCCTCTCCTCTCTCTCTCTCTCTCTCTCTCTCTCTCTCTCTCCTCTCTCATGATTCAGCTGATGGCACAGTGAGAGTGGCCATGCTATGGGGCACCTGATACGCAGTCCTCAACTCGAAGATTCACCACTCGATAATTACTTACTCTCAGCGTTTTCGAGCAAGTTTTAGAGCCAACTCAAACAGTTTCAAGCAGCCAACAATAGACGCGTCGGCGTCATTGCAGCAGATTGAAGCAGCTGAAACAAAGGATGAGCGAGAGAGCGAGGGAGGAGGAGAGAGACTAAATGAGTGGTAGAGAAAGAGAAGAAAACCTAGAGTAACCATTGGAACGTCCATATTCATGCAGTAAAGAATTACCGAGTTGAGTATGTAGGCTTGTTCGAAATGAGCTAGACTTTCCCGATCGTGCATTTTCACTAGAGAAAATTCGGGCACCGGATAACAATGACCCCCGACAGTGACCAGGGGGGGGGGGTGAAAGGCACGGAAACTGGTTGTCCAGGGCAGAACCTGATCTCGGGGGGACAACCTCTGTGGGACACATGAACATCCCCTCTCGCAAGACCGCAAGCACTCTCACTGATTGCGCAATCATTTCCTATTTCAATATTTCCCCTTCCGAAAGTTTCCATCCAATTTGACGGGAAGTATGTATGAAAATGAACATATCTATAGCTCGCGGTCACGCTATCGCCAAATTACTAGGCTCACTAGACGGCGTACACAAAAACGTGTGTTTCTCTGTCCTGGCGCGGGGTCAACAACCGGATATGCTTCAAGCTTAATCAAGGCCGATGGAATCTTGAAGTGATATCCGGAGAAAGGTTATCACCAAGCAGCATAACACCGCATTTGGCACTCACTGACCTTTTGAGGGGCTGATCCGCGGCTTGTAAACACGAAAATATCCATAAATCTGACGGCAAACAGAGACACAAACAAGCATGTGAGAGTTGTCATTTCATGTCTATTCCTCTCTCTCTGTCTCTCTCTCTCTGTCTGTCGGTCTCTCTCTCTCTCTTCCTCTCTCTCTCCCTCTGTCTCCATCTCTCTCTCTCTCTCTCTCTCCCTCTCCCCCTCTTCCTTCCTCGTTTTAGACTTCTCCGAGATTAACGGGCATTGACGACTCCGTCATCAGACACGTGTATGGCGTACCAGATGAATGGCAGACCGAGAAAGAGTTTGGAATCAACATGCATTTGCGCTTCTCTGGCTAAACAGAGCTAGAGAGCGGCAGAGATGAGAGAGAGGGAGAGAGAGAGAGAGAGAGATGCGCAACATGCCTCTAGCCTGAGGCTACTGACGCAATACTCGAGATTAAACGGGACTGCGGGCTCGAGCGAGAGAGAGAGAGAAAGAGAGAAAGAAAGAGAGATTGAGAGGGAGAGAGAAAGAGAGAGAGTGTGAGAGAGAAATCCGAAGGAACGTCCGGAATCCCCTCCCTCTCCATAGGACACACATCGTGTGGCATTTAACCGGGGGCCTGCCTATAAGATGAAAAAGAAAAGCCAAAACATGCAATCCTGCGTCTATCCACGGCGGATGAATACAACATTCAGAAGAAATAAACAAGACGAAGATGATGCGCGAGCGATGAATAAGAGAGAGAGAGAGAGAGAGAGAGAGAGAGAGAGAGAGAGAGAAGAAGAAGAAGACTACTTCCCCCCGCCCCGAAAGCCTACAACCAAAGGCAGTCATAATATAGCTCGAGAAGGGCTCTCCAGGTGCTCTCTCCTCACTCCCTAATAGTGGTCATCCGAGTTGATACCTGACCCCATATCACTGGCGTTCCATCTCTTCTTTCCCATCCTTTTTCTTCTTCTATAACCAATTTCAATGAAGCGTTCGCTTGCTGTAATGTAATGCGTTGATTAGTTCATTCATACTTTGTCGCAACATTGAGCAGCCGGCTTATAAACTTTTTATAGTCTCGGAACTTTGGTTGTGGGATGATTTCTAATGTCATTGTAGGATTTAATAAAAAAATGTTTCATTTAAAATTGATGGTTATATTATAAAAAAATTATTAACTGAAGAATACAAAATTACAGTCACTCGAAGCTCAACTGGCGGGGTCAGAGTCTGCAGCAGCGGCTGCCGCGGCCCCTTCCGCGTCTCTTTCCGCGTCCGAAGCGTCGGCTCTCCTGTCCTCCTCGAGCACGTCTTCCACTCCGACAACTCCGTCTTCCGCCCTCTTCTCTCCCCCTCCCTCCACCCTGCCCTCTCCACTCCTCTCTCCCTATCTGTCTGCCTTCGCCGCCGTCGCTGCCGCGTCTCGCCACAATAGCAAGCTGGCGACGTCGGTGGCGGACTCTCTCGCGCCGACTGCCGACCAGCTGTCGCAGGCGGCCGCCTTCCTCCTCGCATGCACCCAAGCATCCGCCCTCGCGCCCGCGCCCAAGAAGGAGGACGCCGCGGCCCTCCCACCACCCCCTCCCACCATCCCCCGACCCATTCCTCTCATGCCTCCACGATTGCCCTCCGATCTCCTCGCGCAGCAACTCCAGCAGCAACAGCATCGAGCAGCCGCCGCAGCAGCAGCTACAAGCAATATGCTAGCGTGTAAGACTACCATTAATTTTTTTAAATTATAGTTTAAAAAGATTAAATTTAAAACTTTTATATGTATAGAGTAAAAGAAGAAAAATATATTAAGACCTCCTCTACCAAGTGCAACCTTTCAAAATGTCAATGAAAATGCAAAGAAGCCAATTACAAGTAATTCCGCCCCCACTTGTGTACAGGTGCTCGCCGCCTTTGAATAGAGGTACGATAGGAGAAGTGGCAAGAAGATGTAGTCTTGACCCGTCGTGAAAATCGTATAGATATTTACATACATGAATAATTTACGAACAACACTAAATATTTGGTTTCAAAAATAATAATAATTTTTAATAACCACCTCTTTCTATAGCTCGCAACAAACTCGGCCGTTCGTATAACCCGGGCCGGCCACTCGCGATGGCCGACCGCCAGAGGATTCTGCAGCTCTTCGAGGAAGGCCACAAGATCAGCCACATCGCGCGCATCATCGGAGTCACGCACTCATGCGTCAGCAAGATCATGACGAGGTAGCGACCGATCGAGATATCTCATGAATAAGAACCGGGGCATGGATAGCGGAATATTCAATCTATATTTACTAAAAGTGTAAAGTGCAAAATCACTTGAAATCACAAAAAAATTCATTAATCAAGTGCAAGAAATTGTTACGAATAAGTTTTGCATGATCTAGATATCGCCGGACCGGCTCGATGCATCCGCGCTCCTTCAGCGGCTCTTCGTCATCGTCCTCTACCACAGCCGCTCCCATGCCTGCCGCGGTCCCGACTGGAAAAGGACTACCGTACCTTTCTCCCCCATTTGCCGGCCTCCCTCCTCGCGCTGCTTCCTTCTCAACGGCCGACGACGTCAAGCAGTTCAAGATGATGAACAACAACGCGGCCACCACTCTCTCCCCTTCCTACTTCAGCAAGAAGGGAGAGCAGCACGATGACGACTTTGAGAGACGCACCACGTCGTCGAGACATGCGAGGTAGGCAGAGAGAGAGAGAGAGAGAGAGAGAGAGAGACAGAGAGAGAGAGACGAGAGAGAGAGAGAGACTAGAGAGAGACGAGAGAGAGAGTGGAGAGAGTGAGAGTTAGAGGACGACAGAGGGATAGATAAGGTGTCATATCTTTCTTCCTTTGCATCCAATATCGTTGTAGTATGAAAAATTATAAATAGAAAGGGCTTAGAAGGATTCTATTTTTGTCAAAGAAATAACATGTGTCGAAAACTATTTGTTACATTTTTTCCTTTGTTTTCCTGGATTCACTAAACTCTCATAGTTCTCGCGTGACGCTTCTTCATTCCAAATAAACGCATACGCAACAGCAGCTAAAACAACGTAATTTTTCCTAGGATTTTTTTTTCGCTTCGTCCTTTCTCCTTTAATCCCTTAATCCCCTTTGACGTGCGGCTTCTCTCGCACTTGTGCTGTATTACGACGAATTTTGTCTCGCTCTCCTTCCTTCTTTTTTCTCTCTCATCTGCATCTGTTTACGAGAGGAAGTGTACGGAAGGCTAAGCTAATCGAGCGCGGTATTTCGGTGTGCCCTTAGTGTTAGAGGAGTCATTCTCCATCATTTATATATACTTGTACAGTAAGCTGAGATAGGACCCCCCTCTACTTTTATTAACCATATCGCAAAAAAAGAAGTTCATCCCTACTTGTTTCCATGACTACTTTCGCAGAGTAGAGTACGGTAGCCGAAAATGTTCTCTCTGTCCAGAAGAAGGAGCCAGGAAGAGTAGTAAGGGTCTAGCAATCAATGCGTTGAGGGGGCTGGCCGAACATTTTTGGTAGTGGGCCAACATTTAGCTAGTATGGTAGAGAGAAGCGAGTGAAGTGAAGGAGGAGGTAGAGAGAGAGAGAGAGAGAGAGAGATAGAGAGACGGAGAGATTGAGATAGAGAGAGAGGGAGAAAGAAGGAGAGAGAGAGAACGCAATCAAGCAGTATATTGATGGAAATAAATTTCAGCCCGATGCACGATGACGACCTGGGCAGCGAGTCGGAGAAGAGCGCCATCAGCTGTGACGAGAAGAGTGGTGAGGAAGAGAGAGAGAGAGAAGAGAGAGATAGAGAAAGAGAGAATGAAAGAGAGAGAGAGAGAGAGAGCGGACGAGAGAGGAGGGCATAATAATCTTGTAAAAAAAATTTCACAAAATAATAAATTTTACTCATTAAAATTTAACAAAACGGAAATATTTAATCTAATTAAATTGAAAAAATATAAATGAATTGCAGAGCACTCGGCCTCGCCCAGCTCCCGTCTCTCGTCCTCTCCGTCCTCCTCCGCCTTCTCTCCGCCGGCCTCCTCCACCAACTCCGCCGCCACCGCCGCTGCCATCTTTGCACACTTTACAGCCGCCGCAGGCCGCAAGCACTCGGGCTATTCCATTGAGAGGTCGGTTGAGGGACCATTGGGGGGTGGCAGTCTTGTGGTCATTGGGCATAAAGTTCATTTATGATTCTTTCGCCAATTCAAGAATGTCAAAGATCACTGGTGACTCATTGTTTGCTGAACGCTTTCCACACAGCATCCCATTTAGAATGTAAAGCAAGAAGATGATCAGAGCCGAATTAAACTATCCATCTTCAGCCTGCTGAACGCGTAAGCCGATGGCGTTGTTGTGATTACGTGGAGATGCTCCGTCGTCCGTCGCCTTCCCTTATCCCTTTCTCTTCTCGCTCTCTCTCTCTCTCTCTCTCGACATTTTTCTCACTCACTCTCCATCATTCCCATGCTATTTCCACTCCCAACGTTTGTTGAATATCTCAATCCAAAGAGTAGCCATCACCTCGTCTCCCCTCAGGATCGGTCGCTTCGCCAAATCTAACAAATCACCTCATTCGAGAGGCAATCTCCCGCCATAAGAAAGAGCGAAGATTCACAGCCATTTGTTTTCGAACTCCCTCAATCTCTTCTTCATTTCTGCATTTTCTTTCAACTGCTTCGCTTTTACAAAACGACATTGCTAAAATGCATTTATTGCTACAGACATGTGTACATCTTTCTTGGTGAACTCCAACCCGTTGCCCCGCCCCCTATTCACCGTGTGAACAGATCAGCTCTTCTTCTTGTCTGTATCATAGATAGAATGTGACTTGCGCCATTTGCGTTCAATACTCGCACTTTTTGTGTGTGTATAATACACTACTACGCTCTGCCTGTTTGTATATATTTACTCACTCAACACCCCGCCCTACAGTACACCTCATTTACATTAACTAACCTGTCGTATCGGAAAGTTGTCTGCTTCCCTCTCTCTCTCTCACTCTGCTCTCTCTCTTCCATAAATCAGTCTATTCACGACAGGGATAATTTATCAGCCGATTATCACAGTAGAAAGCTATAGCGACCTGATGAACGCGCCGTGCTGTGATTTGTCTCTCTAATTTGTACTTGTCACTTTACAGTAAGCTTAATGGCTTACAGTACTCGCTTACTTGCGCACTCGTAATTGCGTAGACTGACATCTTGTCTGTTCAGTTTGCCTGCTTCTCTGTCTGTGCATAGTAGCCTCGTCTTGCTTCAGATTGTATTTGCATATACATAGTCGCCTACAGTATGCCATACACTGTCTTCATTTCGGTAGTATTTCGTGACTTCAGGATGACTGAAACTCAGATACATAAATGCCATAGCTTCATCTTCACTGCTTGCCATTTGACTGACTTGCTGAGTCTATTCGAGTGTGTTTTTGTATCTTTTATTTCAAGCATATTTTGTGAGTTGTATCAGTTGTGCACATGGATATTTTGGCACGTGGAGAGCATGAGAATGCAAGTATAAACAACAAAATATTTCCCTCTTCTTTCAAGAATTTCAGCACAAAATCAACAATATTGAAGAGTAATGGATCTAAAAATTATAACGCAGATGTCTTTTTAGAAGTTTTATACAAGCAGCTCTCAGCCTTTTTAACTTGAATTGCAAGTACTGACAGAAGTGAAGAGTCTAAAAAATATTTGACTTTCCCGGTTGTACTCATTGTGTGCCTAGCATCAAGATCATCCCGTGTACTGTAATCCCCGATCATTTCCTTTCTGCTCTGCTTCTCTCACATTTACCCAGTGTCTCACTCTCTCTACACAATATACTCGCTCTCTACTCTCTTGGCACGCCGTTACGATGTAACGGGAATAAAGTTCATATATCTCCATAGTCTTCAGTCACAACTAAGCGATTTTAAAATATTTAAAGTATAAAAAGAAACCTGAAGAATTCTAACTTTCATTATGAGTAAGAGTAACTTTCGACAAATATTCTTAAAGCTAAATATTCACGATTATTGTTCAATCCATGCTGAATTCTCGTGCTTCCCCGTTAATTTATTTCAAGTGAACAGTTTCACTTCCGAGCGAACGGATTGGTAACTTTCAACAGTGCTCGCGAGTTCAAGCTTCAATGAGAGTGAATGAGAAACGTAGTGAAGAACAGAGAAGGAGAAAGAGAGACTGCGAGAGAGAGGCTGAGAGATTGAGAGGTGGAGAGATATAGAAAATCAGTGAGAGACTGAGAGAGGGAAAGAAAGAAGGAGAGAGAGAGAGAGTGGCAGAGAAAGAGCGCCGGGGGAAATGGCAGAGCGGCTATTTGCTGATAGTCTAATCGCATTAGAAATGAGTGCCTTAAAAAATGATATAAAATCGGATCGAGCACTGCATTAACGCGCAGGAAAAATAGATAATTTAACGGTATTGCGAGAGAGGACGAAAGAGGGAGATAATGAGAGAGAGAGAGAGGGAGAGAGAGAGAGAGATGAAGAGGGAGAGAGAGATGAAGAGGGAGAGAGAGAGAGTAAGAGAGAGAGAGAGAGATGAAGAGGGGAGACAGCGAGAGCGAGCGACGGCCAAAGAACCGACCACGTGGCTTGCAGTTTATCAAACAGTTCACGTCAAACGCTCTAATCTGCTACTTTTGCGAACTGTGTTTCGCTCTATCGCCCCTTTATGTTAAGATAACGTATACAGTTCCTTGTTGTTATCCATAAACTTCTCTAACTGTGAGTCTACATATGTATGCACATTTGTATGTCTTTTATTTACATACATCTGATTTCTCTGCTTTGTGAATAAAAGGAACATATATTTTCTTCAAACGCGAATTTTTTGGGCAATAAGAAGCAAATGTGTCAAAAACAACATTGATGATTGAAGTATACCTTCTTTATGTTCTTCGTTTCTAAAAAAAATATAATAAAAATAACAAAACGAATTACTAGCTGTATTTCATTCCTTTTACTTGCAATGGAAAAAAGCAGGAGAAGTCTACCTCAAAGAGCCGACTAATGAGTTATCGGAGGGAAGCTGGGCTATTTTCGACATGAATGATATTGCATGCCAATTCCAGAGAGAGAGAGAGAGAGAGAGAGAGTGTGTGTGTGTGAGTAGAGAGTGAGAGAAAGATGAGAAGAGAGATAAAAACAGAGGGAAAAAGAGGGAGGAAATGAGAGAAAGTGGAGAACTAAACAGAGACTCGAAATTGGAGTGGTAATTTGATTCTTTTCTTTGTGCTTCTTTGCGTAGCTTCACACGTGGATGGATTTCATGTAAACATGGGGATCCGCTTCTCGATCTCCATGTTCATTTGCTGGTCTCTGTAAATCAGAGAACACGGTTCGGGACACAGCAAGATGAAGGGTAAAGGAGAATGAAGGAGTGAGAGACAGGGAGAGAAGGACAAAGAGGGAGAGAGGGAGGAATAGAAGTAGAAAGAGAGAGAGAGAGAGAGAGAGAGAGAGATGGAGGGAGAGAGAAAGAGAGAGAGAGAGGGAACGAAAAGGAGAAAGAAGGGAGGAAAGAGTGGCAGCAACAATATGGATGAAAAGCCTTCGGCCCAACATGCAACTGACGTGAGCATTTCATAAGGCCATCGGGCCTAATTAGTCTTTCCCAACCTTCACTCTCGTCTCTCTCTCTCGTCTCTCCCTCGTCTCTCTCTCTCACCTCTATCTCTCTCTCCCTCTCCATCTCTATCTCCCTCTCCTTCTCCTCTGTCTTTTGCATTACCCTCCAATGGTCATGCATCGTCGACATGTGTTTTTTTAGTCCACCTCTCACATGACCGCAATGGAGACTTTGTCAAAAGCCCTGTGAGAGAAGCGAGGGGAAGAAAGAAAAGGGCAGGAAAAGCCGCGCTTCCCTCAAAAACCATTCGTCAACAACCCAGGGCTGCGCTCTTCCTCTTTTTTCTTCATCTCTCTCACCTCTCTTTTTCTCTTTCTTTTTCTCTCTCGTTCTGCATCTATTATTTCTCTCCCTACAGTCTGCTTTGGGGCTTTTTTTGTTCGATGTCCTTGCCATGGCTCGGCCTTAAACAGCTTGCATTCTGCGTCCTGTATCTCTCTATCTCGCTCTCACCCACCCTCTCCCTCTCTCGCTCTCTCGCTCACTCCCCCCTCCCCCTCTCTATCTCGCTCTCTCTCACTCTCTTATCCTCTTCCTGCTACTCCTTCCAGAATGGCTGAGTCATGAGTTCGCCGTCTTGTCTGCCCGTTTGTACTGGTCATTCTCGGCCTTTCCTTCCCAACCAGTTCGCATAGCACAACGAGGCGTCATTCACTCGTTACCATTTTACAGATCATTTCTTTTGGTTCGACGGAATGCTTGCTTTGGTTCTTTGTGGCCTTCACCGTTCTCTATTCTCCCTCCCTGCCTTTCTTCTCTCTCCATCTATCACTCATTCTCTCGCTCTCTCTGATGATCTCCATTTCTCTGTTTCACTCTCTTTATCACCTTGCTTCTTCTCTCTCTCTCTCCTTCTCTCCTATCTCCCTTTACCCGCTCGACGAACTCCTAGCCGCCAGCGCCCAAACGAGGTCACGCTGAATGTCGCCGCGGCCGATGATCTTTCTACATCATACATTCTGTCTGTTGGTATATTGCTCTCTTTCTCTCCCTCTCTCCCTCTCTACATACATAGATATCTCGTTCTCTCCCCCCTCCTTCTCCCCTCTATCTCTCATATTTATTATCTTTCTTGACCTCTCCCTCTCCCTCTCTCCCTCTCTCTCTCCTTCTCTCTCTCCCTCTCCCTCTCTCTCTCCTTCTCTCTCTCCTCTCTCTCTTCTCTCTCTCTCTCTCTTTACTCTCTCTCGTTCTCTCGCGAACACTGCAATAAACGCCTTTTATATATGAATTCACTTCTCCTCCTCTCTCTCCCCTTTCCGTTTCAACTGTTACAGCTAGCCGTTGACGCCTGCGCTGAACACTGCTCAAACTCACCGTTATCCTCTCGGGCTATCATTTCCTTTCTAGCTCTCTCTTTCCTTCTCAATTTCACTCACTCTCTCTCATTCTCTCTCTCTCTCTCTCTCCCGTGATGGATTGGTGTGATCAGCTTGGATGTGCTGTGTGAAATTGCGAGGCGGAACTCGATTGGAAGCTGCTGGCTCTCCATTTATTTCTCTCTTTCATCTCCCTGTCTCCCTCGTTGCCTTTTCTCTCTGCTTCCGTCTGCTTCTCTAGCACTCTCTCACTGCTTAGTTAGCGAACGGATCCGTCTGTGTTCCCTGTGCCTCTCTCTCTCTCTCTCTATCTCTCTCTCTCTATCTCTCTCTCTCTCTCCCTCTCTCTCTCTCTATCTCTCTCTCTCTCTCTCTCTCTCTTTCTCTGTATGTTGTTTCGTCCTCTGTCTCTCTTTCTCCTCCTCGGCCATCTCTGTCTCTCTGATCCCTCTCTTCTCTTCCATTGCTCTCGCTCAATCACGTGCCCTCTCTTTGAAAACATGGCTTCAACGCGCCCAGGACCCGCTTAACATCAACATATTCCTTCGCGCCTATTTCTCTTTTTTTCTTTACGATATCTTCTGTCTCTCAGCCCTTCTTGCAACTATCCCTTCGCTCTCTTTCTCTACCTCCATATATCTTACTCTCTCTCTCCAATTCTATCTTTCTCTCCTTCGCTCTCTCTTCCTTCCTTTATTCACTATCCATTCCTTTCTCTCTCTCACTCTCTCACTCTCTCTCTCTCTCCTCCCTCTCCGTTCTCCCCCCTTCCACTTCCCTTTCTCTGCCATATCCTTGTCGATCTCAGCCACTTGCCTTCCAGATGTGCTTGCTTTGTAATTCCTTTTTTCCGGAAAGTTCTTCTCTTTAAAAATTACTTTATTACCATATCTTTAGATTTATCTTCTTCTCGCTTCTCATATTTTCTCTCTCTCTCCTCCCCCTCTCTCTCCTCATCCCTCTCACATTCCCCTTCCATGAATCCACTATTGCCACCATTTCCTCCCCGACTCTGTCTCCTGATCAACTTGTCTGATAATGAGAGCTAGACATTCCGGCATATGATCTGACTTCTCCGGTAGAAATACAGTTATCGCTGGCAATCGGAGCCAGTCTTGTAACTCCCCCCCCCCCCGCACTTTTTTTTTTCTTTCTTTCTATTTAAAACTTATTTTCGTCCTCCTCTCAATGTATAAAGGTTTCCTGCACTTTTCAGTTTCTTTCCACTTGTTTTCCTTTTAAAAGAAAATACTTCCTTGCTATCACTCCTCTACTCTCTCTCTCTCTCTCTCTCTCTCTCACTCACTTTCTTGCTCTCTGTCTTTCTCCTCAACCATCTTCCTACGCTATCTCTATCAGTCTCAACATTCTCTCTTTTTTGTCTTGAAATGACTCATGAGACGCGGAATATCTTCCTACAAAAGCACGTACTGTCCTTCCCCCATTTCAAATTTTTTTTCTTTTGCTTTCACACTCTAACCTTCTTCCTCTCTCTCTCTCTCTCTCTCTCTCTCTCTCTATCTCTGACTTTATCACTCCAATCTCTCTCTTTGCTCTCTCCCTTCTGTTTGAAACTGATTGCATCAGAATTCTTCTTGTGCTTCACATTGTTGGCTCTACCCCCTCTTGCTCTCCCTCTCTCTCACTCCCTGTCTGTCTCTTTCTCCCTCATCTCTCTCCCTCCCCCTCCATCTCTCTCTCTCTCTCTCTCTCTCTCTCTCTCTCTTTTTATTTCTCGGTGCAATCAAACTGCTTAGTCAGCATGCTATAATTGGCATTTTATATTATAATTAAAGATATTGGCTTTCTATAATTGAATATTAATCCTGAATTGTTGGTCCTTCTGGTGCAAGAGACTCTCGAACTCACATCACCGACTATGAAAACTGAGCAAATTCCATGTGTCAAATGTTGGCTGCTGGGAATGTTTACGTCTGCTTCTCTAATTCTCTCTCGTTTTATTTCATCTTCAATCTCTCTCATCGTTCTCTCTACCTCTCGCAATCTCATTTCCTCTCTAACTCCCTCTTCTCTCTCTCTCTCTCTCACTCTTTCTTCCAATCTCTCAATTCCTCTCTCTGACTCACTCTCTCTGCATCTCTCTCAATCTCTCGCAGAACAGTTCACTTGTCATTATTTGTCCGCGTAGCCACGCGGCTCCATTGCATCTCTCACGGTGCGGCTTGATCGTATAAAAGAAGTCGGTTTTCTAGACTCTGAGCACTTGACTTTGCTCCTATTTTGCCTTACTTCCTTTTGTTCTTTCCTGGGATTTCCATGAATATCTCTGTAGAATGCGAATGAATCATTTTCAATCTTCAAAGAGCTAACATGTTCGTTCTTAGAAATTTCATTGGCATTTTATAAATGTCTCCTGACGTTGCATGGAAGCAAACTAATGGCTTTTGGTTTCAGTATTTCTGAACTTTAATTTACGAAGCGCGTCAAGAAAGAAAAGAAACGAATAGCGAGCATGAAGAACTTATTTCCTGTCAAGTTCGCAACGGAAGCAGTAATTAATCTTGCATTTTTGTCCTTTGCTCAAACAACGAAGGAAAAGTGGAATTCGCAACTGTCCTCGTGGTGTATGTAGTAGATATTGAGATGATGATGACAGGAGAACGAGAAAGAGAGAGAGAGAGAGAGAGAGAAAGAGAGAAAGAGAAAGAGAGAGAGATAGAGAGAGAGAGAGATTGAGAGCGAGAGACACCTGTGAGAGAGTAAACTAGGAGATATAGAGAGAAAAGAAAGGAGACTGGTATACGAGAGAATGAGTGGGAGTCAAAGTGTTAGACAAAGAGCTTAAGGTCGGATTAGAGAATCTGTGTTCTACAAGAAGTGAATGCGAAAGAAAAAGTGCCGCTGCCCTCGTGGCTGTACGGAGCTTTTCTTTCCATCACTCGGAGCCTTCTCGCTCTCTTTCTCCCTCTTTCTCTCTCTCTCTCTCTTGCTCTCTCTCTCTCTCTCTTGCTCTCTCTCTCTCTCTCTCTCTTGCTCTCTCTCTCTCTCTCTTTCTCAGTCTTTCGCTCTCTCTCTCTCTCACATTACTCCCATGCATGCACAGCTTTTCCTGTATGACCATTTCGCTATCTCTCTCTCTTTCCCACTCGGCCGCTTTTAGCTCTCTTCTTATTCTTTCTCTCTATCTCTCACTTTCTCTCTCTCTCTCTCTCTCTCTCTCTCTCTCTCTCTGTTCTCTGATACTTTTCTTTTTACTTTCTGTATTTTTTAGTCTGTGATGATCTCTCTGTCTCTCTCTCTCTCCTCGCTCTCTACGCTTTCACTATCTCTCATCTCCCTCCACCATTCAGCAGGTCGTAATTCACCACTGCAATCACACACCGAATGTCCCCCTTGGTCCGCCCTTTTTGCATCATTCCCTCCTCAGAAGAAACGAGCGAAGCAAGCGTGGCCGGCTAGACTGTAAGTTTTATCGCCTTTCACTTCTACTGCTCTTCCTCCGAGCATTCATTCATATCTTGAACAAGGGGGAGAGGGAGAGAGAGAGAGAGAGAGAGATTGCAGATGGAGAGAAAGAGAGGGGAAAAGAGATCAAAGAGAGAAGAACTATCTACGATTCTATGTGCTAAAGCCAGTCCTTGCAAACGTTGCTAAATGAAATTACTCATGATTGCTGTTGTTAATATTATCACTCTCTATCTCCCCCACCCTTTCACTTGTTCCCTTTCCCACTTGTAAATCTGCCTGGTCTTTAGTCACTTTTATTTAGCGTTTTCTCCTTCCTTGTAATGCTTCATTGCCTTCGTTTATCCTCTCTCACATTCACTCTCTTTCCTCTATTCCATGTTTCCTTCTTACGTTCTCACTCTCTCTCGCTCTCTCTCTCTCTCTCTCTTTCTCACTCTCTCCCTTCATCCAATCTCCGCCGTATTACTCTGTCTTTGCTGCACAGTCTTGACCGATGAGCGGTTCTTGATCTTCTACGTAAATGGTGCTGTTTCTCATGGACGTGCCCGTGGACTCCTTGTGCGTCTTTCCATAACACGGTCTTGAGGACGACCGTGAGAGAACCGGTCGGGTAAGCGCGTTCGTTGACAGCCTCCCCATTCATCGTAAACTAGAAAAACACAAGAGTATATTGAACGTGACGTCATGGAATCAGGCGGTTCACAAAGGGAGTTCCTCGAACAACTTGGAAAACGACAAAAGGCCAAGAGAATTGCATGCAGATTCCTGTAGCATAATTCTTTTCCCTGCCTGGTTATTTACGAAAAGAAACTCAATGGGTGCAGGCATTCGGTGATTATTTGGCAGGCCATGGTTAGCTCTTCTTTTTCTGTAGCCGTGGCGTCGTAGGGCGAGAATAGAAGGAGGAGTCATTAGTGGACAACGCGTGCTTCGTTCTGCTCTAGACAGGAAGAGCTAAGCTAGTACATTATGTCAGAGAGAGAGAGAGAGAGAGAGAGAGAGAGAGAGAGAGAGAGAGAGAGAGAAGAGAGAGAGAGAGAAAGAGAGAGAGAACGATAGAGAGAAAGAGAGCGAGAGAACGATAGAGAGAAAGAGAGCGAGAGAACGACAGAGAGAAAGAGAGCGAGAGAATGATAGAGAGAAAGAATAAGCTGGAAGTAATTTTTTTCATCCCCCGGGTCGTTTCACTGTCATGGGGAGTACCAAGAGAGCATCTCTCCTCTGAAATGCTGCCGGCCCCGTCAGGCATCTCAATTATTTCCCGGCCACGTCTCACTCATCCCGGTGACAAGACGACAGGTAAACTGAACAGTTATACTTATATTTATTGTTGAAAAACAAATATTGCTATATTTATGGATTTGCTGTATTTCACGACTGGATCATAGGACTTTATCAAGCATGCGGTTAACATAAAAATGCAAGAGCAGTCAGAACAAGATCAAACATGTGGTAAAAAAGTAAAAGCAGTTGTTTGGATGAATTCAAAACAATAAACAACAAGAGCAGTTTATAAACAGGGCAAAAAAGTGGGAGTAAAACAGAATTCAGCACTCGTTTTAAATCTGTAGTGTGTGATAGCGAATACTATATTCCGAGAACGAATTACTAATTATCGAAAAACTTAAGCATAAAAACGGATAATTTCACTGTTTATCAAAATATCTTTAAAAAATAAATAGAATGGCTTAATAAAGAGAGTTTAACTTTAGTTTAAGCTAAGAACATTAAGATAATTCATCTACTGTGTTGCAAGTGTATATCCTTATAAGTGCGATATTGGAATTGATATTAACAGTATGATTGCATTCCGTTCGAGACTTCTGAAAATTTGACGCATTATACAACAAATGCAATTCATGTGATAAGAAGTCCCGAACGGATTGCAATTGTACTGTTGAAATCAATTATAATATTGCACTTGACTGTTATAAGTTTGCAACACTTTCGATATATTTTCTTAATTTTTGTTAGCATAGACTGAATTTAACTCTTCGTTATTAAACCATTCTTCCGTATTATTTATGATGTTTTGGAGAAACAGTGAAACTATCCACTTTTAAGCTGAAAATTTTCGATAATTAGTAATCTGTTCTAGCAATTTAGGTTTCGTAATTACACAGTAAAAATACTTTTTTAATTGGTGGAAATGCTGTTCTGGCTTCCACTGTGTTTTTCTTGTTTACAAGCTCCTCTTGTTGTATTCATCGAGAAAACCGCCATTTTTTCCGCACGCTTGATTCAGTTCCGTCTTTTCGCGTTGTATGTTGCTTTGTGCTCATCAGACAATCTTTTTTTGCTAGCCGAATGCTTGATCCAGTTTCATCACTGTGAAATGTAGCAAACTTTGGTAACGGCGCTGTTCTGGAAAGTAAAAATGATGCCCCTCAGAGCAAGGATAGCACCGATTTCTTGTTGCCTCTCTATTGCTGTCTCATTTTTAACACTTCCTTTCTTCATTTCTTGCATTTGCTTCCTTCTCTTTCCTTCTCTTTTTACGTTCACATCGCTCCGCCCCTCTTTTTGTCTGTACTCACGCTCTTTCTTTTCGTCGACAGTGTCGCTATCTCTGCTTCTTTTTGCCCTTTCTTCTCTTTCTCGCTCGGATCCCTCCCAGACGTGAAATGTCGCCGTTTCTTTCTTGTACGAGGCGCCTTTCTTCTTCCTTTCTCCCGCGCCCAATTCTTTCTCCTCCCATTTTATCTCTAATTGACTTAGTGATCGCACTTTGTGGTTGCCTTTCTAATTCCCTGTGTCAATATCATCATCACCTTCATGATGTGTGCTAATGGTATTCTGTTCCGAAAGGGAAAAGGAAGAAAAGTGTTTTCTTTCGCAGCGACCCTCCCGTGTTCGCTCTGGCCTCTGCCCTTTCCTCCTCCTTTTCCGCCCGCATTCCTCCAATGCCGTCATGTAATGACATTCCGTACTGTTTCCCTGATGTTATGGTATCTGTCACAACCCTCCAAAACTGTATCGCTTCTGGACAGCTCTTTTTTACTAATGCGAAACTCCCACTTCTTTTATTCTCGGAATCGATTTTCTGGAATGATTTTTTTTTCTTAGAAAATGTACTTATATCTTTTTTTATAGTAGTTACAGACAGTTGCGAGACAGCTTTATCTGCTGGAAGCAAAAGCAGCGAGAACGGATCTTCACCGGTCGTTGCTACTTCTGGTGTGCGAGTTGGTGCAGTGAGTGCCGAGTCCAAAGGCGACATCTCCGAAGTCATGGGAGCCAAGGACGATTTCCACTTGTCAGCCCGGCCACTGATGGCAAATGCCGATGGCTCGAGGAGTCAGGTGACGCTCGAGAACGGCCAGGCTTCTCCGAAACCCAGTTGTTAGTATTGCTCAATGTTTTGCCGCCGATATTTTCAAATCAGTGATTCTTGAAGCGAGAAAAAAAACTTGACGGCATAAGACAAGTAGCTTCTCAGTTTACTGCTGCATTACAGCAATTTTCTTTTATATGCTCCTGAAAAATATTATTGTTGCGCTGAGACACTCGGTTGAATGCTTGTGAGTAGCAAAGTTTATTGTAAGAGATAAGTGCTGAAGAAAAAAGTTAGCAGTCTTTGATTTCTTGATCGCTTACCAAAAAGATTAGATGACCACTGCTACGTGTGCATCTTAATGAGACATTAAAGTGGACACTCTTTGCTTTCCGCGCTTATCTCTTCATTTTTAAGACCACGGCATTAGCAGTTACCAGGGGTGCTAGGAATGTTATCAAATTGCCCTGTAAATCGTCGCAATCTGCATGATTATGTTCGCTTGTAATTACTCGGACTTGTAATAGCTCTCCCTCTCCCTCTAGGTATTCTGCAGCAAGGAAGCGAGGTCACCAAGGTGGCTTTGATGTCATTCCCAGAGTAACTTTTGATGCGATCATGTGAAATTTATGTAGTTACTTTTGAAATATAACTAATAACAAAATCAATTAAGTAGCTTATTAATTAAAAAATATATTTAAATTTAATTTCCAGCTCATGATGGCGCGAAACTCGGTTGGATTGTCTCGGCCATCTTCATCGTGGCTGACATGGTGGGCGGTGGAGTCGTGGCCATGCCTGTCGCCTTCGTCCAAAGTGGTGCGTTTCTGGATAAATGATTAAGAAAAACCTTCGTTGCGGAGAAAACTATTAAGTTGGTCTGAAATGCGATATATAAACGAGTTCAGAACAAAGGTAAGACAACGTGGAATACTGAACCATTAGATGTTTAAAAATAGAACTATAAATGAACTGTGGGCAGGGGCGAACGGCTAATCAAACCCCCACATTGTTCTGTAGCTTAGGTTATTTTTTGTTGTTATTATTCTCCTTAGCACCTCAGGATTGTCCGAAATTCGTTTGTTTAACTTTTGTGGACGATTGGAGTAGTATTCAACATTAAAAAATATTTGTATATATATATTTTCAGTTATTTCACTTTACTCTATGGTCTTAATTTCCAACACACTCCTGTTCAAGTGTGGTCTATTTATTCTCTTAGTTATGCCCAACTATTGATCTTTTATTAGCGTCTATTTATTTTGCAACAACTTGCCTGTTTGATCTCATACGACGAAATTTGTTTGCTTTCTGCAGTTCATTTTTGTTCTTTTATATAGTCGTTCAGCTGTCTTAATGGGACTATTCTTGACTTCATTTCGGTGTGCTGTCACTTCCATGGGAAGGGTGTCGGTATGAGGTGGAGTTGAGAGCTAACAAGAATCTATACATCATTTGAATGGTGTTTCCATGCTTAAAACGAATCTGGCACCCATATTTGCAAAGCTTTCTTAATTAAAATTCAACATTCTCGAATATCTCATAATTGGTCGAATACGTTTGCCTTGCATGGGCAGTAGAGAAATTGTTTTCCTCATTAAAAACTACTCTATCGTAACGTTATTGCTTTCAGCAGCTGAAGAACTTCAAATGGAGGTTGTGAATGACAGTTTTAAGATTGCCCAGACACATAAGAAAAATTTTCACTCTTAGTGGCGAAAAATAGTGAAAATCTCTTTTTCTTCCGGGAATGAGAAGAATTTGAATTCTTAAGTTTTTTTATTAAGTCTTCACCATAATTTAAAAAAAGTCTATATTGAAGACATGTTGGCCTGCAGAAATATTTACAACTGAATTTTTTAATTTCTTAGTTTTCGGACGAACTGAATGCTGTTATGCAAAAATGGATGCCTAATTCGATTTGAGCGTAAAAATTGCAGTGAAATGATGTATCTGAAGTCGACCTCCCACCGAGAGGTTTTTCGTATTAGAAGAGAGATCAAAAAACTCTATTTACAGGGTAGATTTACTCCTATGGTGCACACAACATTCTATTTAATTCTCTTATGTTTACACTTCGTCTTTGCACACTTCTCATTCTTGTTTTCCATCTTAAGTGATCTAGTGGTTAGAATGGTGCAAAAAGGCAATTGTGGATGATGACATATCTATCCTGCGAGCATTAGACTCCGTTGTTGGCGTTGCGAGGGTGGGATGAACTTCCCTTTTTTGGTCTCTCCTTCTTTTTAATCTCTTCTTTTATGCAATCTCCTAACAAGTATTCTATGTTGCTCATGTTTTGTGCGGCCTTAATTCGTTAGAATCCTTCAATGTAATGGTAATGGGGGACCAGGATAGTCGCGCTCTCCGGGTAAAGGGAGATTTGTCAGAGGAGGGCTGAAGAAAAAGGAACTAGGAGGTGATTAATGGGCGAGAAATATCACGCGAAAGAAGTAGAGCAAAGAGTGCT
This sequence comes from Allodiplogaster sudhausi, assembly GCA_945643635.1. Lineage (NCBI taxonomy): Eukaryota > Metazoa > Nematoda > Chromadorea > Rhabditida > Diplogasteridae > Allodiplogaster > Allodiplogaster sudhausi. The sequence continues at coordinate 9,515,159 of CALZFC010000005.1, forward strand.
AGACGAAAACAAAAAGGGTGCAAGGAAGGATGTAGCTGCAGAATTAGGATCACAAGACGCCTACGTGATCTTTGACGGGATCGTAACTGTCCTTGATCTCTAGCTCTCTTTCTCTATATCTCTTCATTTCTCTCTAACTCTCTCTCTTTCACCTCTTTCCACTTTCTCTCTCCCCCTCCCCCTCTCTCTGCTCTCCTCTCTCTTTCACGTCTTCTCTCTCTCCGCTTTTATCTCTCCTCTTTTTGTGTGTGCTCTGGCGTCCATTCATCCTGCAGGCCCCTACCACATGTGTTTCCTCCCCCACTCCTAGTACTCTACGTCCTGAATCCTTTTCTTTAGTTTTGCCCTTCTTTCCATTTTCCTCTGTCTTTCACTACCTATCTCTGTGGTCTCTCTCTCTCTCTCTCTCTCTCTCAATCCATCACATTTTTCCCCCTGCCCAGTCCACGGTACGAGCAAACAATGATCGTGACTTGGCGGCGACTGCAGTCCATTCCCATTTGCTCTCTCTCTCTCTCTCTCTCTCTCTCTCTCTTCTCTATATTTCTTTTTTATATCTTTCTTTTCATTTCATCGGCGCCTTCCATCTATTCTTCCTTACCTTTCTTGTTAGCTCTCTCCTTTTCGAGTTCTCTCATTTACGCTTTGTCTGGTTCTCTCTCTCTTGCGCGCTCTCTCTCTCTCTCTCTCTCTTTCTCTTTTTTTTTCTCTCTCTCACTCTCTCTCTCTTCCTAAAAGCCATTCCAAATCATCCCGTGTTTAACACAAGCACTTGAGATAGGGTCAGGAGACCTCAGCTTGAGCACCGAAAGAGTTGTCTTCTTCTTCCTTTTTCCCTGACACACAACACGTGAATGTTCGGAACAACAAAATAGAGAAGAAGCATGGAGATAAACACAGGAAGTGATAAGAGAGATGGTAGGAGACTCATGAGAAGGCAATCAACGAGTGTACTGAAGTAAAGTGACAGTAATATATCAAAAGTGACGGAGTTATGGTAATCACATGATTAGCAACATGCAATCGCTGAGTTTCATATATACACTTCTTTATATTTTGCTTGAAAATTGAAACCACGTTTTCAAATAATGTAATCGAAAATAAAAAAATAAAAAAATTTGTGCATTTGTTTTCGTTAAAAATGTGCTCTCAATAAAAACTATTACAGGGATCTATTACGGCGTCTTCTTCATGATATCGATAGCGCTGATCTTCCTCTACACTGGATATCAGCTCGGAGTTGTCTGGAACACGATGAGGGTCTGTGTTTTTTTTTAATATTTATGTTTATTTCTTTATTCTAGTTGGGTAAGAAAAAGAAAACAATTCTGGTAATTTGGCTTAGCAAATTTCAGTAACAATAAGTAATATCGTTCGACAATGAAAAATGGCATTTAAAACGATGTTGATATTGTTAGAAACGCTGGCCCGAGTACCACGAGCACTGCCGCAAGCCGTTTCCGGAGATTGCGAAGAGGAGCATGGGTCCCGGAGCCAAGTCTGTTTAGAATTACTTGGCATTTCATTTTTTTAAATCTATATTTCACTCGTGCCAAAAAACAACTTTCCTTGCGGTGCCGTGACAATGATTGGAGCTTAAGTATGGCAAAAAAACTTAAATATGTCTGGGGCTGAAATCACCTAAAATTGAACAAGCTCTTCGAATTCAGGAAGTTCACTTCTCTGCTGGTGAACGTGACCCTCTTCGGCATCTGTGTTGTCTACCTTCTGCTCTCCTCCAACATAGCCTACTACTTTGCGGAGCACTTCCTCAGCCAATATATTGAGATGTCGTATTGCCAGGTTAGAGCGGAATTGTATAAATTGGGAGGGAAATGAGAGAGAGAGGGAGAGAGAGCGATAGAGAGAGAGAGATAAGGAGAAACAACGAGATAGTAAAGTCATAGCTCCGAGCAGAGGACAAAGTACATGAAAGAAATTGTGCTTGTCGGTGAGAAGAAGGAAAAAGGGAGAAGTGTACACTCTGGAGAGTAAAGAGCGCGACTGTGTGAAAACATTTGCTCATTTCCCAGTCTGGGAATAGGGCTGTGGGTGGAAAGTAAATATTGCAAGTATCGCAGAATGAGTAGATCCTCTCTACAGTAGAGAAGGAAAAACAAACTAAAATCAGATTGTCGCGAGCTAGTGAATGGGAACGTAGTAGTTTGTGATGTAAACTCGGCATGGGGATATGGTTTAGGATTTGAAAAAAATAGGTCTGACCCTATGTTGAGTAGATGGTTGCAGTGATTGGAGAAGGAAAAAGAATACAACCCTCGAAGCATTTGTGCAATACTGGCAATTCCAAAGCGTAAATACATAAAATGAAGGAATAATGTCAAAGTGACTGGCATAAGTTACAGACCATCGTCGTGCTGGCCTTGCTACTCTCTCCTTTCACTTACCTCAAGAGCCCCGCTGACTTCTGGTATGATTTGAAGTTTTTACTAGTGAATGATTATATTATTTTTTCTAGTGATGATCGATGGGCAGTTATGTCAACTGGAATTAAAATATTTAATCTAATAATAAATAAGCTGTAATGAATTGTTAGCTGTAATGAATTGTTTGAAGAAGAATGGTTACAGGCCCGTGATTGTGCTTGCGATGGTTACGACGACCATGGCAGTGTGTATGATTGTTGGTGGAGTGGCGAGAGATGCGGAAGGTTAGAGAAGAGGAGAGAGAGTGTGTGTGAGAGAGAGGATAGAGAGCTAAGGATCCGAATCAGAGAAGCCTTTCAATTAGACCTTTTGTTAATTTGTGTATTCTAAACAGACTAGTATTAATTGAATGGTAATTTTCTAATTGAAACAGACCAATATTTTGTTGCAGGTTGCTACAAGGCTGCGTCGTATCCAGAGGTTCGCTCGGACCAAGTCATCCTGTCTCTTGGTTAGCTTGCTAATTATTGTTCAATATTTTTCGGTGTTTTTTCGGTTGGATTTAACAGCAGTGAGATTGCGCGATTTCTTTAAGGCACGTTTTTGTTCGCCTTCTCTGGCCACTACGTCTTTCCTACCATCCAGAATGATATGCGAGAGCCCAAGAACTTTACCCGCTCCATCATCCTTGGATTCACGCGTTGGTTCTTTTGCTTAATTATTTATAAGTTTATTCATTTAAAGACTTTACAAACGGTTTTTATTGCCTGTATATCGTGGTTCTACATGATCATTCTGTTGCTTGCTGAATGAAAGAGCCGATGAGAGAGAAGAGTTCAACATGTTCACAGTTTTCGGTGTGCCAAAGAAAGAGAGAAAGAATGGCGTATCCAATTGCAGTGGTTGTCTGCCTGTACATGCCAGTCTCAGCCATTTCCTTCCTCGTCTACGGCGATTCTCTTCAGCACTCGGTCAGCTCACTTTCTTTATTCCTTCTTTTTATTCTTTTTATCACCTCAAACAACGTATTCACTGTGTATCTAAAAAAAAATTCTGGAACAAGCGCAAGAACGGTTTTCGTGGACTATAAAGTTTTGCTTACAATTGTATTAATGAGAAGAGAGAAAAAGAATGTTTTGTTCTTTGAGGTTATCTACTCGGTGCAGACGAACTGGCTACAGCTCGGTGCGAACAGCATGATTGCCGTCCATTGCATTCTTACGCTGGTTAGTCGAGAGTGGCTGAGAGGATAGAGAGAGAGAGAGAGAGAGAGAGAGAGAGAAAGAGAGAGGGGTGAGAGAGAGAGAGAGTGTGTGTGTGTGTGGACACAGAGAGGATAAAGCAAAATGCGAGGAGAGTCTTCTGCAATGAGCAAAATTCAATTTTTCTACAATCGATATTTCGAAAAATACTCGTGTAGTTCCAGAGAACATTTGCGAGATATACATACACATCACTGAATTGAAAAAAAATAAGTGAGAGTGAGGAAAAGATAAAGATAATTAAAAGAAAGCGTAATTCAGGTGATCGTGATCAATCCGATCAACCAGGAGGTGGAAGAGTTCTTCAAAGTTCCGCATCGTAGGTTTATCTTGATAACTTAATTTGCTCTTCGTGTTCTTCTTATCAGTTCGTAGTTCCTCAGTTTTCCCTAAAATGTAGAAGTTAGACACTAAAAGACACTAATATAAAAGGTCTAACCACAAGTCATTCTATATAAGCAGGAATTTAATCGATGTTTTAAAGGATTTTAATCGATGGCAATAACTTTGTGAATCCATCCTGTTATTTATTTTTGTTTATATTTAGGAATACTATAATTTCCCTCAGACTTTGGCGTGGGCCGCTTCGTGGTTCGCACATGCGCTCTGCTCTCCGTCGTCTTTGTCGGCCTCACTGTCCCCGACTTTTTCCCTGTAAGTTTATTTTTTATTATCTATTTATTTTCATTTATTCCGTTTGGCGGACTCTTGTTCCTACCTATGTTCGATAAAAAAGACACATCAACTTTTTATTGCCATTTTTTTGGGTGCTACTGCTCTCTCTCTCATTAGTAGAATACTCAGTTATAATATTCACTCTCCCCAAACCATCCTTGCCCGCTTTTTTCGATCCTCGCTATATATATACGAAATCCTTTTTTTTCATGGGAGTCATTTCCATCTAGAAATGTTATATATAAAGAAGAGATAAAAAAAAGGTGTGGAAATAAAGAAGATTTTGGCTTAGGTGATGAACGTGGTGGGAGCGTCGACGATACCGCTTGGCTGCGTTGTGCTGCCCTCCTTCTTCTACATGTACATCCAGGCTGCTGAGGAGTACGAGTGGAAGAGAGACGAGATTCCTTCATTCAGAGAGTAAGTTTACTTTAATTATTATTTCAATTAAATTATAAAAGTCGACCATAAATGCACTGTATTGAATATTTGAGATGAAAGCTGACGAGCTACTAAATTGGAGTGAGTAAACAAAAAGCACAGGCAACTCTATGTTATATGTCACAAAATACTGCTACTTCTTAACCTACTTCGTAGAGGCATCTTTGAGTGCATGTCAATAATGTTTGATCATCTTCCAGTGTCCTCTACCGCACGAAGAAATCCACTCTCTTCATCAACATAGTTGTGCTCTGTAAGTGGCAGCCTATTTCGTCTCCTTTATTATTGTAGCTTTTTAAATATTATTATTGTCTTGACTATAATAAAAAATATCGCGTTTGTTACAAGTCGGAGTGATAAACCTTGAATTTGTTCGAATAATAATTCTTTAGCCGTCGCCGTCTTTGGCGGAATCCTCGGACGTACCAAGCAATTCTCGGGATGCGAGAGGCCGCTTTCTCCGCCCCCTGCTATCTCCAGCCATTCATCACCCAGAACGTCACCGTCAACACCAATGCTGGAGGTGAGAGAGAAAGATAGAAAGAGAGAGAGAGAGAATGGGTGATTGAGAGAGAAAGTGGGAGGATGTACAGTGAGAGGTGGGAGCAAGTTGGAGAGGGAGAACGAACCCGGATGACAACCAGGGCATGCAATCCACCACAACATAATTAGTGTAGTGGTTGCTGGTGCGCAAAAATCTTGTTACGTCATATCCAAAATAATGTAGTTCTAAGGGATTCTGAGGTGATGTTCTCGGTTTCACTTTATCAACTTGAAAACTGAAAAAAAGACGAAAAGATGAACTTGAGAAACGAAAAGGATTGCAGGCCACGGCTTCGCTCAGCAGTGCTGCGGCGCGTATCGGAATGTCACGACCTTCCTCGACTCGTGCAGCTCTGCCATCTAAGGAGGAACTATTGGCACTCTACCAAGAATACCTCGTGGTCTGGCATTTATCCTTCCCGCCAAGACCATTCAAATCTCCCGCTCCTTCTCTCTTTTCGTCGTGCAATACTAGCACAATATGATATTCCACTTCCATATTCATTTTAAAGTTGCACTCAGTGTTTTTTCAACTATTGTACATGATCATTTTACTCTATTTTTTGTTAATATTGTTAGAGTAAGACTCCATTGTAACCCTGCAATCATATGATGAATTTAGCACAAAAAAAATCGCTGTTTAATTTTATTGTTAATGATGTAACTATAGCTTTCCCCTCTCCTTTCCAACAGATGTATTCATCTAAAGTGGGCCCTCTATATTAGCTAAGGCTGTGTTTCGCTTTCTAAGACTGGGATTGTAAGGCTGTCACGAATAGGCAACCAGAAAATAGAATCATTCCAGAAAAGACTTTTTTTGCTCTCTCTCCCTCTCTCTCTCTCTCTCTCTCCCTCTCTCTCTCCCTCTCTCCATCTCTCCATCTCTCACTCATTCTCCATCAGACTTTTTGATTTGCATTTTGCCAGCTCCTTAATTCGTTCAAATTTCGAAAGAGAGCAACATGAATAAGCTCATATCTTATACTACAGATGTCTGCTTATCTCCGTTGTGTCTTTTAAGTTTGTCTCCATGTGCATTTACATGCTTCCTGCGCGTGTTTGTGTGCCTTATGCGAGTTAGCCTTACTGACCTTAAAATGCCTTAGCCATATCTAGAAGTTCATTTTACACTCTCCCTTTCTAACGAGATTGAGCGTTTCGAATGCCCACCCCTCCCATTATTTCTAAAAATTAATGCCACCCTTCCAAGCTAATTCAACAAGCCGTCATGCCAAAATGAAAATGCTTTTTTTTGTGCCCCACGAGTTGTTGGTTCCTTATACATACATAGAGCATTGCATTCCCCCTGAAATGCCCTTTAAGATGGGTTGCCTATCTCCTTTTCCTCTGGATCTGTTTTAAACATCCGAACTCTCCCCGCCCGTCCTTCTTTTATGCCCCTCCTCTACTGGATCGTCTTCGGTGTATCACCGCAGAACCTGTTCTTCCAATGAAATCACGAGTTTACTCCCTAATTTTCACTTCTCTATGTTTTTTTTCCTTAGAAGAATTTTTCCTCTTCCCAACCCGTATACATAGTGCTGCTACCCAATTGAATTCTTGTATCTCCGGTGTACCTGACAGTTTTATTCGGTGTCAGTTCGCTGAATGGAGACATACGGTACCTAATATGCAAATGAGTTTAAGAAGTTAGAGCTTGCTCAGTTTCTTTCTTGATTTCATTTCCTTTCCTTCTCCCCATACTCCCCCCCCCTCTTCACCCCAACACTGTACAAAGTAATGTTGTTATCTTTTTGCTGTTAGCATAAGTGAGATTTCTCTGTGAAGTTTTCTCGTTTTCATTGTAATCAGCCTGTTATTTTTGCCTCACTGTGTGGAGTAACTTTCGAAGTGTTCTTTTGAATGCAATCGTTATAATGTAGAAGACTGGCAAATTGTAAGAAGATTGACGAGTTCTTCTCGTGAATTGTGAAATTTGCTTTGCTTTGAAGAATAAAGAAGGAAGGAATACGCGGTGTTGCCTTTTTGCCTTCGTTTGGAATCAATCATTAATAAAGACATGGGATAAGGTTTTATGGAGCTCTGGAAACGAATCTAGAATTATTCATTTGGAATCGAGGTTCATTGAAACGAGTCTTTCCCATGCGCACTCTGAATAAGATTGATATCTTGATTTGATGATTTCATTTGCGCCCTCTAATAATCACTCCATTAGAGATGATGATGTTAGAAGTGGAGCTGACTTCGTGTAAATGAATTCATTCCGGTCGGAATCAACTCTTCCTAGACGCCTCTGATAGAATGCTCACCTCTTCCGTCTTGTAGCCGACGCCAAGCAATGACAGCCCCCTTCAGTAATCCCCCTGCGGAATTGGACACTTCCTCAGAGGCATGCGGAAAGTGAGCAGAGAGCGAGAGAGAGAGGGCGAAAGAGAAAGAGGATGTAAGAGAGAGAGAGAGAGAGAGAGAGAAAAGCTCTTCCAAAACAAAACGGTCGGACAGCAGCTGCCGCTATCAAAGAATAGTTTGACTCTAGAATAAAAAGAGCTCCGGATGCTCCGCCCACCCGTCCACTTTCATATGCCATCAAGCAGAAGAAGCCTCAGTGATGTCTATTGCAAGGGCTCTGATTATTTTTTTTTCTCTGAGATTGTTTCTTTTTCTTCTATCTGCCTCTCTGTCCTCTCTCTCTCTCTCTCTCTCTCTCTCTCGCTCTATCTCTCTCTTTTTGCCCTCTCTGTCTCCTCTCTCTCTCTCTCTCCCTCTCTCTTTCTCTCGCTTTCTTTGTTTTTCTACCTTACCTGTATTATCTCTCTCTCTTTCTCTCTCTCTCTCTCTCTCTCTCTGCCTTCTCTCTCTCTGCCCTCTCTCTCCTCTCGCACTCTACTCTCTCTCTCTCTCTCTCTCTCTCTCTCTTACTACCCTCTCTCTCTCTCTCCTTCCCTCTCTACTCTCTGACGAACCTCCTACCACATGAGCTAAATAGAGTGGCAGCGAATTGACGCTTATAATTACGCGGGTCGTCCGCTCTTGTGCAAGAGGAATTAAGCGTATTTTGAGTGCTGCTGAATAGTCTATGAGAAGCCATGGGCAGAGCACATTCGATGCAAACCAATTTCACTCTCTCCTCTCCCCCCCTCCCCCCGCCTCTCTTTCTCTCCCTCTCTCTCTTTCTCCCTCTCCCTCCCTCTCCCTTCCTCTCTCCCTCTCTCTACTCTATTTTCTCTCTCTTTTTCCTACTCTTCCTCCCTTGCCCTCTGTGTCCAAGGACTGTGTTTTGCTGCTTTCGTTCTCATATATTCATTCTCTCCTCTTTTTTCATCATTCTCAATCTTTGGTGCTACCATTACTTCACTTTTATCTGTCCCTGTTTGCATATCCTTCTGGTCTTCTTTGCTCTCTTTCTCTCTCACGATCTCATCCTCTCTTCTCTCTCTCTCTCTCTCTCTCTCTCTCTTCTCTCTCGCAATCTCTCTCTCTCTCTCTAGCTCGTTCTTTCTCACCTCTCTCTCTCCAATCTGCTCTGACGTGTTGTTTCCCTTGATGTGCTTCCCTCGGGAACGCGCGGAGGATGCGCCGTTCGTGGAGGAATGCAGTGATTTGTAGCGGCCTCCAGAACTGATACTACCACATCCGGCCGGAGGGGATCTTTGAGAGTTGCAATTTCTTCCTCTCGCACGCTTTCAAACAACCGCCCGCCAACCAAATCGCGTGTTCATTTGTCTTGCCTAGTTAGCGCAGTCGCATAAAGTAAACGTTTTCCCCGGCTTTCTCTCTCACTCGACTCAATTTTTCTCAAATCCTTTCGCTCTCTCCCAGTAATTCCATTGTAATTCTCTCTCTGTCTCTCTCTCTCTGTCTCTCTGTCTCTCTCTCTCTCTCTCTTTTCCCTTTCTCTACATGCGCCACGTTCGATCCATCTTCATGAATAAATCAACTTGTCACTCATAAAATGACATCATGTATTTTTCTGTGAAAGAAGTTAGTTGAAGATGACAAAGTGAAATCTCTCAGGAAAAGAGGGCTGCGATGGTTGGCTTCATCGCTACTTTAACTGCGCGCGACCGCGAGATTCTTCGTCGTTCTTGGGACATTGTCTCTCGGTCAGCGACTTTATTCATAATTAACTCGAAAAAATATTTCAAGGAATTGCTTCACCTGCGAAGAGTGACAAACAAATGGTTGGTCATCTTTTATGACTCAAAAGTGACATGTAAACAAAACACTCTTACCTATGTATTGCGTTTAAGAAAAAGTTTAAATGCATCACAAAACGTTCCAAAATACCCTATAAATTTGCACTGATCATTGTTCTGAATAGTATATTTCCCGATAACCTTTCTCTTTCAGACGATTCGTTTTAGCTTTCGTAGCATGACCGAATGACCCTTTTTAAGACAACGTGTCTTATTTTAGCGATCTTCAAGGAATCGCCGTCAGCATTTTCGAGATGATATTCGAGCTGGTGCGTTAGAACTTTTGGACTTCTTGTGTGCGTACATGATAAATATGTAAATATGTACATATGTTCGCCTACCCGATCTATGAAGCTGTGGAATCTGATATTCCCGCCAAGCTAACAACTTCCGTGATTCAAAAACCGTTTGCCAGGCTCCTGACGCGAAACTTCTCTTCGAGTTCATGATGAAGGATCCGCATCATCATTACGGAGAGAGAGGGGAGAAGCCACCGAGTGAGCTCGCCTTCCACGCGCTGCGATTCATTCAGGCAAGAATTTATCCAAGGTTTCAAAAAATAGTAAAAATTCTATCAACGTAATCTTACAAAGGAAACTTGTAAATCGTGCACTCAGGTGATCGAGAGCGTCGTGCAGAATCTGGAGAACACGGACGCCCTCGCGATTCTCTTCGACAACGTCGGCAACATCCACGCGAGGCATCAGGAGCAGCTCGGATTCAAGTCGGCCTTGCTGCATAATTAAAAAAAACGTTTTTATTAATATAATTTAAGAAATATTTAATATAAATTTTTAAAATATAGTTTTAGAGTAACTTTGAATTGACTTTTGTCTTCATTCATGCGATAAGTCAATTTCATTCGATCATATATCGCTAATGCTTTATCTTCGATGAAAAAAAAGATGAAATACATAGGCAAAATATTAATAATGACCTATTAGACCAGGGAAAATGGCGCAGATAATAGAATGAAACGGCTTGCCACATTAGATCTCACTACTGGAACGTCTTCAAAGAGTGCACACTCTTCCACTTCCGGCGGGCGATGGCAGCGGCGGCGGGGCGCGGGCGGCGGTCAGGCAACTCCGCCTCTTCCTACTTCTTCTTGGCGCGGCGGCGCGTCTCGCGCTTCCGCGCCGAGCTCCGCAAGCATCTCTCCTTTGCAAGATGCGACGAGGACGAAGGCGAGGTCGTCGAGGCGGGCGCCGATAAAGACGGAAGGAGGAAAGCATCCGCGGCCGCCTTGCGACTGGACGACGACGAGATGCTCAACTATGCCGATATCGACTGCGCCATCATTCTTTGGCGAGAGGTCAGTTTCTCTCTCTCTTCGTGTTCTTCCTTCTTTCTCTCATTCTTTCTCCCTTTCTCTCTCTCTCTCTCTCTCTCTCTCTCTCTCTCTCATCGCTGTACTTCCCTTTCTGTCTCTTTCCCTCTCTCTCTTTCTCTCTCTCTCTCTCTCTCTCCAGGTCCTCGGAGTGATGATCGAGCGAATGAATCGTGCATTGGAGGCGCGCGGCGCGATCCGCCGCCAGAACCGCGCCACCATCGAGCATGACAGCGACGTGGCAGAGGGCGCATACGGGCAGCATCATCATCATGACACCAAGCACAGCATACACAATGCGGTGAGAGGGAGATGGAGAAGGAGAGAGAGAGAGAGAGGAGAGAAAGAAAGAAAGAGGAGAAGGTGCAAGCGTTAGAGAAATAGAGAGAATGAGAAAGAGAGGGGAGAAAAGAAAGAAACGGAAGGCGAAGCTTCCTTCTCCTCTTCAGTATTTCAAGCATGAGATCAGCGTGATCGTCCCCGATGTCTTCATGCGCCGTGGCTCGAAAGAGGGAGTGGGGCGACGACTCGCGGCCACTTCCATGGCTGGCGAGGAAGGATCATCAAATTGAAAACTCGCCGAGAATAGGGCCCCACATCATTAACTTTTTCACTGAAGCCTATCGATTATACATTATCATCATCTTATCATTGTCAAGCGAATATGCAATGTGTTACTCTTTCTATATGTAAATTGTATAGCACTTATCTGCTTTTGGAATGTATGAAAAATGTTCTTTATAATTAGTTTTCTTATCAGCGATTTTTACAGAGCGAGAATGATTTTCTGAAATCTTAGCAGCACTTAAAAGTGAGTCAAAAATGATAAGGAAAACCTCGAAAAAGAAATAAGTATATTAGCAAAATTCAAGTACGAATGTTTTGCAAGATGTTTTACAAATTAACTGATATCTTAACAAATCTATGAAACTTTCTTGACGGCTTTCAATGATCCAACGTAATCTTTATCGTGTAAGTCAGCTTTACATGTTGTACATACATTCTGCGACCATAAGAAGGACATGAAATTTATTGGTGTGGCGATGACAAGAGATTGGGCTGAGAAAGAGTGGAATAAGCATTATAGCTAATCCTAATTTAAATGTTAGGATTAGCACGTATTTATATATTATATTAAAATACTATTTTTATGTACAAACTAGATGCAGACGAATACATTCAAAAAGGAAATTCCCTTAGTGTACTCTTTACTCTATATATACAATAATCCTAACAATTTAGACTCATGTCTAATTCTCCACTTTATTAAATGCATCACCGATTCCATGACCGATTCCAATTCCAATTACTAGCTGACCATGAGCAGGGAAACAATTGCAGGACGCCAAGAGAGAATCATTTTCTCTTTAGATCGGCAACGATCTCGTGAACCTCCCTTCCGCTTGTTTCTGGAAGATATCGGAAGAGAAAGCAAACAGCGAAGAAAGCGGGAAGGGTTAAGAGGATGAGGAAGCAGAAGGAACCAAGTACGTTGTACAGCGGCAGCACTGAGAAGGTCGCGACGATTATCACCAGCTGAAAAGGAGAGTTGTATAGGAATGAAAGAGCGAGAGAAAGTGAGAGGGAGAGGGAGTTATGAAGAGCGAGAGAGACATGGAGGGAAGAAATTAAGAGAGAAGAGTTAATGATAACTTACCGCATTGATACTGTATCCCGCAGACTGCATGAGACAACGGTACTTGTGAGGCGAGAGCTCAGCGCCGATGAACCAAACGATTCCACCCACGCCGAGGCTGTGAATGAATCAGGGGATTCATCTGTCTACCTCCCCGTCCTTCTCTTAATTCCTCCCTCTTCTGAACCTCTCCCCATTCCACTCCCTCCGCCATACCCATAAGTGAATCCGAAGAGAAGCAGAGAAACGACGCCGCCCCACTTCCACCAGTCGCCAGCTCCGCACTCGCGGAGTTCGTCGAAGAGAACAAAGAACACCAAAGTGGCGGCATTCGCTGCCGAACATGGCAGGAATATCTTGCGGCGTCCCGCCCTGGAGAAGCCGTCAAATGTACGGTATGAACGGAAATGAAATAATGGACGAAAAACCTGTCAATGATCTGCCCTCCGAGGACGGTGCCGACAAAGTAGCAGCAGGCCATGGCAGTCGTCGACCACTTCGCCAGCCCCTCGGGCACTGCGATGTCCTTCATGAACTGCGTCGAGTTGTAGATCACCGCCCAGAAGGCCACGCAGTTCTTAAGCAGTCAGCGAGGCCTAGTAAAGTAGGAACAGAGAATGAAGAAGATATTGATAAGAGATGGAGGGAATGAGAAGGCTTAAGAAAGGATATGGATACCACACTGTTAAAACACCGCCGTGGCAGCTTATCAGAGAGCTTAGAGTGGAGGACAGAGAAAGATGAGAGATGGAACGGGTGGAGGCACCTGGAGAGCAGCGACATTCAATAGAAGAGCACGCCGCAGGTACGGCTCACGAACCAGGTCGGCCACGGACGAACACGAGGAGATCACCTCGCGATCGGCCTCCATCTCCTGGAGAGAGAGAGAGAGAGAGAAAGCGGGAGAGAGAGAGAGAGCGGGGGAGAGAGAGCAGGAGAGAGGGAAGTGAGGCATCAGAGAAAGAGCAATATTGAGTGTATCTAGACAGATGGACTAAAAGACGAAAAAGAGGGAAGAAGAAGAGAGAATACAGGCTTACAATTTCCGTCTCTTTGAGAACCGCAGCGACATCGGTTTCCGTACCCTGCAACGAGAATACTTGATCCGTAACGTCGCTGTAAATCGGGTGCACCTGGAAGAATCGAACGGATGCGCCGGCCAAAGTAGGGTTTCTGCGATGGACGAGGAGGAACTTTGGCGTTTCAGGAACGAAGAAGATGACTACGACCGAAAGAAGGCCTGCAAATGGAGGGAAGAGCTGCTATCATTCAAGTAACCTCGAATTGACAAGGAGGCATGTTGACAGCGAGGAGGGCGGGCAGATTGTCGCCGAAGAGCTCGTCCGTTCCCAGCATTGTGCCCACGATTGTCATGGCGGCGAAGACAATCTCGGAGAGGTACGAGATCGCGCCTCTTTGCGACGTTGGCGGGCATTCCTCAATACAATTTGTTTAGATTGTTTATTTGACTAAACTATGGAGTGGCGGAGAGGACAGGCTGTATAAAAATCTCTCCTCCTTCACTCCCGTCTAGACTTTCTCTCTTCTCTCTTTCTCTCTCTCTCTCCAACCTGCAGATACAGGATGTTGGCTTGGAATGAGACTGCGGTGCAGATCGACGCGATTAATCTGCCTGCAAAGCATAGTTGGGCTTTGTAATTAATGGTACTTTTGATAATTCCTCCTCCATCTCGACTTCGACATCATAATCACAATGATGACGTAAGACGAAAGAACAAACCTATCAAGAGGACAATCGGCTGGAACTGCCAGACCCCCACGAACTGAAGCACCGCTGCCAGCAAACCAATCGAGTTCGCCGCTATCAAACCATCTGAAAGCAAACTCTAAGCACATAATTTAAACGATATTGTTAATCTTTCTTTTTCAAAGTTTTCGATATCATTAAGACAGCCTATCTGTAAGGCTCGAGCACGGCGCAATACAGTGCTGTACTAGGAAATTTTTGATTTTTAAAATAGCTGAAAACTAGATCATTTGTACTACTCGACATGCTCTTTAAAACTGTACAGTTTTGAATTCGAAAAAAAAATTCTGTTCGAGTTAGCTGTGTGTTCACATGCCTATAAATCAGTTATTTCTCAATATTTTTGAAATATCTTTTTTGTAATCTATAGATCTTTAAATCCTCTTTAAAAAAGCTGTTGGTGACATTTTCGTGAAAAAACTTTAAAGCTGCAAAAATCGCAAAAACAAATTTTTAAAGATGGTTTTTCGGGGTTTTCAGGCCGAAAAGCCTCCGCGGGGTAGGTAAGCTGTTCATAGTCAGAAAGCCCATTAAATTTGCTACAAAGCTAGCCAACTTAAAAAAAAAATCGAAGGGTATGTATTTTGGGTATTTGCACTTAGGCAATCACACTCAACCTCCAACCTTCCACGCAAGAGGTCCGGGTTCGATGCCCGGTCGGAGCAAATTTTTGCAATGTTTTGGAAACTAGCAAAAAAACATATTTTCGATCTAAATTAATGTCTTTTCATCTCATAGCTCCATAATATTGCTCAAACTTCGGATTTTTTATTTTGTTTTCACCAACTGAAAATTTCTTTATAGTGTGCTAAGTCGACATAAGAATGTCTATTCCAACAAAACCTTTACAACGACTAAGTAATGTCGCGGAATTATAGAATGTCTACAGGAATGCTCTTTTTATATAGAATTATAGAATGCCCTTATTCGAGCAGAATTCTTTCGAGTTGACTGACGCAAGAGCGGACTCTTTCGACTTCTCATTCTCTTTCTCTCTATATATCTCCGCCCCGATTATGACTCAACAAGCAGCTTTTTGCCGGCGACTTGCCATAAGTTGGGAGTCGCAGCTCCCCTAAATCTTCCTGACTTTCCCCTCCTTGTTCATCCACAACGACCACCGCTTCGGACCCAACGCCCTTCCCTGACGTCTCTCTCTCTCTCTCTCTCTCTCTCGTCCTGTCGAATCACGCTTGCTCGATAAACTTCTTTCTTGGTATGTCTTGTCGCTCGTTCCCTTGTCTCTCTTCTTCGTAGCTGTTTTTCCCAGAAAACAAGCATGGAAGAGGAGATGACCAAGACACTCCGCTCTTGCGTCAGTCAACTCGAAAGAATTCTGCTCGAATAAGGACATTCTATAATTCTATATAAAAAGAGCATTCCTGTAGACATTCTATAATTCCGCGACATTACTTAGTCGTTGTAAAGGTTTTGTTGGAATAGACATACTTATGTCGACTTAGCACACTATAACGAAATTTTCAGTTGGTGAAAACAAAATAAAAAATCCGAAGTTTGAGCAATATTATGGAGCTATGAGATGAAAAGACATTAATTTAGATCGAAAATATGTTTTTTTGCTAGTTTCCAAAACATTGCAAAAATTTGATCCGACCGGGCATCGAACCCGGACCTCTTGCGTGGAAGGTTGGAGGTTGAGTGTGATTGCCTAAGTGCAAATACCCAAAATACATACAATTCGATTTTTTTTAAATTGGCTAGCTTTGTAGCAAATTTAATGGGCTTTCTGTTTATGAACAGCTTACCTACCCCGCGGAGGCTTTTCGGCCTGAAAACCCCGAAAAACCATCTTTAAAAATTTGTTTTTGCGATTTTTGCAGCTTTAAAGTTTTTTCACGAAAATGTCACCAACAGCTTTTTTAAAGAGGATTTAAAGATCTATAGATTGCAAAAAAGATATTTCAAAAATATTGAGAAATACTGATTTATAGGCATGTGAATTTTAGAACAAAAATACAGCTAACTCGAACAGAAATTTTTTTTCAAATTCAAAACTATACAGTTTTGAAGAGCATGTCGAGTAGTACAAATGATCTAGTTTTCAGCAATTTTAAAAATCAAAAATTTCCTAGTACAGGGTGCAGATCGAGCCTTACAGATAGGCTGTCTTAAAAACATGAGAAACAAGAGACGAACATTTCCTGCCGATTCTATCGTTGAATAGAGGAGACAGCCAGATTCCGAGAAAGTAGCCCACGAACCAAATGTTCTCAAAATGGTTTTAAAATCTCCGTCTCCTTTGAATTCTTACACTCTCTTCGTTTCTCTTATTCTCTCATTGTCAGTCTGTTCTCTCACTCTCTACCTTTTATCCTACTAACACAGCCGATTCCCAACCTGGATGAGATCCCAGAAGATGTCGATCGATGTACTATCCAAATTTCGATCAAAAGATTCATTTAGATAGACCTTCAATCAGATCATGTTTTGCTAATCATCTAGTAAAATAAGATGTGAATCAAAAGGTATCTAAGTGTATGTCTACATATATTCTATAACTCCGTTTGTTATAATAGATGAAAAAAGAAAGTGAATAGGGGAGTGGTTTTCTCGCTATCAATCATATGATGCCGTTTGCACTCTATAATTGTGCTCGGTTTCGGTTTCGATTAAACGAATACTATCCGAAATAATTTTTGGAATATCGAAATAACCGTTCTCTCAAAATCGGATAAACCGAAACCCCATTTTTGAAATTATAACTATACCTAGACAAAGCTTTCCACACCTTGAATGCAGTGACGGGAGTGTTGAGATAGGAGGAGGAGAAGCCGTACTGCCAGTTACAGGAGAAGGCAATGACTGTGCAGATAATGTAGAGCCAGAGATGCTGGCGAGAGCACTGCCCTCGAGAAGACATCTCACACTCTCCAGTGCAAGCCTAGTCTACGCATTAGCATCATCTAATAATATATGCTCACACTTAATTGTAGAAACTCCATTACCTTAAACTTAACGTCCATTTTTAACTATTCGTGAACGGAAAAATTGAACCGATAAACGAGATTGAAACGTAGTGCGACCTTGCATTCATGATAGATGTGCATGTGACAATGGTCAAACTTTGAATTATCAGTCAAGACTAAAATGTTGTTGTAAAGAAAGAAGCGGGGGCTGACGCATGTGAGCAATTATCTTCTTTTTTTAAATAAAGAATACGTACCTCAAGATGCGCTGTACCGAACGTTGCTCATGAATTAGTTGGTGTTGCTGAAAGGACAGATCTTTCTCTATATGTAATGTATTGATAGAGGGTTTGCTTTCAATTAAAAGCACAACAAGAAGCGCACTAGACAGGCCTTTCCTTAGCAACCAACCATCGACAAGAAACGAAAATATCTTATATTAATTTACAATTAGATGTAATATATAATATTGGAGACATTAGGCAAACAAGAACAACGAAGAATAAGTAAGTTAGCTTGTAAGATTTTTTCCTCGACAGAGAGCAAACGCTACATGAGGATTTGGTAATTTGATGGGCATCATCGAAGTATAACATTTAGTGCGTGATGGGCAGAATAAAAGAAAGAGAACAACGAGAACACTTTTCATGCTGCTCTACGATAGGCAGTCGAATTTATGATCAAAGGAGAATAGGAGGGGATCAATTTATCACTCAACACATTGAACACGACCATAGGGAATGAAATAGAATGACATGGAGAGAGTTTGAGAAAATGGAGAGAGAGATATAGAAAAATGAAAATGATGAGATAGATTCGAGGCGACCAGCTTTTTACCAAGGTTAAGAACTGTGCACTTTTAGTGCTTCATGCATGCATGTATAGGAGAGGAAAGCATTTTGAACCATCAGTCGATTGATGCTTTCCCTAATCAATACAAATAGAGCATTTGACAAGTGAAGGGTTGACAGAAACAAAAGTTAATGTGAGATCGTAAAATAATACATGAGAAAGGAGCAGAGATAGGAGAGCCCATTTTGAGGCCACCGCACGTGGCCTCAAAAACTAGAGATTCCTGAAGAAATGCTCAAAGAATTTGTTTCCAATTATCTATTGGAGTAAAAATCGTGTTGTTATCTAAAATAATAGAATGCGATTGCAACCACCATAAAAGCTTTGGGTGAAGAGAACATTTCTGTGACTTGGAGAGAATGTGATTGAAATATGCGGAGAAAGATAGAGAGAGAGAAGGTTTTAGTGCTGTGGACAGGAATGCATTGTCTCCTGGAAGAGTGGAACCACGTGGCAGTCATAGCTAGAATGGACACATGTGCAGTTGAATACTCAGTAAATGAAAAAAGGCTTATTGACAGGATTGCGCAAGGCTTATTAAAAGGCCTGCCAATAAGCCTTTTTCACGACGCTGAAAGGCTGATTAACAGGATTCTTTTTGTGAAATGCACCATGCACTGTCTTTAATTTCTCAGGGCTGCATATTTCATTGCGGTTGAAGCGCATTAATAAAACTGTCTTTATGTGTGGCTTACAAACGTTAAAAGTGTAAGAAATATTACAATAACGGTCTAAAAAGTATAGGTTAGTCACTCAGTAATACACTTAGTACATGGAAGGACAGCTTAGTAGGCATCGACATGAGCAAATATTGTTTGAATGCGAGAAAAAAGGAAAAAAAATTATGGATTCCCTAGAATAGAACGGCAAAACAGAACAAGAAAAAAATGGGAAGGGGCGACCTATAGAAAAAAACTAAGACATAAAACAGATCCACGTGCAAGGAGTGGCCTTGTTACATAACCGTATGCTATAAGTGCCTCTATGATGAGAGGCGTGTGACAATCAGGGACAAGGTGAGAGCGAGAGAGAAGCGAGGAAAAGAGAAAAAGAGAGAAGAAAAGAAAGACCATGACCGGCAACGAAGTTTATATGACAAAACAGGGACGCACAATCAATGCATGAGAGAAGGGACACAAAAACTGTACGGCAAGGGAGGGAGAGGGTGGGAATGGACATGGGAGGGGGCATGAGAGGACCCTTGTTAGGGTCATTGATGGCACCCTCTCAGGGTCAGGAGGCAGCAAAGAGATCGATGATGGCTGCGACGGAGAGGGGGACGGCCTTGCCTGGCTGGCCACCACCACTTCCACTCCGATCGCTTCGTTCCCAGCCATCGATCCGCGACTTCAGCAGCTCCAGCTTCGAGCGGAGTTCCGTGTGTCGCTGGCACATCTGGCATTACCAATATAGTTTTTAATAAGTATTTTAATTAATTAAAAAGAATTAATTGTTTCAAATACATATTTGAACTAAACGTAATGAATTTATGGGTTTTAGGATTTGTAACAGACCTGGAGAAAAGAGAGGGAGGGAGGGAAGGGAAGGGGTCAACGAACCAAGCCCGCAGAGATCGAAGAGTCCCGTGACTGCGAGGTCGAAGTTGGCTTCTCGCAGTTCTTTCATAACCGAGTCGCGAGAAAGAGTCACTGAAGCCGACGCGGCGGGCAACCAAAGGGCCTGTCAGGACATCAGGCATCATCAGAGAGAGGAGAGAGCACGGTCTGGAAGGAGAGAGAGAGAGAGAGAGAGAGAGAGAGAGAGAGAGAGCGGAGAGGGGGGAGTAAGTAATGGATAATGGCATCTACCGAAAGTGTTTGGAGTAGAATCTAACGAGACATTGATATAACATAGACCAAAAGCAGCAAGAAATATCCAACCGCATCGTAGTTGTTCTCCTGAAGCAGATCAGCCATTCTAGCGTGGAGGGAGGAGAGGCTGAGGAGATCGTCAGGCAAACCATCAAGGGAAGCACACTCCGCCAGGGCATCTCAAAAGGTAAGACATTGCAAATTTTCAACACTGCGGAGGAAAAATCGGAATACAAGATGAAACCAAATAAAAAGAAAAAATATATATAGCCCGCACGTTTACCTTCCTGATGACAATGAGGAGGCTGCTCGTACTGCGCGATGCGGTCGCGTTGCGGACCTCTAGCAAGGCAGCGCAGCACGAACCTAGTAAACAAAGAATATTTGTTTGCTGAATAAAATACTATTAAAGTTCGCGAACTAGCAAAATTATTTTGTAAGAAGGTTGTGGTTCACGACTAAGATACGGTATAAAGTATACAGTAACCCTGTGAAGTAAATAAAACTTCACTAACAAATATATAAAAAAAACTTCTTTCGAATGCTTCCGCAATAGATGAGCAGGAGGAGTGCTCGACCGGTGAATCGCCGGCGAAGACTCCGCTCAGAGAGTTCCATCAGGCTGAAGAAAGCTAGTTGATTATAAAAAAAAAACAAGTTTCTCGCTTTCAACAAGCCTACTTAAATACACCAAAAACCCTCTAGTTTCTCAAAAAAAGCTTTTCTTTTTCTTTCTTCTTTTTTAAATAAACCCTTCCCCTTTTCAACAGGAAAGCTAACGAAAGTAGTAACGGCTTCAGTAACAAAGCGGGTACACCGGTCACAAAATCTTTAGAGTTCCACCAGCTGTTGCATAAATAAAGAAAAGCAGCTACATATCCTCATACTTCTAATTCAACTTGAATCACCTATGTATAAACACAATATATAATTACGACAAATAAAAACATTCTCTCAACCTTGAATTCTTGATCGAGCAGCCCGCATGTGCGATCGAGACCGCGCTTCTTGCATACGCGCTCCATCACCTCAATCAAGCGAGTTTCGCTGGCCATATAGCTTATTCTTCTTTTCGAAGAAAATGGGTATCAGAAACAGAAAATGGAAACAAGTTAGCTAAAACAAAAAGAGCAAAACCTTATTGTTATCATTCGCATGAATGTCGCTAGGTGCGACACCAATCAGAGTCGCACTTCGCGTACCGCAGTCACTAGATTCTGTTGACGACCTTACTTCATTCTGAAAGGAATAACACTGGCAACTGTTAAAATAATCATCATATACTAGCGAAAAGAACGACGAGAAGGTTCTAGTTGCGTCATGGCAAGTACGAGAACGGCAGGGTCAGCACCATCCTCTTGAATCCGACAAAAAAAGAGAAATGTTCGAATAAATATGTAATAGAAAAAAACATTTTCTAATAAAAGGGATAAAAGCAGGAAAACCTCAAAGGGAACGCGAATTGCCAAACGTGCGAGATTTTCTTGGCTCACTTGTTGGCAGCAACAACATCAAACTACAAGTAAGATCGGCGACACAGCGTACTTCCTGATAAAAGAAGCTTCTTCATTATAGTATGTCTATAGGCGCCAAATAAAAAAGACAAGTAAAGAGAAACACGAATATACATAAAATGAAGAGAATCCACATAGCCAGCTTTCCAAATTTCGAAATCTTGTTAATTAGACTTGCAGAATCCTGTTAATAAGCCTTGCACCCGAAATTCCTGTCAATAAGACTTTCGCCCCGTGAAATCCTGTTAATGAGCCTTTGCATGTGCACAATTCCATCAATCAGCCTTTTTTCTTGCACAATCCTTTTAATCAGCCTTTTTTGTCGAACAATCCTTTTAATCAGCCTTTTTTCATTTACTGAGTAATTAAGAAAATTATTTAGAAATCCAGAGTAAAGTCTAACGGAAGAACAGAAAGGGAGTTTTAGGGGCCGAATACTTTAAGGGCAGAAGAATCAAAACAAGGAGTGAGTGCGAAAAAAGAGAAATACAGAATTATCAATTGATAAATCGACTCCCATTTTGAACACCTCTCTCATCCACAAGCGCACTGCTAATCGGTTTTTAGCTTAGAGAAGCCTTCCACACAGCCGTGGACATTGTGAGTTTTATCGAAACTATAAAAAAGATGTAATAAACGATCTCTCCTGTTGAACTCACTCCACGAGGTCATCCTCTAGTCTCAATGGAGAGATTTCATAGCCACTTATACATTTACTTTCATGAAAACAAATGCCTTGTTATGTACGTATGTATGTAGAAGGCAATGAACATGAAGAGAGAACATCAAACATGAATTCAAAGTCACGAACACTCTCTCCATAGCCAATTGACAGATGACTGTGTTGTCCCCTACAAATTATGGAAGGGGCTTTTAATATGGAAATTGTTGCGAGCAAGCCTTTATTGTCCCTCAAACTTGGGTAATTAAACCGTTCATCTCAAACATAAAATCGAAATGAAGAGAAAAAAATGAATAATACGTGCTTGACTTCTCCTTTTAAAGCATGATAGAAAGCATTCCAGACATTCTGTCTTCCATCAGCATATCAAGGAAAGAAGAGGAGATGGTGATTCATCTAGACCTTTTCATATGTCTGGCAGAAGAGAATTGTGAAAAACAACTTATCTAGAATTCTTTTCCTTTACCAAAAATAGATGAAGCGGAGGAATAATTCATTAGTAGGATGGGAGAAATGAACTTCCTAGACTCGGCTCTTGCCGACAGAAATGTTTTCGGTGTCAAAAGAAGGGAAAATGTGGAGTTTATCGACAGAACTAGAGGTCAGGAAACGGAACAACTCTAGCGAAGTTGCAGAGTGTGTTATGGATTTAGAACTGCCGGAGACTGCAAAGAGAGAGAGAGAGAGAGAGATATTAGAGTGAGAAGGAGAGATATTGAGTGAGAGAGAGAGAAAGAGACGGAGTTATTCAGAGTTCCACTTTCCCGGAAACAATGGTAGCGGCCACTCCGTACTTGCGCTGAAGGAGTCTTAAGGAGACGTCAAGAATCAGTTGGAATGACCGGAGTGTCTGAAAAATAACGAAAAAATGAACATCAAGACGATAAAATAATTATTGAATAAATAAATAAATATTATAATTCATATGCACAGCAGAAAAGTAACCTCTTGTTCAAAGTCTTTGGTGCTCTTTCGGGAAAGCTGACTGAACGCCAGGCATTCCCCAAACATCACAGTCATCAAGGCTATCTTATGCCTGTCCACAGTGAACCTCTTCAGAAGACGTTGCTGAACTCATGGTCAGAGCGATTTCGCATATAGCCAATAATTAAAATTGTAATTAAACATGAATTTTGGTCTGAAAGCAAGTTTGAAGAAGCCTCAGATCTACTTACGAGTTCATTAGGAACGAGCAGTGCAGACGTGGGGCGGAATCCGGCATTAGGTGGGAAGTCCTCCGAGTACACCTACATACTATATGTTCCTCAATCTGTCATATTTCCAATACACTAATGTTTTCTTTGAAACGAGAAAAAGTGACTTTATGTTTAAGTAGAGAAATATGAACAAGTATTAAAGGGCTTGCCCTGATGACGCTGGCAGGATTGTACCAGTCACAGCCGACTCGCAGCTGCTTACGCAGTGACGTCATCCATGGTTGTGCATTGAGAAGAAGGCCGATGGCAGGCAGAAAGGAGAAGGAGATCGGGGTTCGCTCATGGGAACCTTGACATGGAAGAAAGATCTTTTCATGTTTCAGCATCTAGGGCTCATCTGCAATGACGCATCTCTACAGTTGAAATTTTTTTGTAGAGAGTGACAGAAAGAGAGCAAGGATAAGAGAGAGAGAGAGAGAGAGAGAGAGAGAGAGAAGGTGAAGTGACTGCAGTACACCCCAACCGTGCTCGAACAGCTCTGCCATCGTGAATGGAATCTCCAGTCGATTATTCGGATGCTCGACGACGCGTAGATTCTTCTGTCTATATTCTGGTTGCAGTTGAAAGAGGCCGTCGTTGAGAGTGCCGAATCCGAGGGAGCATCTTATCGATGATTCGGTGGCATTCGTCTAATTCAGAGGAATCTGCGACAACGATCTTCGCAAGAGTAATTGTAGGACTAATTCGCATTAACCACATAGAAGGGAAAAGTACCGATGTATTTCTTTTTATAAGATGCAACAACACTTTTTTGTTCTCAAATGGTCAAAAACATTTATATATCTACATTTATATATGTAAATTAGAGTTAAGCGTACAGAGTCACCTTCTCCTTTGCTTCTTCCCTGACTGAATGAAGTGCGAGTCGATATGCAGCAGATGACAGCTCAACGAGCTGTCCTTGCCAATCGCTGCTTCCATACAGCCACGCGCCGTGAGCGAGCAGCAGGGATTGCTCCTTCTCTTGGTACGATAGATATTCAATATTAGCTAGAAGCTATCTACTCAATGGAATAACTTTCTCAAAGAACATATTATTTTTAAAAAAAATATATTTAAAAAAAAATGTACACAAAATATTACCCATGCCCTTTTTGAGTGACTGAATCACCGCAAGATATCGTTCTTCCTCGGCTTTTAGATCTGAAAGAAATCAAAGGATTCAAACTAATTGCACAAAAAAATTAGAGAGTAGGAAAATGCTGAATAGTCGGACCGATGAGATCGGCGGCTGCGTCGGGAATAAAGAGAAGCATAGTAAGAGAGACTATGGCCATTGTTGAATGCTTCTGTCTCTTCCTTCCAGTAAAGCTATATTCCGTAGTTGTCCTGTTTATCACACTGATTGTAAGGCGATCTAAAATATTTCAATCAAAAACAATAAACGAGGTTACTTACCTAGATATCGTAAAACTGCCGATTCGCTTGTGAAATATTCGCGTGCAGATACTAGATTCATAGATTTTGCTCAAAGAGAAACCCACAAGTAATCCCACTTAAATCCTGCCCGGCAGATCCCCCTTTTTCATACTTCCTCGTCTGCCTAATACTTTTCTCGTTCGTGATACATTGTATCTGTAGCAGCAGAGAAAGAGAGGGGGGAGGGAGAGAGCAAATGAATGTTTATAGTGATGGAAGCAACGAACCAGCTGTGAATCTACAGTTCGTGTGTGACTGTTTAAAAAAAAGATGTTATTAGTACCTCAATGTGCCTCGAGCAATGCCGTCAAATGGATTGGAAGTTAAAAAAAGATTTATACTGTTAGAACAATTTTATTACTTTAAATACGATATTAGACGTCATGTACATACATAAAAGTATCTATGCATGTATGTACATACATACATGCATAGTGCATATGTTTTTTTCTAAATAGACTGCACTTGACTTTAAAAACGTTTACAACACCACTTAGAGCAAAGTAAATATCAGCAATTAGTTAAGTCAATATTATTAACGGTAAACAGAAATGAAATTCGGTTGGTTCCAACGGTAATTCCATTTCCTCAAGCGGGAAAGCTGCACGATTCGCCAGTGCAAGTGACTTCTGCGCCGAGTGGAGACTCTTCCTTGTACTTTGCATCCCTCTTCTCGCCCGGATAGGCCATCTGAGAGTACTTAACACATTATTCTCTGCTGTTTTCCTGCCATAACACGCTATTGATTCGATATATTTTAAGCTTGTAATTATGGCAAGGAACGATTGGGACACGAAATGGGCGCATACCTCGAGGTTGAGCGTGCCGACGTCGAAGGGCGTCTTGGCCAAATACTTGCCCGTTCCCTCCCCCGCGATCGTGAAGCCGAAGGAGCGATGGCCAGTCTAAAGATTTTCTGACCATATTTCAAGGTCTCAATAAATCTTTACACTGTTGACTCTAGAAATGTGATGTTGGTGCTGTTCCAGCCACTTTGAATGTGTATGCATGTTGAACTACCTGCTTGGGCCCGTCGTCACATTTGTGGAAGAAGCGAACGCGCGGCACGAAAGCGCCACCGCTTCCGCCTTGGATGCGGAACGCGCCGTCCGCGCCAGAACGAGCGACCGCCACGAGGTTCTCGATGCCTGCAGAAATTAGAGTCTCAAACAACTTTTCTATTTTTTGTAAGTAAAACACGTGAAATCTATTGCATACCTAAAAAAAGATTAATGCCACCCACTTTCTGTCTCGTCCTTGTAGAGGCGGATAACGACATCCTTCAGCGGATCAGCTCCGCAGCGAAGCTTACCCTTGATCTCTGCCGATCTGACAATCTCACACTCTCTTTCTCCATCTATCTGCATGTCTTCCTCCCTTTCTTTCTCTCTCTCTCTCTCTCTCTCTCTCTCTCTCTCTCTCTTTCTCGTTCGCTAACGAAAATAAATAAATCTGCACAAACTTTGTATTCATGTTCGCGGCATCGCTTGCAAAGAGCAGCGAAAAAAGAAACGGCTGTAAAAATAAAAGTCCACATCTCTTGACACAGTTTAAGAGAGCCTCTCTGTTAGGATCAAGCAGTCCTCAGTGGGAGCCTGCCCCGGGGCAAAAATTTCTGATTTGGTTATCCAAAATTTAATTTGGAGTACCCATGCGCACTATGAAGAAAATTAGAAGGTCAATTTTGTTTAAAAAAAATTTTCCTTGTCTGGGCATGCAAATGTATGGAAAAAGTTGAAGTCCCCATAACTTTCTTTAATATCAATATTTGCCAATTTTATTTTTTTTAACGGAATCAACGTTGGATTCTGAACAAAATCAGCCCAGACGTCTTTCAGTCAACAATTTTTTTCACATCGAAAAATTACTTTTAATATTTGGATTTGACGGTTAAGTACCTTATACTCATTTGTGTGTGGGTGTTATATCTCAAAATGTAGAGCATTAAAAACTGTATAACATATATTCTTTTCGCTTCGTGTGCACTACCCCTAAGGGGTGGAAAATAGGCTCAAATATGGGTACCTCGGATATGTAGGATTCAAGGAATGCGTGAAAAGGAGTTAAATTCTTGTTGTAACATAAAATGAACCATTTCATTCGATTCAGCACGTGATTCACGGAAAAATATTTTTTGAAAAAAATTTTTTGCCATTTAATATTGTTACTGGGGCCCAGTACCATGCCCGACTATGTTTTCACATTCGAAATCCAACGTCTGGATCTGGGGCACGCCCTACTGGAGGCATACAGAGAGGCTCTCTTAATCAAAAGAAGCAGCTCTTGCTTTAAAATGACTTACGTTTAGCCTTGCCATGGTCACTCTAATCATAATAAACGATATACATACATATATCTTTTATAATTTTAATTTTTCGCAAGTCAGAACACTCACCAGGAGCAGCTTCAAAGGAAGCTTAATAGTCGGTCTCAGCAGCATTCTACCGATGATTTCTAACAGCAACTTTATAGCTACCATCCTATTTCTAAAAGCAAATTTATAGCTACCATCCTTGAAAAAAGTATCAATTAATTTATAATTAATGATTTATCTATTGAACTAAAATATATCGGAAAAAGCAGATAACAATCAAGCGCTTTATAATTGCGTGTGGCAGGGGAGAAGTGATTCAAAAACAAGCATATTTGTCAAATAAGCTACATTTGTCAAAGAAGCTGTTTGTCAAAGAAGCTTCCGATTTAAAAGGTAAATTTTAACACATCTACTTGTTACTGGTAAATTTAACTGGCAAACAATGTCTAGGTAAAATAAGTGACGTTAAAAAGCTTTAGATTATTTTTGTGCGAAATTTGAGAAAGGACTGTGGCCATCAAAACAAGACTCCAGAACTGTCAACAGCCATACCGCTAGCTGCCTCCACGTCTTTCATTTATCTTTCTCGTCCTCTCTTACACCATCTTTCTCTCTCTCTCTCTCTCAATCTTTCTCACTCTCCGTCTCTCTCACACTCGTCTAGGCATCTTATCATTGCTTACGCCTGTGAATACTCCTATTGCCCAAGAGAGTGGCTCCTGATAACAACTGTTAGCCACCACTCACCTGTAATATATATTATTGTGGATCGTTGTGTCCTTTTTGAGCCATCAAGCGATTCGAATCATCAAATACAAAGTGCTGAAATTTCATCGCAGGGAACATGACACGTTATTTCAGGATGTATGTACTTTTCTACGAAACATGAAAATAAAAGTTTTTTATATTCTGAATTTTACAATTAGCCAGTGACTCCTTTTCTTCCACACTCAATTCGTGTTTAACCACCGTTTGACTTTCTCTCCAGCGAATCTGCCATTCTTCTTTATCACCTCCTACCGTCCACTCACTCATCCTACAATCGAGAAAGTGACAGCCTTAGAGGAACGCTATTGGAGGCCTTTCGCTCTTGGAGATCCCGCAAGCTTACTTTAAACACGGCGGCCTAGAGGGCTGCATATTTCCCTTGAGTTTTGTAATATTTCATAACCTTGATTATTGATCAGATCTACCTATTTAATTAACAATTTTGCAAGTCCAAACATTCCATTATAAAGAAGGTCGTTCAGCTACCGTGGAATTTATCTTCCATTCTGAATTTTATTTTAAATCCATTGTATACCCATTCAATTCTGTAAAACTTTACAACAATTCTGTTCAAGGATAGTGTAATTTATTTTAGTGCTTTATCGCTGCAAGCAAATCAATGTGTTGTCACGGAACTAATGAATAAAAAAAACATGATAATAAAAAATGACAAGTCAAGATGACCGCCCTCAGGGAGGGGGCTCTTTTATTGCTCCTCTGTTGTACATCATCGACCTCTCGTGGTAGCGGCCGCTTCTCGACTTCCTGCAAAAATATCTTTCTAAAAAAAAAAAGAGAAATCAGTGAGCTCAGATTGAATTAAACGAGAAGTAAATAACGACAGAAATTTTTTTAAATAATAATTAATAATATATAGATCCATAACAGAGATGGCCGATGGCCGTATGCAATAATGCAAATTTCACACGACAATAACTCTAGCCGGAAAGAGAAAGAATTGGTTATCAACCTTTCTCCCGCTTTCTTTTTCCCTCTCAACTGTTCCGTCTTTCTTTCTCTCTCTCTCTCTCTCCTCTCTCTCTCTCTCTCTCTCTCTCTCGCTCTCTCTCTCTCTCCTCTCTTCCAACCTGAATGACTCGAATGGATCATCTCTCGTTCCGAGTCCCCTGTACTTCTCGTCTCTTTCTCTTATCTCTCCTCCAGACACCGGCTCTTGGATACCCTGAAAATAATGCAAATTTGATTATTTAACCTTTAATAAATCTCAAATGATTTGTTAAACATTTTTTTTTGTTACATTTTCACCATTCTTAGAACTATGAAGAGAGTGTCTGGGCGGTAATGATTCGATAAATGAAGGGATCTTATTTAAGAAATGAACAAATAAGTGAGCAAGAGATGACGATAACTGACACTCTCATCGACGCCCAGTCCCTTGCCTTGCCAGCCCATCTTCTGCATGAGCTGAGCTCCCTTGTTGTCCGTGCCGAGTGGCTGTTGTAGGCGGAAGGAGACCGACGGAGGAGGAAGGCTCAAATTTCATTTCTTTCAATAAGGATACATATTTTTTTATTAAGCTTTATACACACATAATTAAGTTTTCAACCCAATTACAACATGTTTCATTCTGAAAAACAAATTACGTCTACTTAATGGGCACGTCGGTTCAATTTTCAATTTATTACGCTGTTGCTTAAGCATGCAAACACACGTGGTTAAAATTCATATGATACACCAGCTTCCATTTCCTCATTCTTACTAGAATATTTCATGTCAAATGAGCTTAAATATGATGAAAAGGGTATTTAATTTCTCACGTACAATGTTCCTGCGGGAGGAGACGGAGATCGCTTAGAAGAAGAGCCACCGAATGTCGGTCGGTCTTCTCCGCCTGAAGAAGCAGAGCCGGAGCGGCTTCTGGAAAGGAACAATTATTTATTCTCACTACAATGTTATCACAATGTTCTGATATGACTGTTTGGGTTACATTCTATAAAGATACTTTATCTAAGGAACTTCAAGAAAATCTCATTTTGAAATAATCTTTTTTTGTCCATTAAAGGAGGGTTTCAGACAGGTTTCACAGATGCCACTTTCTTGAGTGCCTCCCCCCGGCCCACCTTCTCCACCTCCGAGGAGAGCTGCTACGGGAACGGCGGCGGCGAGGTGAGCGACTAGGCGATCTACATAATACACACACACATTTTCAGCTGTCCAATTTATATCCCCACGCGAAAGAGGTGGAGCATCAAATGAATAAGTGGCTTCGTTAGGAGAGAAGTGAAAATAAGAGAGAGGGGAGAGTGAGAAAGAAAGAGATGGACAGCGAAGAGAGAGAGAGAGAGAGAGAGAGAGAGAGAGAGATAGACAGCGGAGAGAGAGAGAGAGAGAGAGATGGACAGCGGAGAGAGAGAGAGAGAGAGAGAGAGAGAGAGAGAGAGAGATAGAGAGCGAGATGGAGGGAGGCAGAGAG
Organism: Allodiplogaster sudhausi; assembly: GCA_945643635.1. Lineage (NCBI taxonomy): Eukaryota > Metazoa > Nematoda > Chromadorea > Rhabditida > Diplogasteridae > Allodiplogaster > Allodiplogaster sudhausi. The sequence continues at coordinate 9,545,293 of CALZFC010000005.1, forward strand.
AGAGAGAGAGAAACCTTGTCCTTGAGCGGGCGCGCTTGGGAGAGGATGTTCTGGAAGAGCCGCTGGCAGAAGCAGAGCGAGAGCGAGAAGAGCCACGAGAGGAGGAGCGAGAACGGTCTCCGCGATTTCTGCAATAAATTGTTAATAGAGATATTTCTTGTAATAGTCAGCTAAAATAAATAACACATTATTTTAAGGTTTAAACAGTTTTCAAAATACTCCATTACTTATCAAATGAAATGAGTAAAAGGCGCGATCTTCGATGGCACAAAAACAACTAACGCATAATATTCGCAATTCTCATAGCTGGCATTGGCGGATATACTTTTGACCGTTAGATATGCTTGTTAAACTTTCCCATTAATGTTCTAGTTATACGGTATTAAATGAAAGTGTTGTAAGCAATATCTGAAAGGATATTTCTACTCTCATCCATGTAATTCTTTGAAATCCAGAGATGACATCGTAAACAGCTGACCTTCCTGCCGCCGCTCCACTGGCCGACGCTCCTCCTGCACCACCTCCAAGAGTAACTCCGACACTCCGCAGCCTCGTCCTCAGTCGTTCTTGCTGCTCCTCTTCCAACTCTGCGGCGGATGGCCGATTCGTGATGAGGTCGTCGAACTTCACTCCATCCACACACTTGGACTCTTCCAGAAGCTGACAAGGATATAATAGTTGTCTGAGTAATTATTTCAAATTTGAAAAGTGAACTCTTTTCATCTGACAACTAACAGAAGAAAGTGATAAAAACATAATGCATTAAACTGAATAAATAAAAAAATTCAATACCTGACGTATATGCTGTTTTCTTTCGAAGAAGTCTTGCAAGAGACCCTTCTCCCAGCCAAATCTGAACAATCTTATGCAGCATAGTTGAGAAAAATAGTTTTTTAAATTGATTAACAAAGTGCCCTTTTAACCGTATGGTTCGCTTCATTTTCTTCATAAAGAAGTATGTTTTCCTGGTAATAATAAAAATTTCGTAACGTTTCATGCTATAAGCTCTAACGAGTCTCTGGGCCGATCCGGTGCGGTGGGTGCGTAGAACGCTTCCATGGCCATGAGAAGCTGAGGGGTCGGAGGAGTTAAAGGAGGAACACGTAGCTTGGATACTTCCAGTGGCTTGAACTACAAAGAGAGGAGAATATCCGCGGAATTGGGCAGACTTTTATCTCCTTTCAAAAACAAATACATCCAAACTGACTTATTCCACTGGGAAAGGTAAAGCATGCTCACAATATAAGTAATGCATGAATCCTTCAAATTCAATTGATAATAATTATAATGTTAATATTAAGTTAGAATGGCTTACAGTAATGTCGCCAATCTCAATGAGCGGAACGATGAGGCCGGCCGGGAGAGCAAAGTACGGACAATTCGGCATCACCGGCTCTGAAATTATGCCATCTTCCAATCTGCACAGAAAACATTACATAGCGATAATAAATGTACAACATAAATGCATCTGTCGACTGCTGAGGGAAACGTGGTGGGGTAGGGCTATCAAGCCCAAAAGGCATAGTGGGAGAGAGAGAGAGAGAAAAAACAACAGAATTTGTAGATCAAAAACTGGGTGGGTTGAAAATAACCTTTTTAACCATGATGTCAAGAAATTTAAAAAAAAAAACGATAAAAAAAACTATGTTTTCCGGGTATAAATTAATAGAAATGCAAACCAGTAGATCCATCCATCGCCTCGCCGTCAATATCACTGTCGCCTGAATAATAAAACATTAATTATGCACTTTAGAGATGAGGCTAAATATTACTTTCATGAGATTTTCTTCTTTGCTTTATCGCCCTGAAAAAGTTTTTATTTCAATAAATGAATTAAAATACCTCCAGGAACGCGCCATCCAGGCCGCCAGTTCTCCTCGAAGAGTGGTCTCTCGGGCGGAGGAGGAAAGCCGAGCTGCTTGCTCATGAGGGGCTGCGGTGGCCCGGAGGGTTGTGGGGGCGGGAAGGAGTAGGCAGCGTCTGGCCCACCGGGGGGCGGGCCTCCAGGGGGTCCACCCACTAGTTGGCCTGGAGGGGGGCCAGTGTCGAAGCGGGATCGACGCACCCCTGCCCCTCCCATCATCAGTGCTGGCGGCTTTTGGGGGCCGGCTGAAAAAGAGGGATAAAGATACGGTATCCGAATACAGTATCCATGTAAAATACCAACAAATTGTTTTTACAATAGAGTGTCTCAAAAGACTCAATGCATTAGAAAACTCAAATTCAAGCATATTTCTTCATAATTTCCCTTTCTTATCTCATCTAGCCCCTCCGTCCCCTCATTTATATAAAACTGACTTTTTCTTCTCTCTCTCTCTCTCGCTCTCTCTCTCCCGACTGACCCTACCACGCCCTTCTCTCTCTCTCTCTCTCTCTCTCTCCACTGACCCTGCCTCGCCCTCTCCATCTCGATCTGTGCTTCGATTGCAGTTATCTGGTTGCGCATGTGCTGTGAGAACTCGAGATGCTGCTGCTCGTAACTCGAGTAGGTTTGCTGCAGCTGGGAGAGGATCTGCTGACCAAGCTGCAAAGGAGAGGGAGAGAGATTGAATTATTATTATTATAAAAAAGGGTAATGAGAAGCATATTCAAAACAAAACTATTGAACAAAACGAAATTCCAAAAATAACTTTAAAAGAACCTTTTGATGCTCGGCCTGAAGCTGCGTCCGATAGTTCGCAATGATAGCAGAAGGATTTCGCAGTTGCTGCAATAGGTAAAGTATAACGCTTCTTGTCCAATCGTAAATATATATAAGAATCAGAATAGAACACTTCGAGTTCTAGTGTAAGATAGATGAAATCCGTTGTGCCATCCCTTCTGTCATTTAAGCATAAAAGATGGATGTTCTTACCTTGAAACAATTGTCGTCAAAGTACTTGTGTCCCTCCCACACTCCGACCAGTTTCTCCAGCTTCTCCATCGTGGCTGCGTCCTGGGTGGCATCTGCTGCGAATGCGTAGAGCTGCGGCACGTAGCGCGAGAGCATCTGACGCACGCCGTCCAGCTTCTTCCGCTGACTGAGAAATTGAACAATAGGCTTTTCTTTAAATTTATTTTTAAATTTCATTATTACTGGATTCTTCTTACAGTATCTTAAGCATAAAGCACTAAATCAGTGTTCTCTTATTCTTGAATCGTTTTCAATCAATACAAGAAGTTCTTCTCCCTCTACAGCGATATATTTTATGTTATTACTATCCAAACTGATTCCTCGTTTGATACAGGTAAAAAGGGAATCTAGAAATAACGAAGACAAACATTTATTTGAATATGTCACATCTTAAATTGATGTATGAATAAATAAATAAATCGCATATATTGCTCTACTTGGAAGTTGTCTAAGGCCAGCCACAAAGATGACGAAAAAGAAATGTGACAGAACTGACCAGTAGTGTGCCCAGTCGTTGATCAAGTAGAGCACGTGCAGTCTGAACTGCTCGGTCCCAGAAGGATTACGTACTCTGAAAATTATTGCATACTGTGGAATCAATATATCATTCTTTTGTTCCTCACATTCATACATGTAATTGATTTTTTTTACATTATACAACGAAACATGTACATTGAAATCAGCAGCTAAAATTTTGGATCTGTTTTCCCAAATTAATTGCATTTATGATGAGGAAAAATTTATTTAAAAAGGGAAAAAAGCGATACCTGTGCAGGAGATATGTGAGAATGACCTCGCGTAGCTGGTCCGTTGTACAGTTCTCGAAGATCCATTTCTTCATCGACTAAAGAAAAGAAAGCAAATATTTCAATAATATAAATAGATAAAATAAGTTAATTAGACGCATTATAATTAAGTCGCAAAATACGTCCAAATAAATACAGATATATGAAAACAAACAGAGTGTGCAATCTATCTGAACATTTAATTTAGCTTTGCTTGAAGACGCATCATTGGGATGAACATGCTTATACATGGAATTTAACAGTACAGCAATATCCCAGCGTGAACTTCTTCCCACATGAGATCCTTCACTATCCTTTTCTTCTAGTTTCTATTTAACCACTCCAAGTAACTCGGACATCAGTTCTCTTTGAAAATAAAGAAATTAAAATATACAATAAGGATCACAAAATTCGTGCTGGACTCACCGAGACAACATCCTTGGAGCATTTTCCGATGAGTTGATTGAGAAGGACATCAAGTGCAGTCACATCCAGTTTAACCTGCAACATTATCCTTAAACAATTCGGACAATGTTGTCAGCATTCCACGAAGATGGCAACGATACCTCCTGTTTTACCCTTGCCCCAAGACACTGAATTACAGGACGAACCTCCGAATTTGTAAGCAGAATCTTGGAAAATTCCGAATATATTCATCCATGTTGGGAAAAAAATTACAGATGTATGAAATTAATTTTTCGCTAGAAGAACCCGACATACCTTTTCCAGATAAGCAGAGATCTTCGCAGCTTCTGCGTCTGCTATCGCGTTTTGAAACAGGGTCTAAAAATACGCATAGGACACTATTCATTTATAAAACAATAATATGCTTGTATAGATGGGCACGTTCACTAAAACTAATTCAATGTGATGAAGCGATAAAGTAAAGTAGTACTTATTTGGTTTGAATAGAGTAAACAACTGTTAATCATTATTACAAATATAAAGAATAATAAATAAATAATGAAGGAATGCTTGCCTCCTTCTGCGGAGTAATATTCTCCAGGTGTCCTTGGAGATTTCGTTCACTGTCCGTGATCTCCTTGTGAAGTTGCTCGATGCGCGCCTGAAATTCAATTAAACTTTTTTGCTATTCGTAGTCTAATCAAACACAAAACCCGTTTCGTTTTGTGTTTAATTAGACTGGATCAAAATTTATCACTACGGCAACGCCAAGAAGCATCAGAAAACATGAATAATACAGATTTTAGTTTAATGCCATTTGACTCAAATAGAATGATGAGTCAATTGATATCTCATTGTCAGCCAAAATATAATTCTTTTAAGCACAAATAATTTATTTCTTGAATTAAAACCGAGATACCTGAGCAGCCGCAAAGTCGAATCCTGGCTGCTGTTGTTGCATGTGCTGCGGCTGCTGCATGCCAGCAAAAGCATGTGGTTGCTGGTGCTGTGCCTGCGGGGGTGGAGGATAACCCACGGGCTGGCCTCCCCCTCCAGGGCCCCCCGGATGGGGAGGGGGCATTCCACCATCACTCCCTGCTTGGCCTCTCGGAGGAGGCATACCAAGGGGTGGTGGCATGGGCAGGCCAGCATCCAAGGCTCCTGGATCGCGTGATCCAGATGGAAGACCGTGTGCAACTACAAGAAGGGAACTTCTCATTTCAGAAGTTAAACTTCAACTATGAACGGCGTCTGGGATCAATTTATTGACGCAATTCCTCTATTACGAAACCGAATGTTATGGACTTAACATAAGAAAAGTTTACTGTTGACATGTATAAATTCAATACCGTATTTCAACGGGAACATAACGTCCATAAAACATCTCCCAAGGCGACGACATACCATTATAGCGTTCGTTGAAGAGGCAGTACTGGTAGTAATCCGAGAATGGGCCGCCGAAAAGGAAGGCAAAGCGAGGATTATTGGCCTAAAAATAAAACTGTTATAAATCGATTTAAGAGCAATCGTGGTAGAATTGATATGCGTTGTTGTTATTATTATTATGATTAAAGTAGCACACAAATTTAAAAGAACCTACTCAAAAATCTTCTAATAAGGGAATTCAATTAAGGAAATTAATCTGTAAAAAAAACCAGAAAATAAGTATAAATGAACCCTTTCAGCACCTACACATTGAAAACAACAGCAGGAAAAGCACCCCGAACCTGTTCATGGCGCGTGCGTTCTTCAAAGACGTGGCCGTTCTTGACAATGAACACGGCCAGCTTCTCTATCACCTCACGCTCGCTGTGTTCTATAAAATAGGACAACAATACGGATGAAAATGTTTATAAAAGCATTAAGAACACTAAATCTCTAGCGTGTTGTAGAGATAAACAATCACATCTCTGGTTAAAGCTCACTTGAAAAGTTAAGATACAAGATAAAAAGAGCAGCTACTCGTTCGAAAGATCACAAACCTTGGGGAGCATGCGGAATTCTGGAGTCGTATGACATCTTAGAGAAGTGGCGTCAGCTTCAGCGCCAAGTTCTCGATACGGTCAAGCTCTGGAACAGAAATTAAAATAGGTAATCGAGAAGATAAACAAAATATCACAAAACGAAAGACTGCTGCAAACAAACTGCAGACAACATTTCAAATACACACACCGTTAAATATAGTGTGCTAGGCGACGATACCGAATAGTCGTGTTTTACACCATAACACTACAGTTATATCAAACTCACCTAACTTATCCATTGTGCACTTGAATTTGGTATCTTTTAGCAACTTCAAAACATCAACGATAATTATAATCAACTACTGATAATTTCACTACAGAACCAAAATATTCCAATGATTTTCAATGTTTTCATTGCAAGAAGAATTGGCCATGTTGAATTGCACTTTCTTCTGGATTGCTTCAAGGTGTCGTCTTTCCTCCGAGAGGGTCTCCCTCGGACTTGGTCTAAAAGCCTCTTTGCCAGGTTCACGGACCTGTCCCGGAACAAACGGGAGACGTGGAACGGAAGAGAAGTGAAAAGATGCTGCAACGAGTGTGGCCATGAGAGGCGGATGTCAGAAATAAGAGAGACTCCCTCACTGTCTTCCGGAACACTCCCACAACCACAGAGAAAAATATTGACGAGGAAGATTCACGAGTTCATATTTTTCTCTATGCAATTTTGATATTTATTTAAACTAGGATTTTTATGAGTAACAGTTTTCTAATTCTCCATTCTCTCTCTCTCACTCTCTTTCTCTCTTTCACTCACTTTTTGCTCTCTTTATTTGTCTTTCTCTATCACTATTCCTCTAAGTGTGTCTCTCGCTTCCTCTCACTTGCAGTAATTATAAAAAGGATGATGCGACCACCGCTGTGGCTGACCTTTCCGCTAACGCCTCGGCAGTCTAATCTGACATCTTCAGTAGAAGGTAAGAAGAGATTCCCCGATCTATTCACGAAATACACCCTCTCTTTGGCTCATATCTTGAGATGCCCATACCCATGATGGTGTCGTCCACCGTCCTCCGCTTTGGCTGACCTTTCCACTCGAGGAAGAATCTGCAGCCGGTCGACGACCACCTTCCAAAGGAGACAAATCCACGTCCAATACTAGAGCACCTATCACATCTCGGCCGACAACTATCGAATATCCAGATCGCTTGGACAGCTTTAATGGTTTTTGAGGGAGAGAGAGAAAGAAGGAAAAGAAAGAAAGAGAGAGAGAGAGGGAGAGGGAGAGAGAGAGGGAGATAGAAGTAGAGAGAGAATAAGAGAGCAGGATAATTCAGACTCATCATTACCTGCCTCCTCTCGCCGTCATTTGTTCCTTCATCCGATCCGCGTTGCAACTCTCAATTACAATCCAGAATTCTCACTAATTGACGACGACTGTTCTCTCGAGGATTGTGAGAGGCCAGGTCGGCAGAGCTTGAAGGGAGCATGCACAATAAAATTTTTTATTATTTTCATATAAAACAGTTATGGTAGAAAATGGTTTGGCTAGTGTATATAATGAAATGAAAAAGAGAAGAGCCATTCGTGCGCAGGAATCGACGTGGAGTTCATGCTGGCTGCCCTGCGCATAGCCCGCATTCCCTATCGAGAAGTGCGCATCTCGCTGCCCACCAAGGACGAGCTCGTCGATGTGGTCGCCAATGGTCGCGGATTTATTTCTATTTAATTCCAAAACATAACTTACGTGGAGCTCTCTTTTAAAGAAAAGAAGTTTTTTGTCGTGTACCTCCTTTAGATTCAACCGAGGCAACTCTCTGAACACAAAATGATTTATTGAACGAGACCATAGTTTATGAAGAGCTCGAGTAAATAGTACCATAGTGCACTAGAAAGAAGCCTATAATTAATTTATTCGAACGCCGCTTCAGGCACCGTCGACCTCGGCCTTCACATGGTGCCAATCTACGCGACGAACGTTCATCGCGTTCGCTTCTCCACTCCTCTCGACACCATTGCCTTTGGCTATCTGCAGAGGGAGCTGGATGAACTCGAACAAAAAGTATGTGTTCATCTTTATTCATGCTTTTGTTTTCTTATATACATATTTAAAACGCCCTTGTTTAAAAAGGGAGAAAAATTGTGCATAAACTAATGACCTTGAAGCGTGGTAATCTTTTGAGGACTACATTCTGGACATGTTCGACCCGCTGGTGATCTACATCGTTGTAGGGCTGGTCGCGGCCATCTCAGCCATGATGCTGCTGCTCTTCTGGGTGCGTCCGTGGAATGCAGCGAAGAGGATGCGGCCAGGTTCGACTGAGACAATCCAAGCATTCTCAGTCTCTCCTTTATTCTCTCCCTCTCTCTCTACCTCTCTTTCTCTCTCTCTCTCTGTCTTCTTTCTTCTCTCTACCTTCCTTGCTCTCTCTCTCTCTCTGTCTTCTTTCTTCTCTCTACATTCCTTGCTCTCTCTCTCTCTCTCTCTCTCTCTCTCTCTCTATTACTTCTCAGCTGAAATGTCCTGGTCGGAGCGAATCAACATCTCTATCCGTGCCTTTGATGAGTACGTGTGGTACATCAGCAGTTTAACGTTCAAACAACCAGCCAAGAATTATTACGGTGATTTTTTCCTGTCAATGTTTCCATTCTGTACATATTAAGATTACAGGCAACATCCTAACAATTTCCGTTTGATCTAAAATAAGATTTTTGAAAGGTGTGCCTCTCTCAATGTTCGCTCTTCTCGCAACGGCTCTCATCGGTATTTTCCTCTTCAACCAAATCTACAGCACGAAAATGACGTGGATGTTCATGTCCTTATTCAAGAAGGGCTTCTATGTCAAGTCTATCGACACGGTAGCAATGTTTTGGTTTTCCTTTTTTGCGAATCGAGGGTTTTTCAATCACACTTTTTTCCTTAGAATTTTTCTCGTTTCCAGATGTTCTCTGCGCTCGAATCGGGAGCGTATAAGGTTTGTTAAAGTCAACCTCTCTTCACTCATCCTGTCGCTCCGATTTTACAATAAATATTTTGTTTTTATCGATAATTCCCAGGCGCTAGCCAACCTCGCTGAGATCAACGGCACGGTCTGCAACTACCTAAACGACTTCCAGTGTATGCGGCTGCTTTCCATGTCTTATGCGTCAGTTCAGTAGAGAGACATTTATTTATTCAACTTTTATGGTAGCTGCTCCGTCTTTAATTTAGATGCTCTTACATTAGTATGTAAAAGTTTTGCTTTACCATTTTTCAGTAGTCAAATTTATTCTTTTTTTAAGTTAATCATCCTTTTCTTAAAATGTAATGTAACAGATTCATTGGCAACATAAGTGGTGAGGAGGAGATGAACGAGCTGGCGCTGACTCATCGAATGGGCTTTGCTGAGATTCGCGACGATCTGCTGTTTGCTATTCTTTTCTTGTTTTCATTGGTTCAGATGTGTACCTAAACGTCGATGTCAAAAATATTTTAGTTCAGTATTTTCCGGGACTCTTCGAATACAACCTTCACCTTTATTGAAAAAAAAAAATTAGCTGACATCGTCTTATATCTTTTAAGTGTCTTGTACCACATAAGCATTGAATGTCCTTTCTCTCTCTTTTCTCTCTCTCACTCTCTCTCTCTTCTCTCTCTATCTCTCACTCTCTCTCTCTTCCACTAGCTCTCTCTCTCTCTCTCTCTCTCTGATATGCACTGCTTCTCTAGTCAGCATTCCGTAAGCATCATGGACAAGCCCCGTCGTATTCTCTTTGTCCGCGAAGAGAACATCACTCCTGGCTATGTTGCCTATCCAATCTCTCGGTTAGATGCAATCATTTTCTTCTGCTTTTTACAAGCGAGTTTTTCAATTACTTATAAGCTTTAATAAATGAATTGTTTTACATTCTTTCTTCATTCGTTTCTTACAAAGACAAATATGATTACACGTCTCAATCAACGTAATCTCAGTGACATGATGTGGCTGGCGGAGCGGCTGAATCGCGTGATTGCCATGTCTTCCGGTTGTCTCTCCACCATTCGCTCTCGCTACAGGCGTCCCTTCATGAGTTACAGGTTTGATTTCTGTGAATGCTCCTCATAATCACTTAACTCCATAACTGATCCCTTACTCAAAACTTATAGAGTTATTTATTGGAATTACCGAGTTGCTCCGAAAAATCCATAATGTTGCATTGAGCGTGACACCGACACAAGACTCGGCAACGCCCGTGATGCTGCAGCATCTGCAGACGGCCTTCCGCAACTACGGCATCATGCTCGCGGCTTCCGTTGTCGTTCTCGGTACGGTACCCAATCCCAATCAAGTCAAATCGTAACTATTTGTTCCAATATATGTAACCGACCGAGAATAATGTCACTGACGATATTCTCGCTTTTATGAACATTCGAGTGCCAATTCAACCTAGTAAAAAGCGCTTTCACTTTCAGAAAATCAGATTACAAAATGAATAAATAAACGAACTGCTTTAGCTTTCTAATACGCCTTTGTAGCCTTGGAGATCATTCTGGACAAGTTCCTCGCCACCATAACCGTAATCGTGATGCGGTTCACTCGACACAAGGACGGAAGCGATTCGGAAGTTGCCAAGGTATGGAAGTAACCATTTTATCAGAGTTATTTTCAGGTATAATACATAAATGTATATTTAGGTGTAGATAGTTTGTAAATCTTATTATTAATTCTAAAGATAATGGCAGGAAATAAGATTAGAATAATAATTATTAAAATAGCGCATCAATATTCAGGCTCTGCTCGCGATGGCCGATCGACGAAACGCGAATCGAGTGCACTTTGATCTGCAAGACAGACAGCGGAGAGAGAGAGAACAAGAAGAGAGAGAAAACTGCAAAAGAAGAGACGCAGATAGTGCGAGGGTGGAAAGAGGAAGGGTAACCGAAGCATAAGCAGAGGTAAAAAGATAAAGAAAAGATCATTAACTGTCTCACCCGTCATCTTCCATTTACATATGTATGTACAAATAATATACATCTATGCCACCTACTGAATGAATGTTAAAGGACCAGATCATGGAATCATCCTACAGTATCTTTCTTCGCGGCCTCAACGCCAGCTCACTAAACTTCGATTCCTCTGCCATTTAATTTTTATGCCACTTGATTAAAAAATATTAACAAAAATGTAGGTTAATGTATCCCCGTATCGGCCGTTGACCAAGCCTCTGTTCATTGGGACCAATGAACTTTCATTGAAGCTGATAGTGAGGATGAAAGGGAGAAGGGTAAGGCATGAATGCACCATTCGACGACGGAACTTGCCTTCACTGGCGGCTTCGATGTGTCCAAGCCGAGGATTTCCAGAAACTTGACATGCAAAAATATTAAATTTTTTGCCCAGTATTTTTGAAACCAATATTTTAGGATGGTCAATTCTATCGAATCAAATATTTAATTTTACGGACCACAAATAATTTGAACAGAAAAATAAGAACAATGGAAAACAAGTTCAGCCTTGTAAACAACACAGAGCAGGCCAAATAATTTCCACTGGTTCTGATACAAAATTCTTTTCTTTCCATTAGTGTTCAACCTTTTAATGCTTTTTATACCTACTGAATTCACATTTGTGCAGAAGGACTGAAGATGAAGGACATTTTAGAAGTTTTATTCATTCAATAATTCATTATTTATATGCCATTTATCTCGCCAAAATCCATATGCCATTTGACTAAATGGATATGACAGAGGTCAGAATAGAATATTTCGATCGTTGTGCTTATGGACGCTAAAGAAATGAAAGGATCCTATTTCGATGGATATACATAACCGGATGGTTTGCACTCTTTCTACATACAAAGTGGCGTCTACTCCCTACCTCAAACGGCCTAGAGCTTATATATAATGAGATAGAAAATGTGAGGCGGTCCTTGACTACACTCGGATTTCGCAATAGACCTTTGCAACAATACGGGTTAACGTTTACATATTCTACCTTTGAACAGGGCAAAGGAACATGCTGAGTATATTATACTGTGTAGATGAGGTGACCGTACCCTGAATGTGAACTGAAAGAAGGAGAGTGGTGGCGAAATGAGAGAGAGAGAACAAGCTTTTTGGTAGGAGAAGAAGAAAAGAAAGAAACGAAGACTATGCACTTTACTCTTTCTACGAATTCAGAGAAGGTAGGCTGGGTTATTTGGCACACACGAGAATTGAACGTTCACACACAAGCGGTTGAGCGCATTCTCTTGTAAGACGGATAGAATAAGGGGCAGCAGCTATCGACCGCAAAGAGAGAAAGGCAAAAGAAAGGTAATCAAAACAATTCGAGGATCTCATGACTGGCGTATTATTGCAACGGTTTGGTAGAGGAAGACGGCGGCGCATTTTCAACATTATATTTCTTCTTTTTCTTTCTTAAAAAAACAATTTTTTTATAAGAAACAATTTGAAGGCGAGGCGATGTGCAAGGGTATAGATTACGTCTCTAAATGATTTCAGGCAAATAGCATGCTTGAATTTCGCGCCAAAAAGAGGGTGGGGCTTCACTGGGCGGATATCTCGACAGACGTCTTGTGTACGGTGGGAATAGCAGAGTCGGTAGAGGATGCGGTGGAGGAGGAAGACGAGGAGGGCTGTCGCTGCTTGACGACGAGACGGCGAAGACGGAGGATCTCTTCGTTCGCGCGGTCCAGCTCGGCCGCCAGCGTCGACTGTCTGGAAAAAGGTTGACATTTTTTTATTATTTTTTTTTTTGCAAAATAAGTTTAAAAATTAAGATTTTCCATCTCGCACAAATGTACAATGTGAGCAAAAAAAAAACAATTTATAAATCTCTTATGAGATTGAGGTGAGAGATAACAGACAAAATAAAGGGACGCGACAAAGAACATTAGGAGAAATCTAATAATCTCCTTTAAATATGTACATAACTACATTAATCATCGTCTCTCCCACCATCGCTCCTTGCACGATCCCCTTCTCTGTCTCTCTAACGTGTTCTCCAGCTCACCTGTCTTTGAGCTTCTTGATGTCCGTCTTGCAAGTGACGTTCTGCTTGAGCAGCTCCGACTTCTCGTTCTGCAGTCTGTCCACGTCTACCACGAGCGTCTCGAGGCTGCAATGGCGTAAGATCTTTTTATTATTATTTACGATTCTCGCAACTACATAGCAGTAGAAAACACATATGTATGTATGTACATATTCATATTTCCTTTTGTATTTAAATTTTTTTGTGTAAGATATATTACATGAAATGTAAAAATAAAAAAATGAAATTTCAGCTGACCGCTTCGCATCGTGCGGCGACAGCTGCTCCTCGACGGCGCAGAAGGAGCACGACAGCCGATTCGCCGCGTGGTTGTTCTCCGTCGACGACATCGACTCCTGCCGACGAATATTACTCATTTATTATATTTTACCTATTATATTTCACTATTTATTTTTTATAATATATAACATAACAGATTCAAGAGGGGATACGTATTGATTCATTCTCAAAGGAGGCAATGAACCGACCATTCCAGTGTCCGAATCGTGAGCGTGTTCGTGTTCGCACTCTTCGCCCTCGTCATACTCTTCCTCTGCGTCGTTCTCAACACTCGACAGATCCCAGTCGATCGTTCTGAATACCTTTATTGATTATCTATCAGTTGTTCGGGCGCTAAATTCAAATTACATACCTGAGACGATGCTCGCTGCCGTGGTTCTTGAGCGAGAGATGCCGTGAGACGGCCATTCGCTTGGCATTTCCAGAGGAGAGTGGCGAGGAGGCAGTAGAGAGCTTGTGCTGGTGGTGCGCGTGCAGAGAGGAGAGGCCGTCGCACTCGTCCTCCAGGCTGCTGAAAACAATATTATTATTCATGCTTCTTTAGAAACAATTTTAAAAATGTTTCGTTTGTTGCCTGTTATATAATTTACGGTCAGACGTTGTTCAGATTATATGTTTCGCTGTTATGCTTACTAAAAATGATTCACATTTTCTCTGCTACAGTACACTGACCCGTCGTCGTGATGGTGGTGATGTCGGGGGCAAGAGGCGGCGCCGGACGAAGACGAGGACGAAGAAGATACAGTACTCTTCGCTGTCTCGCTACTCGCGATACGGTGCTTCTTCGCCACGACGGGAATGGCGCGAGAGGGCATCGACATGGAAGTGGCACGCTGGGCTGGCGAAGAGATCGTCGGCGTGTCTTGGGAGACTGAACGGGACCTGGAAGACGGGCAGTTCAAGAGGGTGAAGAGAGAGACAGAGAGAGAGAAAGAGAGAGAGAGAGAAAGAGGAATAGAGAGAGAGCTAGAGGAAGGGCAACTTCAAACCTGCCGCTGAATGCCTTCTTGACGGTCGAGAAGATGGAGAGTGACTGCTGGCTTCCCTCGGTGGCTTCGGTTGTCTCGAGGATGGAGAGTCCGTAGAACTCAGCGCGTTCCTTCAGATTGCCGTAGAGTCCTTCGAGAAGCGACGCGCGCGTTCGCTCCTGATTTATGTACAATAAATATATACCGTAAATCAATTTTATTTAAAAAAAATTTTAAAGTTAAATTATGTAGATGAAATGAATATTTCTGACCGCCAGCTTGCCAAACTTCTGGCTCTTGTACGCGGCGTTCTCTGCGTTGACGAGCTTGGTGAGCAGGAAGTTGCGGAACTCCTGGCCACGACGGAAGATGGCCGGCGTGGGGAGTGTCGGGCCGAAGAAGGGCACGTCGTCACGGGCAGTCACGGACACCTGGAGGAGAGAGAGAGAGAGAGTGAGAGAGAGAAGAGGTTTGAGAGAGAGAAAGAAAGAGAAGATATTTGAGAGAGAGAGACAGAGACAGAGAGAGAGACGACTTCCTTACCCGATAGCGAACTTTGTCGCTGAGTGGCTCGATCGGCTGTACGACAATGTAGGCGTGGAGGAAGTTGGAGGCGATGCAGTCGGGCGAGAACGGAGTGTTCGCCTCCTGCAACAGCAACAAGGTATTTCACATAACACTCTCGACAAGTGCTATTTTCTCTTTTTTGGAAAATTCTTATTCACTCCAACTAATATTTAAAATATTAAAGATTAAAACAATTGTTTAAAAAAAGATTGATATACAATTAAACACGGACCTGAAAGACGACGGCGACAATGTCATTGCCGATGTGGCGCTTCCTCTGCAATTGCTGCGTGTCGCCAACCGTGAAGGGAAGCAGAGTCGAGACGTGGAACAACAGTTCGCGTCCTAGAATTCCAGTTTTCTTATATTTAAAAACAACTTCCCTTCCTATTAAGAGAATGAAAAGGGCAAGTATGAATTGGCTGGGAAAACTGACCCCTGAATTCAGAGTAGACCGTCTCTACGCCCGTCTGCCCGTGCATCGTGTCGAGTCCGCCGCGGTAGCCCTGCATTCATTTTTTTCTCATTGTTTTACTATCTACATATTTCATTGAAATGGAAATCAATAGTGATATAACAAAATTGATAAAAGAAATAGAGTCCCATAAATTGCGGAAACAATACTTAAAAAAAACGCTACCTGGAATCCTCGCAGTTCGACTCTCTCGCCGATGACTGAGAGGAATTCGTCAAAGGCTGGACTGCCTGCGGCGTTCCCGAACATCTCCTCCTCGGTGACTTGGCCAGTCTGCAGACAAACGGGGCTTGTTTATCTCATTTAAATCCACCTTAACTTAATTCTGCATTTATCATCGTTATCTTTCTCTTACAATGAATTGTCTTCCCTCTCTTCCCCCCTTTTTGCTTACCTTTTGGTAGACAACGCCAAACTTGTACGTGTTCGTCAGCACATGCTCGTCGTATCTAAATTGAATGAAAGAGAGATGGCGAAACCGAGAGATGAGAGAGAAAGAAGAGAGAGAGAGAGATCGGTGAGAGAGAAGAAAGTAGAGAGAGCGCGATGAGAGCTAGACAGCGAGATAAAGGGAGAAGAGAGAGAGATCGATAGAGAGAGAATAGATTGATAGAGAGAGAGAGAAGAGAGAGAGAGATGGAGAGAGAGAAGAATGTAGAGGTAAATGTGCTGACTGGACAATCAGCTCGGATCCGCCTGGGAAGGCGACCGGATGGAACTTCTCGGTCGTCACTTCATCGCAGAGTAGACGCGCCATGCGAGACGCGGAGGGGCGGTCGGCGAGAGCTGCAAGACACGTTAGATGCGCTATTCAAATATGTACTGGAATGAAAAATTATACCTAAATACGTTCACTTAGGAATATCTTCAAACATTGTTTATACACTTCTCATAAACATTGCAAAATGAATTATAATAAATAAATAAAAGTGGCGCATTTAACGTAATATGTAACACTTTACAATATAAAAAAGAAGATCGAACACTTAGTAAATCGATACTGACCGCTAGCCGGAACAATCTCATGCACGGTGCCCTGGCGAGTGCGCAGCATGATGCGGAAGTGAGCCTGCGAGGAGATCGTCTCAGTGCGCACGCTCAGAACGAGCGGGCCAAGCGCGTCATCGAGCGCGTAGAAGTCATGGTGCTCCTGGAGAGAAAGTACAAATTAACTACCGTAATCCTGTCACTCCTTTCCTCCTAATAGCCTAGCCGGTAGTTCTCGAAATCCAAAACTCTTCTCCCCAGTCTAATTTAATTCGATGTAATAATGCCAATTTAATAATGTTGAAAGAGCCAATTTGTAGTGTGCTACCGTACCCGTCCGAAAAAGTGTCTTCGATAGCAGTGCGAAGTGTCGTCCGTCTCCAACTTGAAGCGGGCGCAGCTGTTCATTGGGTGGCCTGGAAATTTTAATTACTTTATTTAAATTCTTTTACCATAATTCGTTTTAGGACTCTATTCAGGTGCCTTTTTCTTTAATTTTTTGTCACCCACTCTTCATCCAAATGCGGTAGCTATTTTTGTTTTCTAATCTTGCACCCTCACCGCTAATGTCTTCGTCGAGCGTGATCGAAGAGGAGGAAACGCCGTCCATCCAGAAGCCGCTTGGCGGCAGCACGATTTGGGGATACGGTCCGGGGCGAGAGAGTATCTGCAGAGAGAGAGAGAGAGAGAGAGAGAGAGAGAGAGAGAGAGAGTTAAAGAGAGAAAGAAAAGGAAACAAAGAAAGAGAGAAGGGCATAACGGTTGTGTTGTGCAAGCTTTTCAGGAAGTATTTTCTGTTCTTCAGGCAGTAAATATTATAATCGTCCCCGATGCAAGCGGTGACATTATTCACTGCTCTACTTGTCTGTCTTGTCGTGAGAGAGAGAGAAAGCGAGAGAAAAAGAGAAAGAGAGAGAGACAGCGAGAGAAAGAAAGAAAGAAAGAGAGAGAAAGAGGACTCGAAAATATGTTCATGAAATCACATCATCAGCATCCGATTGAATGCACCATGAATAATCATACCCTGGCAAAGGAATATAAACTTGCAACAATGTCATGGGGGGGGTCATGCGGGCATTCATCCTTTCCAGTGCAAGCTGATCAAACAAGTCACTTTCCCATTATTTTTGGCCCCGATCGCCATGATCGACCCTGCGTTCAACTCTACTCTTTCCACCGCATTTCCATCCACCTTTGCTGGTCTTCTCTCTTCCTCTCTCTCTCTCTCTCTTTCGATCTCTCTCTCTCTCTCGATCTCTCTCTCTCTCTTTCTCCATTTCAACCCTTCTCTCTCTCTTTCTCTGCCTCTCTATCACGCCCTCTTCCTGGATCGATCACTCTCCCCGTCATCCGCCTTCCGTGTTTGCCCAGATATTTGTACACGGTCCGATGAGAATCTGACTCCGGACTCCTGAATTGGCTTATGCCAGGCAGGTGACTGCCAGTCTCTACATCGATACTCCTCCACGTCTTTGTATCTACTAGCCTTCTCTCTCCTGCTCTCTCTCTCTCTCATTCACTCTCTCTCTTCTCTCTCTCTCTCTCTCTCTCTCTCTCTCTCTACTATGCCACCGGTATTACAACTGCTAGCTTCATCTACGAACACTAGCTTCATATCCACCGAAATTGTTTTCGAAACTCGTCGTTCCAAAAACCGCTCGGCGCATGACAGCCGTACAAAACAACCCTTTCATATAGTTCCAGCAAAAGATGAAAGCGGCCTGGGATGATGGGCAGACATTTTTAATAGGATGATGCAAGAGAGAACCAACAAAAGCTGCTAGCAACCCAGGCAAACTTATTGCAAAGGATAGAAAAGAGAGCAATAAAACGTTGCCAAGAAGAGGGCTTTTCGCAAGGCAATATGATGAAAATAATGGCAATATCGCATGTTTATGAGAACTAAAAAAATGGGAAAAATAATTAAAATAAGAGTAGATAATAATAAAAATGAAATGAACCAAACCTCACGAAGACTCTCTTTGGTGTGCGCGCTCTCTCGACGACCGGTAGTGCTGCACTGGAAAGAAAAGAAGATAAACTAAGATATCACAGTAGAACGGAATCAAACACTTCCCATACCATCTCGATCTCTCTCTCTCTCACTTGACCATTAAGAAGAAATTGTGTATGTGTAATAGGTGTGCTGCTCCATGTACATATGTTTGTTATGTTGAGATGTGTATTTGAATGATAAGCATATGGATGACCGTACACAGCTGTACTTATTGTGAGTTTCCAGTTTCCACCAGTGTTACCTGTCCATTGACAGGCAGATCTCTCAATTCGAGCGTGGACGCCGTGGAAGAGATCAAGACGGGCGCACTCACTAGATCCGTCGAGTTCTTCTCCCCAGAAGAAGACTTGCTGTCTTTCCTCTTGCTGCCGCCCCCTCCGCCACCCAGCCACGACCCGATCAGATCGAGTGCCGATCTCGACATCTTCCTCGAGTTGCTGTTCGCGAGAGACGACGCGCCCCCTAGACTGGCCGGGTTTCCGCCTGCGTAGCCGCCGGCATTCCCTCCGGCAGACAACAGCTGCTCTCTACTCTTTGCGCGCTCGCGTTGCTCGGCAGCGCGTAAGTTCTCAAGAGCGCACACGAGTTTCTCAGCAGCGTCAATCTTGAATTGGTCCTCGCGCGAAAGAGTGGGTACTGTAGGTGAATGAGGGGGCGGCGGTGGCTGGACGTCTTCTTCCATGAGTGCTGGGAGGGGAGTGCATTCAGATGTTGGCGACGCTGTCATGGGTGGATGGGACATGCTGGGCGCAGCAAGGAAGTGGTCAGAGGGATGGTAGCTGTGATGATGTAGCCGTTGGAGACCATCCAAGGACAGCGCACGGCCCGACGTGGCTATCGAGGGGGGAGAAGAAGGCTCGTGATGCCGTGGCAGGCCGCGAAGTCTCTGTTGTTGCCGAAAGGGGGGCGTGGCTTCGGCTGAAGGGGGATGATATGGCGGAGATAAACGAAAAGGCGCTGGCGCCAACGTGGCGCCCGATGCCCTTCGGACGCCAGCGCCGTATTGCTTCTCCATGCCGATGGGGACGATGCGCTGACGAACCTCGTGAAGGTCGTCGTCTTGGCAAGGGCAGCGACCAAAGGGAACGGCACCAACGGGTTCAGAATGCTCCCCGGCTAGGTCAGAGGAGGAGGAAGAATAGGAGTAGGCAGACGAAGAGGAGGTAGCCGAGGACGGGGAGGAGAGACCGCCGCCGGCGCCCGAGGAAAAGACGTCCGCGGCCGAACGACCGCGCCGCGGCGGCGACAGCAACTGCTGAGGCATTGGAGAGAGTGAGGAGAGTAAATGACGAGTCCCTACCGTCTTCCGATTCCTCACGACGTCTCAGACCATCAAGATTTCTACAACTCGAGGAATCAA
Source organism: Allodiplogaster sudhausi (assembly GCA_945643635.1). Lineage (NCBI taxonomy): Eukaryota > Metazoa > Nematoda > Chromadorea > Rhabditida > Diplogasteridae > Allodiplogaster > Allodiplogaster sudhausi. Next base: position 9,565,003 of record CALZFC010000005.1, read on the forward strand.
GAATATCCAGATTGGTATGAAATCGACGCGATAAAATCATAATATTCGAAAAAAGCAAGGGTTCAGGAGCTCCTCACTAGTGGCACGGCATTTAAAGAGTTCAAAATGATTACGACATTGTAAAAGAAAGGAATAGTTATTCCATTTAAACAAGAACGGTTGAGGGGGACGAAAGAAACGTTGCAAGGAAAGCTGGAAAACGATTCCTTATATACCCACAATGTGATACGAAAACGATGAATTCGACTAATACTCCCACTCTCGTCCTTTCATCTCTCTCTCTCTTTCTCTCTCTTTCTCGCTCTCTCTTTCTCTATCTTCCCATCTCTCTTCACACATTCTAACAATCACACGTCGTCTGCCCACTTTTTGCATATTATTAGCACTCGCAATATGCAGACAAACCTTGTCACACATTTCCTACACCGCAAAAATAGCTGCCATCCAGGTGGCAGTGCATGCCAAAATTCTTGTGGAGAGGTGAATGTAACTGGTCTGATTTGCATATCATGGAGGTGGGGCGGAATGATGGATATGAATTTTAGGACTAGGGAAGCGAGAGAGGAAGAGAGAGAGAGAGGGAAGGAGAGAAAGAGAGAATAGAGACAGAGATTGAGAGAGAGAAGTTATGAGAAGAGTAGAGAGGAATCCTGATCCAGTGACAATGTGTGCCCCTCTAGCCATTCATAACGGCACATGCTCCACAGACGACAGTGTCATTCAGAGGGGCAAGCGGATTATGAGCATTGTTGAGAGAGAACGAGAGGGAAGGAGAGAGAGAGGCGAGAGAGCGTGAAAGAGTGAGAGGGAGACAGAGGGAGAGAGAAAAAGAGGAAAATCGGGCTCACTTACACAAGGATTCTGAGGAAAAGAAACAGCAAAATATGACACAAAATATTCTTTACAAAATCAATTCAAGATTAATCAAGAAAAAGAATATCAGAATGAAAGACTAATGGAAAGAGACTGTTACAAAATGCTGGAAATGTGCCAAGTGGAGCCGCACAATAAAGAGAGATAGAGAAGATATTTCTGAACGGTACGTGTTATGCCCAAAATATTGAGCATGATATCCAAAATGAGAAAGGTCGATCTGAAATACATGGCGAGTCAGCGAGAGAGGATGAAGAGGAAATATTTTTGAAACTCAGAGAAGGAGAGAGAGTGAGAAGAAAGAGAGAGTAGAGATAGAGAGGGAGTGGGAAGCAGAGTGAAAAAGAGAGGGAGGAAAGAAATAAAGAGAACGTAAGGAGCAAAGAGGATAAATATAAAGCTGATGGTCACGGTATCATAATGCTGCTGTGTAGACATAGGGAAGAAGCACGGACGTGGCTATTGCGATGCAACAATAGAGTCAGGAAGAGAGAGAGAGAGAGAGAGGGAGAGAGATAGAGAGATGGAGAGATAGAGGCAGATAAAGAGAAAGAGAGAGAGGGATGAAGGCAGAGAAAAAGAGAGAAATGAAGGCAGAGCAAGAGAATGGATGTCCAGAGTGCGGAAACGGTCCTGCGGCTGTTCAATCGTGGCGGATCCCAAATTGGGTAAATGAGAGAGGAAGAGGGAGGGAAGCCTCTGCCACCGTGGACATTCATGCGAGTAGAGGCTTCATGTGTGGACAGCCATCACCAAACAGCAGCTACTCTGAAGGAGGTAAAGAGTGAAGAGAGTGGAGGGAGAGACAGATCGAGAGAAAGAGAGAACTAGAGAACGAGAGAAAGAGAGAAAGAGAGAAAGAGAGACAAAGAAGCTTCTTCCTGCCGAAAGAGAACACATGTAGAAAAGCGTGTGCTAATTCACAGTCGGCTTCTTCTTTAGAAGATGATCATATAAAGTGACTAAAAAGGCACAGTCGGCGCACTCAAAGAAGAACATAGTAAGCAAACGAAAACGTTGTGTGGGGTCAGAAATTGTGAGTACGCGAGAGAGAGAGAGAGAGAGAGAGGAGGGAGAGAGGGAGAGAGAGAGTGAGAGAGTGAGAAAGAGAGAGAGTGAGAGAGAGAGAGGAGGGAGAGTGGAGAGAGACAGGGAGAACAATATGCGAAATGTTTTGTTGCTTTGCGCTTTGTGAAACGACGATCTGTTAGTTGCATTAGTGACCGCGAACGCTAATTTTACCCATGCTATTCTTTCTTTATCTCTTTCTCTATTTCTCTCTCTCTCTCCCTCTATTTCTATTGTGTCAACCACTCTGTCACAATCTTGCTACATAACGCGCTTTACCAGTTTCACAATTGTACATCAGAAAGAAGAACGCATTTTCACTGTTTTTTTCTCATTCTCTCGCGTCCACTTTAAAAAGATCGAGAGCGCTTTAGCGTGAGAAAAGAATGAATAGAAAGTGGGAGAGGGATTGGCGGGATTGGAGAACCCGGGCCGGCCGGAAAGTTGCAAGTGGACGAGCACCGGAAATAATGGAAAGACGCCTCAGGGGCGGTCGGAGGAATTATGACCACGAGTTAGGAAAATAGGAGCAGGATGACGAGGATGGTGTACCACGCACTGGATTAGAGGGAGAGAGATAGGGAGAGAGAGAGAAAGGAGGAGAGTATATTCTCGGTCTGCACGCCAAGCAACGGCCTACTTTGTTGTATTGTTCTCCTTCTTCAGCCTCTACTTGGTCACGATGTTCTTCTCCCGTCTTAGGAGTGTCCTCTTCCTGTTTATTTCTTTTGATCTTTTCCTCACTCTCACTCTTTCTCTGCCTCTTTTCTCTCTCTCTTGTTCTACTTCTCTCTCTCCCTCTCTCTCTCTCATACTCTCCTCTCCACGCATTCCTCATCGCGGCTGCCTTGCCCAGATCGTCTCACATATGCCGCCAGACGTGCATGCGGTCACTGTGAGCCATATAACAATGGACAGCTAGTCGGTGTGAGAGAGAAGAGAGAAAAAGAACAGAAAGAGACAGAGGGGAATAGAGAGTGGGGGAGAGAGTGCAGTTTCGGAGAGAGTCAGAGAGTCAAGGAAGCCACTCGGAGATGATGAGGCGCATGGATATACAAAAACAATGAATGAATGGCCTTATGCAGTCACTCTGACACTGTGAGGAGACTGCGTGATCGGCCGAGCTTTCGTACACTATTCATCTCCCTCTCTCGTCATCTCCTCTCTTTCTCTTCCACTCTCTCTCACATTTTCTCTCTCTCTTTTCTTTCTCTCACTCTCATTCTCTTTCTATTTTCTCTTTTCCTCTCCCTCTATTTTTTTTTCTTTTCCTCTCAATATCGCACTCTCTCATCACCCCCTCTCTCTGTACGCGGCATCCTACTCCGAGCCATTTTGTCGCCCCGAAAGTGCATTGACTCTCGGTCTCTTCCGATCGACTTCATTCATCATGCGATTATTGCCCCCTTCTCTCTCTCTCTCTCTCTTTCTCTCTCTCTCTCTCTCTCTCTCTCTCTCTCTCTCTCTTTCCTGACAGCCATGGAGACCTCCCGGGGCCGTCTTCTAAATGATTGATGAATCTTCTCTCCAGTCCAATCCGGTCAATCAGCGATTCGCCCGGTCAATACTACTGCCGCAGGAGTGCGGATTGCATGGGAAAGCATGGAAGAGAGGAAGGAGACAGGCTTAATTGGAAGGATCCCGACGGCAGCAGAAGTGCCACACGGACTTATCCACACTCTCGGCTCTAGGCATGGCTTTGTTCTCTTTCTCTCTCTCTATTTCATTCTCTTTCTCTCTTCCCCTCTTTCTCTGTCTCTCTCTCTCTCTCTCTCTCATCACCCACTCCCGCCGTTCGTCAACAACCGAGCGGGCCTGATTAGCTCTGAGAGCGCACCGCCCGAGGCGCCCATGCGAATATCCACATGCGAACACACGCCATCGGGCATCACGTATTGCGCAAGGATCAAAGAGAGTGAGGGGGAGAGGGAGGAAGGAGAGCGAGAGAGAAAGAAAGATAGAAAGAGAGGGGGATGAGAGAGTGCGAGAGAGAGAGGAGAGCGAGAGAGAGAGCAAGAGCAAGATGATTAAACGACATTTCAGTTGCATACAAGTTGTTGGCTAATAAGCAAGCGAATCATAAATCACCTTGAAATTCTTTATCACCATCATTCTCTTTTCTCTCTTGAACGGGTCGAGATCGTGTTGCGTGATCGTGGATAGTGAGGAAAATGTTGATGGAGGGGACCATCAATAAGGTTGATAGAGAGATGGAAAGTGTGGCAGAGATGTGCAGAACGAGAGAAAGATAGCGAGAGGGGGAGAGGGAGAGAGGGAACAGATGATCAAAGGAGGATAAAAGAGTTGGATGCCTGAGGACATGGAATGCCTTCCACATGTAGCGAGCGAGAGAGGGTGGGGAGAGAGAGGGAGGGAGCGAGGGAGAGAGAGAAAGAGATAAAGAAGTGGAATAAAGAAATGCCCGTGGGAAGCCGCGAGATCCGAGGAAAGAACTGGGTTGCTGACAAGCGGAGGCGGTGAGTTGAGTTAGATGGAGGAGAGGGGTAGCAGGTTGTAAAGAGACTGCCAAGTAATAAGAACATGAAAGCATGGAGAGAGAGAAAGAGTGGAGAGAGAGAAAGAAAAGAAGCAGAGAAGCTCTGCTAGGAGATGCTTTAGCGAACGCCACCTGCCGCTTTCTCTACTTCCAGAAGATGGAGCAAAACAAGACAAGTATCTGTGCTCACGAGTAGATGCTCAGGGGTAGTAACAAATGGAATGGTGACGATGGAGCACTGGAGAGATGCTGAGGAACAGGAAATCAAGAGTTATAGAAGGAGAGAGAGAGAGAAATACAGGAGGGGTGAAGAGAGAGAGAGAGAGAGAGAAGCAGGAGGGGTGAAGAGAGAGAGAGAGAGGCAGGAGGGGTGAAGAGAGAGAGAGAGAGAAAGAGAGAGAGAGAGTGTGTGATACGAGGAAGAGGGAGAGATGTAAAATCCGGATGATGATCAACGTCCGTGTGACGAGATTAATTATCAGGAAAGATGAAGGCACATAGATTGAGAAGAAGCTCGAGTATAATGAATAAAGATGAAAAAAAGAGAGAGCGATGACCGATGCACTTATGAATAATGGATTATGTAAGTCCCGAGGCTGTGCGATGGAAGAGAGAGGGAAAAATAAATGAGGGCAAGGATGCTCCGTTTTGAGTGTCTGTCTGTGTGTATGCAAGGAAAGAAGCAATCAGCAGAGGTTGCATCTAAAACGAACATCGTTTCATGAATTTTATCTCTGCATCTCTCTCATTCTCCCTTTCTCTCACTCTCTCTCCATAATCATCTCGCTTTGTCTCTCGCGCTCACTCCCCCGCTCTACGTTCTATTCCTCCCCCTCTCCTTCCCTCTCTCTCTTTCTCTCCCTCTCATCCTCCCTCTCTCGCCCGGCTATCTATCAGTCCTCTGCTATGTACACGAAGTCGACCTCTTTCCGATTAGTTCCATCCTAAACACGCGCTTTCTGAAAACGTTGACTTTTTTTCTTGAAATAATCGGAAGAAGGAGGCTCCGTGTCACTGCTTAATTCCCATCGGAATTACAGGAAAGACAAGCGCTAATCAGATGTACGATTTAAAGAGAGATGATGAAGCAGAACACGCGTTGGGAAAGTGACACGAAGGAAAATGTTTGGGAGTATACATCGAAAATGTTTCTCTTTCTAACGACAAATTTACTCTTAGTTGAAAAATAATTTAGCGGCAAGTCAAGACTCCAGGAAAATATGGCTAAGAAAATACATATGTACAGTATCGCCCAACATTTCAGGTACGCATATTAATTATATTAATTATATTAATATAAATAATTTCAATTGATTTTTCAGCGCTCATGGCGCATTTCAACGTAGTTTTCTGTACAAACTAGACTAATTCGATGCAGATAAATACGTTGGAAACATTAGTTTCTCAAAGAAAGTAGACACTGACGAGAAAATTCATGTTTTAGACCGAAATCCATTTGAAAATGCAGCGTAATTGCGCATTTAGTGCAGCGCAATTGCGCTGCATATTTCAACTAATTTCGGGCTAAAACATGAATTTTCTCGTCAACGTCTATTTTGATTGAGAAACTAATGTTACTAACGTATTTATCTGCATCGAATTAGTCTAGTTTGTACAGAAAACTACGTTGAAATGCGCCATGAGCGCTGAAAAATCAATTGAAATTATTTATATTAATATAATTAATATAATTAATATATGTACCAGAAATGTTGGGCGGTACTGTATGTACTGAGGAAAAATGGTGTATTTGGAAGACTTCCAGAAGCGTGATTTCAAGTTGTTACATGGAAGAAGCCGAAGGGGTGACTGTAAAGGGAAAGAATGCCGTGAGTGTGAGTGATCTGGACACACCTTCGGAGAAATGCAAGCAGGTCTTTAATTTACGGGGAACTTTGGCAGGGGAAGAGGAACAGAGAGAGAGAGAGAGAGAGAGAGAGAGAGAGAGAAGGAAAGAAGGAAAGAAAGAGTTATAGAGAGACAGAGATAGAGAGAGCGAGAGATAGAGAGAGAGAGAGAGAGAGAGAGAGAGAGAGAGAGAGAGAGAGAGAGAGAAAGAGAAGAGGATTGACTGCTAGAGGCTAGAGCGCGGAAGAGTGAAGAGAACGAGAGATGTAAATGAATGCAAGTAGAGAAACCACGAATAATAACACGGCCATGACAACAGTGTATCTTTTTTTCCGGACGTCTTTAAACGATGCCAGAAATGAGGCTAGCATGGAGCATCATAGCAAAAAGTAAAGGAAAGGAAAAAGGGAAGAGCGAGATATAAAGTAGTGATTAAAATGAAAGTTAAAGGATAGACTAGGCAAACTTGACAGCTCGAATTGATGAAATAGAAAATGTGAGTATACCAATGAGTGAGATCGAAACTAAGATAAATAATTTTCTAGCGATGACTTTTGCACTTTTGATATACATATAAATATGTGCACTATTAACCACTAAACAAACTAAGCAAACGAATGGCCAGGATACTCCTGCCTTTTCAGGGATGGTGAGGGAGATGATATCGGAGGTGGTATCTGTTGAACGTTTGGAACCATGAGAGGAGTGGGTGATTGCGAGAGAGAGAGAGAGAGAAAGAGAGAGAGAGAGAGTATAAAAGTAAGAGAAAATGAGACAACGAGACGAAGAGACTCCGTTGCCAGGGTGTCCTTCAGGGGAGCGACTGAGGGCACTCATGTCGGTCGTTGGGGCAAGGGCGCTGACCGCAGTAGGGTTGGTTGTGGGCAAGAGAGGAGAGAGAAAAAGAGAGAGAGAGAGAGAGAGAGGGGGGAGAGAGAGAGGGAGAGATATGCAGAGGCAGAGAGAACACAATCAGGAGGGCCAATCGGATTCATTGTGCTGTTTCCCTGTTTGTGCGTGTTCCGAGTGTATGGAAAGGCGCCAGAGCGGAATGCCCCAGGCAGAGCTAATGGGTGTGACGAGACGAAGGCAGAACAAGACATGACAGGGGAGAGAGATAGAGAGAGGGAGAGAGAGCAGAGGGGCACGAGGTTAAAGGAGGGGGATGGAGGAGAGAGAGCATGAGAAGTAGAGACAGATGGAGCTAGAGAGAGATAGAGGAAGAGAAAGAATAAAAAGAGAACGAGGAAGTTGAAGGTCGAGAAAGACACTACTGTTTTTTATTGTCACCAAAATGCAAATTTTGACCTGGACACAAGATTAGGGAAATTAGTTATACGCTTGTGATCACCCGCATGACTAATAATTTAGTTTCCAAAAAAAAACAATCTGCAAAAATAGGCTCACAAGCACCTAAAAGATTCATTTTTTTAACTTTAATTAATTCAGAATTGTAAATTTAAAAAAGGCGTTAATAAATGTGCATGGGGACGGCGTTCAATTTAAATATGACGTGTCCGGAAGAATAGACGTCGCAGATGGCCTCTGAGGAATGAGGCAAGCGAGATCCTATAAACGTACACATACACGTTGCGGCTGCTGCCAATAAACATTGACATTAGCAGAGAATGACGAGGGGCCATCAATGGAACGGGCACTTGCAAGAAAAGAAAGGGACGAGACGGGGTTGGAGTAAAGAGAGAGAGAGAGAGAGAGAGAGAGAGAGAGAGCGAGGGAGAGATGTGGAGTTCAGAGACAGTTAAAGAGAGAGAGAGAGAGAGAGAGAGCGAGCTGAGGAAAGAGAGACTAACGATGAGTGAACAATGCAGTGGCAATAGATAGAAAAGATCTCTTTCCCTCTTCCTCTCTCTCCGTCTTTGCCACATCCTCCCTTTGTCTCATGTTCCTTTGATCATTCTCAACCGTTGGAGATGAGCAGGAACTTGACCAGCTGAGCGCGGGTTCCGTAACAAGCCGAATTGCGCCAAGTTCCTCTGTTTCGGACTCCCTCCGCCTCCCTCCGCTATCTCTTTCTCCCCCTCTCTCCCTCCCTCTCTCTCTCTCACTCCCTCCCTCCTAAATCATCTCTATCTCTGCCAATCTCGTCACTCCACCTTTCCCTCTAGATCGCCCTCTCTCACTCTGACCCTCTTCCTCTCTTCATCTGCTTGCCCATCTCTCCCAAGCCATACGTTAATTGTAAGTGGTCATTAATACCGCCGGGGCAACAAACGGTCGCAGAGGGGAACAAATGAGAAGAAAGCTGGAGTGGAAAAGAGAGCGTGAAGGGGGAGAACAGAAAGATGGAGAGGAGCACAGAGACAGTGAGAAAAAGAGGGATATGGAAGAGAGAGAGAGAGAGACAGAGAGAGAGAGAGAGAGAGAGAGAGAGAGTGATAGATCGAGCGCGAATTGTCGTTGCTTGCTAGCAAACGAGCCCTCGCTGATTGGCGGCTGATTTATCGCATGGGACCACTTCTTACGATTAGCTCTTTCCTGGCACTCTCTCTCTGTTTCTCTCTCTCTCTCTTTCTTTCTCTCTATCATGTTCGCCCTCACTCTCTTTTCCCCGCATACCTCTCTTCCTTCCTCGGGCACCTTGACCGCCTCCATTCTCACGCCAGTGTCCACGGAAACAGTGAATCAAGGTTGAATAGGTTTACGTGATTGCATTGTGACAGAATGTCTCTTGAAATTATATAGGGCGTTTAATATTTAAAATAAAATGAAAAATAAATAATGTGACAGAGTTCTTCTGAACGCTAAAACTGAGGAGCTCCCAGATATCACGGATATTATATGGCAGCACGGGGATGAGGAAGTAACCCTGTGATAGGTGGGAAGAGAGAAAGACGCCTCGGGCAGTTGTGCAAACGAAGTGGAGAGCGAGCATGGTTCTGTCACTCAATCGGGGAACAAAGGGTTAGAAAGAGAGTTAGAGAGAGAGAGAGAAAGTGAGAGAGAGTGAAAGTGAGAGAGAAAAGAAATGATTATGACAAAATGATGACGCTTTTGTTTGAAAAGGCGGAAGCAAAAGGGCGCCATTTGTGGTGCTTTTTCGCCATTTTGAACAGGCGCATTGCAATGAAAAAAGAAGCGTAAAGAGGATTCGAAAAAGTCACAAATATTAAAAGGGCCACGATGAAGTTGGACCATTGTCTTCATGCCATTCCTTGATATAGCAATGTTCTATTTCATACCATTAATATAATAAGTGTTGAATACTACTTGTAAGCGAGAAACATTAAGAAAGTCATTGATGTCATTTTAAGGTGGGGAATAAAACAAAGGCGAAAAGCTGAATAAGAGGGATAAGATGGGAGTGAGATGAAACCAGCGAATGCCATTCGGTCCATGCTATTCACCCTGAGGGATCTATCTGAAGGCGTAAAAGGGGGGGAGGGTGCACATGTGGCGAGGGCTCGAGGCAATCTGCGCTGCATCGGAACGTATGCAGCGCAAATTGGACGACGAGTCTGCCCTCAGTGACAGGAAGAGCACTGCGATAATACAGAGAGGGAGAGATAGAGAGAGAGAGAGAGAGAGAGAGAGAGAGAGAGAAAGGGGTGAGAGAGAAAGAGGGAGAGAGAGAGAAAGAGGGAGAGAGAGAGAAAGAGGGAGAGAGAGAAAGAGGGAGAGGGAGACGAGAAAGAGAAAATAAGAAAGAGGAAGAGGTTGAGACGGTTCCTGTTGCCGGAAGACACCGGCCAATCTTGGCACCTTTACTCTCCATGTCGTATCTCTCTTTCTCTTTCCTTCACTCTCTCTCTCATTCTCTCGTTTTCTCATTCTCACCTTTCTTCCTTGGTGTGACTATTTTTCTCAGTTCATCCCATCCCCTCTTCATTCCCAGCATGGCAACAAACGGGATTTCCTCTTTTTCTATTCTGCCTTGTTCCATTTCTGCCAATTGCAGTGAGAGAAAGCGAGAGAACAAATTAGCTCTCTCTCATCAGTAAAGGAGTTCTAAGGAAAAAGTCTTGTTATTTCGCGAGAACGGGAGAGATTGCGCAGAGAAAGAAAGAGAGAAAAGGAGATTTCCGGGAAAAATGCGCAGAAAAATACGGTAGGATTCAACTTTTGCCTGATACATCTCTGTAACGAAGATAAAGCGCTTTTCTCAGCGACAATTCATCCGAAAGAAAAGGAAAGGACGAGAAAACTTGGCGGCTAGACAAAAGTACACTTTCTTTCTCCTACACCTTTCTCGGCAGAAGAAGCAGAAATAGAGAAAGAGTGCAACATGACACGCTTTCGCTTCTTTTCATCGGTACAATATATTTTTAGCGAAACAAATCGTCCTGCTTTTTTTATTTTCTTCCTTATGTTAGGTCTGCCCGAGCAAAAATGTCTTGCCTTTTCTGCCAGGCAGCATTTCTCAAATAAAATTTTTTCCAGTCGATCTTGGGCAGACATTATTAGTATCCTGCCCTTGAGAGGAGAAAGAAGGACGTCTGAATGAGTTCAAAATTAATTGTCAGGTATGTGTTTTTTTTTTAATTAGAAAAAAGGATCTAGGCGTTGAAATGTAGAAAAAAAGGCTTGTCATTTCCTCAACATTCGGCAATAGATCTCTCTCGTGACAAGAGTCGCAGAGGCGCTCCGACAACACACACGAAGATACAAACATGCTCTCGGGCGATGCTAAACTCAGTTAGTGCAATCCCTCTCTTTCTTTGCTTCCCTGCGAACTCTCTCTCTCTATCTCTCGCTCTCTTTCTCTCTCTATCTCACTGTGTCTCCTTCTCTCTCTCTCTCTCTCTCTCTCTCTCTCTCTCTTTTCTCAGTATACTATCCATTTCGAAAGATCACCTCCACCCGCCGGATGTGGCAGTGACAGCAGGAAGGACGCAAGCGAAGAAGGCAATTAATGAGGGAGGCAGATTCCGACACTTTGAATTATCTTTCCACTCTCTCACTCTTTTTCGTCTCCCTTTCTTTATACCGCTTTCGTCTATATATTTTTTACTTAAAAAAAAATACGATCGAATTCGCTGTCTGTTCGTTCAGGAAAGAAAGCAATAGCACTTTAACTAAAAGTGTAAAATTAACTAAAGTATTTTCGCCAAAACGGTTTCCTACATCTCAAACAGTACTGAGCGTGAAATAAAAAGGGCGCGATGAAAGAGCGAGAAGGCAAGAAAGGGTGATTCATCGGAAACGATGAGAAAAACGTGAACCAAGTGGCTATGCATTTCTGATGGAGGAAGAAGAAAGAAGTGTGGGTAGCAGGTCTAATAGCTTATAGCTGACAATGAGGAACGTGCTATTTTGCTAATGTTTTTGTCATGACCCCATAAAACAGTGATGAGAAGATTATATTCTTGGCACGAGGCACGAACGCCTTGAACAGGCCCGCCGGTCACTCCTTCCGAAGATGCAAGGCGTACAACTGATAAGAGGAAGTTCTTGACCTTGGGATGATAACAAGAGGGAGAAAGTAGAGAAAGGTACTGAATGTGAGTGATTAGCGAGCAATGACAGGAACTTTTAGCCAGCGTTCTTTTATATACATATGTACATACATACATCTACATCTTTCACTCATTTACAAAAGTGATATCTATCATAGAATGGTGACTGATTGACATTTGTGAAGAGGGAAGCAGTTTGAGAATTTTTGGAGAATAGGGTTGAAGGAGAATTGTCACAATGTTTTGATGGCCAGAAGCAAGGAGGAATGAGGGTAGCTGAACTGCATGAGAAAAACAGCTTGCATCGACACTAACGAATTTCCTATTGCAAGTGAAACAACAACATTTTCTAATTTAATAAATTTAATAAAATGTTTTAATCGCACAAGGCTTGCAAAAGAGTATATTTAATTAATGTGTAATTGATGCAACTGTGCACTTGCACTGACACTTCCTCCCACACTGCGCACAAGTCATTCATGGAAAAGCGAGTTAGAACTCCTACTTCTAGTAGCCGCAGCAATTTCTAGCAGTTGTATTGTTAGAGAGATGCAAATTTCAGCATTCTACAAGCTAACAAGGCCAACGAGGCAGCTTCACCTTTGACTAGCATTTTAAAATAAAAAAAATGACACCGTAATTAGAACAAGAGTGAGAAAAAGTGCAAAGGACGCAACAGCAGTGCAGGGTTATGCAGTAATCAATTGATAATAGGGAAGGGAGTACAAGAGCGAAAGGGAGAGAGAGAGAGAGAGAAAGAGAGAGAGAGAGAGAGAGAAGGAGAACAAGGAGAAATGATAGGTTGACAACCGAGAACCTTATGGCGGTCATTACCGATTCTCTTAGCTTTCTTTCTTACAATTAGCCGCTCTCCTTGGCTCCTTTCTGTCTCCTGCTCTCCTCAAGCGTACTCTCTCTTCTCCCTCTATCTCTCTCTCTCTCTCTCTCTCTCTCTCTCTCTCTCGCTTTTACTCTTTGTTCCCACAGGGCTTCTGGGCCTTCAAGGAGGTCTATTAATGACAATTTGGATGGACATGGTCATTCGAGGGGCACTGATGGGTGAGGGCAGTCAAGACATTGTGCCTCGATCGCTCATTCTCTCCCGCTTGTTACATCTCTCTCTCTCTCTCTCTCTCTCTCTCTCTCTATCTCTCTCTCTTTCTCTTTCTCTCTCTTTCTCTCTCTCTCTCTCTCTCTCTCTCCCTCTTGATCTCTCCATAAATGCAAGGAGTGACATTCCTCGCATGCGACATTGCCATTAGAAGCGGCATGGCTCCTCTTTCCACTTTGCCCGAGGGCAGAGTGGAAAGGCGAGGAAGAGGAAAAGCGACGGCAGAATACGGGCACACGGGAGAATCACATGGCGGGGGGCAAATACATTTAGATATTCATGGGACAAAAACCACAACGGGCAATTTTTTTATCCTGATATGTTCAAGTATTATCAGTGCAATACGCCGATCTCGCAGAATAATAACTAATCTTTCCGTCCGGGAAGAATATAGGCATTTGGGCTGAGAAAACCAACGGGTCAACAGCATACAAAGCCGAGAGGCGTAAGAAGCTCACACAAGCAGGCTTTTTGTTTTCCTCTCTCTCCCTTTCTCTCTCTCTCTCTCTCTCTCTCTCTCTCTCGCTTTTCTCGTGCTGTAACAGGCTTGCCAAGGCATAACACGACTCCCTGGGGCATTTGGAGGGAGAGACAGGAATGAGAAGGTGTCATGGGGCGGAAAAGATTAAGAGAACCATGATGGGGGCGGGGGAGGAGAAAGAGGAAGAGGAACGGATGGATCACCACAGTAGAATCAGAAGGGTGCGACCGCGCAGCCTGGGGCAGGTTGGGAAGAGAGAGAGAGAGAGACGGAGAGAGAGAGAGAGGGAGCGAGAGAAAAAGTCCATATGAATCGAGGTGTGACTAAATTGTGAGAACGTTGTTGCTTCTCTCCCTCACTTTCTTTCTTTCCTTCTCTCTCTACATCCCTGTCTCTCTAACTTTCTCTCTCTCCCCCACTCTCTCTCTCTCTCTCTCTCTTTTCGCCTCCTCCCTGTATTTAACCCTGTCGCCTCTTGCTTTCACACTCTCGATGTCGTTAAGTCACTGCAGGGGGCAGACTTGTAGTAATTGTAGACAGAAACTGAAGATGGCTGTAAACTGAGGGGGAGAAAGATAGTTAGCGCTTTGGGAACAAGACGATGCAAGCAAGAGGTCCTGCGAAAGACTGAGTCTATCTTTTTGCTTTCTCTCGCCTGCTTCAACTTGAGCGTTGAACTCTCAGAAGAGATATGGGAAAGCTGATCTCGTAGGGATTGTCTCCATGAGAAATATCTTTAGAGAATATCTTTCACTTCATGGGGTATCATAACGCTCGTAATGCTGCGGAGCAAGGGACCAACCAAGTCGAAGGCTTCGAAACCACAGCTCGTCTAAAGCTTTTCCTCTCAAAATCGTTTCGAATCAGACTCTTTCTTCTCTCTCCCTTTCTACACATGCACACACATGTCTCTCTATTCCTCTCTCTCCCTCTTTCTCCCTCATTCACTCTTTATCTCTGTCTCTCTCTTTCTCTTTCTCTCTATCTCCTTCTCGCTCTCTCGTTGCTCGACCTGCAATTCACTCATTTATCACTGCTCTTTTCCCGTGGCATTTTTTTTTATCGTCAGGTAGCGGGCGGAAGTGCCTGGTGGAAAAGATCAAAAAATGGGAAGAAGATTGGGGCATAAAAATGAGAGAGAGATAGAGATAAAGAAAAAAGTTAAGGAAATGAGAAGAAAAGGTTAAATAAAAAGACCGAAGACAGCAGGAAGGAGATTGAGAGAGGTAGAGCGAGAAGCGAGAAGGGAGAGATAGAGAAAAGCTAGAGAGAGAGAGAGCGAGAGAGAGAGAGAGAGAGACAAAAGCGATCTCTGCAGGCTCTTTACAACAGCTTAATCTCTCGATCTTCCGTGGAATAAGAAGAGAGCAATGTGCACGTAGAGATAAAAGATTGCTGCTAGAAACGATGTGAAGATGATATGGTGGCATTCTCGTGAATGGGCTATGCAAACATGAATAAAATCAAACGTTAACACATTGTATTGTTGTTGAAGTGCTCAAGCAAAAGGCAAAATGGTTAGATATGTATAAATACATATGAAAATACGGTTAGAAATGGCTAACAAAACCATTAATTTTTGAATTAATAGTAACAGCATAGATGTCTTTTGAAGATAGATGTACATACATATCTTCAAGATGTGATATACTATATTTTCTTTTGAAGATATTCAATATAATTAATCTGTCTGGACAAGGTCTGTATGTTTGTACGTATGAATGTAATATGGCATGTTTATCACTCTGTTATGTTTCATGCGATGCTTTGATCAGTTTTATCAATCCTCCACACTTTCTCTCAAATGACCCGATTTGTTTCTCTTCTGAATTCTCGACTGACATGAATGTCTGGCATCTCACAACGCTGATCGTCCAGCCGTTGGCTCTGCATCTTTTCCAGCAGGGCGAGGAAGTCAGAGGACTGCCAAGAATGAATTATCGAAAATATTTAAAATAAATAAAAAATAAAAATTTAACGCGTTCAAAGTTGCATATTTTGTTATTAGTATTTCGCTTTATATATTAATTAGCATCAACTTTGCGCCATTTAAGGCATCCGTAATTCATTGAAATTAGAGAAGCTTAATAGGAAAGCCATTGTTAATAGAACAAACGATAAGTATTTCTTATTCTTGGATGCTTTTTGAAAAAAAAATCAGTACAATTTAATAACTAAATACTTATTAAAAGTAAAAAAAGCCCACCAATAAGCTTCAAAAATTTATTTATTTCACTGACTGAAATATGAGAATATCAATACAAACGCTATAACTCCTTCTGCTAAAAGCTATCGCTTGAGAAGCATCCTCATCTGCCCGTGTTCCCCTTCTGCTCACTCCTACCGTACCTTCGCCTCATGATGGCCGTAGTCGTCGTGGTGGGAGACGGTGAAGAGACCGCCGCCGGCTCGCATCCTCCTCTGCTCCGCCTCCACTGACAACGCGTCCAGGTTCACAGAGTTGCGTCTACAAAAGAAATCGTCAAATTCACGAGTAGTAATTCTTAAACACAAACGTTATTTTATTGTGGATTAAGTTATTTATAGAGAATAAAGGATAGAATGAAGAGACATTGTAGTGAACAACGAAAGAGTGCAACTAATGTATGTATGATGAGACGGAAAATGATTTCCCCTTTCCGTTCTGAGGAGAGTGAGACAGAGAGTGGGAGTAAGAGAACGATAGAGAGAGAGAGAGAGATGAAGAGAGAAAGAGTCCAGATATGACAATATCCTCTGCATGTATTGTAATAGTGTATAACGAGCAAAGAAGCGCTGCCAAGAAGTCTGAGCTATCGTGTAAGCCGGCAAATGTTGCATTCTGGCTAAGCCATCTACTGCCTATCCAATTTCAGAGAAAGAGAGGCAGAGCGAGGGAGAGAGAGAGAGAGAGAGAGCGAGAGATATGTACATATGTATGTATATGAAAACTTGTCGTATGTACAAGAAGCTTCATTCACAATTAATTGTTTGGCGAGCACAAACACTTATGTATGTATGTTTGTGGGAATAATACTAATTGTCAAAAGATATAAAACTAAACTCTCGAAACTTCCTTCCTAATGAAGAGACGATAGTTGATTGTTCTTTCGAAACATCCCACGGAAAATGAAGAATGATTAAAGAAGAGCTTGTGCTGCATAATCATTTCGAAACATAGACTCGATGAATAGATGAATTTTTCTCTCGCTTCTATGCAATTTAATGAGAAGCACCGAAATAGGGAAAGATAAATTTTAATGGGAAATAAATCTTTGATGATTCAAAAATATTTCATGTTCTGACTACGGGAAAGACATCCTTTTTAAAGTCAGCGCAGGAGACAGTGACAAGCCGATGAATTCAGAAGCAAGGAGAGCATTTAGCGTGATGAAATCGAGCCAGCCTCGATGTCTGATAGCGAGGTGCTTATGGCGGAGAGAAAGGAGAGACGCAAAAAGGTCAGAGAGGAGAGAGAGAAAGAAAGAGAGAGGGAGAGACAGAGACAGAGAGAGAGAGAGAGAGAGAGAGAGAGAGAGAGAGACTAATAGAGGGTTATAGAAAGAAAGAAAGAAAGAAATGAAGTGACGGCAATGACTAACGTAAGGATACGAGATGAAAGGGATGAGAAGAGTAATAGTTGACAGAAGCCGCAATATTCATGGATAGCAAAACACGAAGAGAGCACTCGTGAGAGAGAAAGGAATGCCTAAATTAGCAGCCGAAAAGGCTACACATGTCAAGCGTGTGGCTGCTTTTTCTCCTTATTCCTCTCTCTCCCTCTCTCTCTCTCTCTCTCTCTCTCTCTTTCTCTCTCTTTCTCTCTCTCTCCCTCGCTCTCTCTCTCTCTCTCTCGCTCTCTCATGATCCCTCGCTCTGCTCAATTCTTCCTTCGTTGCGACACTACTTTGCTGCCCCTCTACGATGATGGCGAATGCAAAAGAGGACCGAAGAGAGGATCACGGAAGCCGTGTGAAACCGTTACTGTGAGAATGGATAAGAGTGGCGAAGGAGAGAGAGGGAGAGAGGGAGAAATGGAGAGTAAAAGTGAGTTAGTTGTAATGAAGGGCTATAGATGTATAAGACAGGAAAGGGAAGAATACCGGAGCATCACTAAGGTGGAGAGAGAGAAACAGAAAGGAGAGAGAGAGAGAGAGAGAGAGAGAGAGAGAAAGAAAGTGCTAATGGTAAGAAAAGTAGGAAGAATCAGGCGGCTGAGCAAAAAAAAGTGCGCAGCGGATGAAATGGAAAGAATGAAATGGCTGTGCCGGCGGCGTAAATGATGCACACGGGTGTTGAAGCCGTTTCAATGGCATATTATAGTCGGGAGAGAAGAGAGAGAGAGTGAGAGAGACAGAAGAGAGAGAGAGAGAGAGAGAGAGAAGAGAGAGGGAGAGAGAATTGGAGAGAGCGAGAGAAGCGAGAGGGGATGGAAAAGAGAATAAGAAGACAAAAAGCAAGGGCTAAGACTAAATGACTTTCATTACTACTCCGCAATGCGCGCGATCTGCCGTTCTCTCGCATAATAGCCCCCTTCCACCTTCCGCCTCGCCAGGCAGAGTGCGCCCGGGGCGAAGAATGAAGAAAGCATTAATAAGTCTGATTCACGAGTGAAAAGCTCAGAAACACAAAAAGCTTTAAAAAAAATTATAATTAAATAATGCTTCTCTCTTTGCCGTCTCAGATTCCTTTTCACCGACCAAAAGCAAATTAACAGAATAAATTTACTACAACTAATAAAGAATGCTCAGAGCGAGCAGATCTTCTCTATTAAGGGAGCCGAAATCTAGAGAGTGGCCAGGAAAATAGAAATAGATCACGGTTCAGTTTTATGCTTCCTCCATGCAATTTGTGTCCAGAAGCGTCGACATTAAAATCCTTCCTAATAAGTGCCTGAGGGTTACTTGGAGACTAATTCTTCAGCAAGAGCTTGTTGTGCACGTCTGGCCGAGACTTGCGGAAATATGTACGTAGCAACCACGGAAACGCCACGTCACTCTGTTTGGGACGAGGGGAGGCCTGAAGCTTTGGTCATCACCGGCGAACTCAGAGTTGGAGAGAGCGATAGAGAGTGAAAGATGTCGAGGGGAGAGAGAGGGAGAGAGCGGTAGAGAAAGAAATGGAGGTAGAGAGGGAGAGAGAAAGATGTCGAGGGGAGAGAGACTGGTAGAGAAAGAAGTGGAGGTAGAGAGGGAGAGAGAGAAAGAGAAATGAATCTCCTCCCCTTCTCACTATCCCTTATAAGTGTCTTTTTTATAGCCAGCATAAATCTCGCTGTCTTTTTTTGCTCTTTTGCATTATCCCTAATCCTTCGCGGCCTAGATCGAGCCTCTGGGCTTTTCAGTCGTCATAACATCCCCCCTTTTTATCCTCTAACGGTTGCCTCTTATTACTGCTCTCTTTTCTGCTGTTCCCCACCACAACAAAAGAGTTTGATGCGTTCAACAAAGTCTCCAAGACTAAGAGATAGAGACGTTAGAGAGAGAGAGAGAGAGAGAAAGAAGAGAGGGAGAGAGAAATAAGAGAGGGAGAAAGATCGCAGAGAGGGAGGGAGAAAGCAGAGGGAGGGAGAGAGCAGAGAGGGACTAACGAGAGATGACCTGAAACAGTCGTGGAAACTCTGGAGAGAGTTGGAAGAGACCGCTTTCTCCTTCCTTCCTTTGAATGTGTTTCAATTACCCTTCTCTTTTGTTCGGTTGCTCTAAGCTCGGATTGACCGTTGAATAGTCTCTTGCTCTCTCCTCTCTTATCTCTCTCTTCCCTCTCTCTTTCTCTCCTCTCTCTATTCTCTCCCTCTCTCTGAACAGTGAGAGCAAGGGAAAGTTGAAGACCCAAATCAGGCCAGCTCAGCCAAAGAGAGCGGTCTTCAGAAAAGCCTCGCCTAGGGCGTGGATGCGAGGGATGCAGAACCACTACTGAAAAAGCTGGATTTGAATAGCAAGAGGATGTTCTAGCGCGAATGAGAATTCCATGTTCCGAGTAAGGGATTCTGAATCTCTAGAACCCCAGCTGGTGTCCCTCGTCAAAAGAAGAGCAATTACATGAGAACGAAACGAAGATCTGCCCATTCGCTAACTTTATCAATGCAGCTAAAAAATAAAAAAATAAAGCTATTACGGACACAGAAGTGCATTCCAACAAATAGAGCGGCACAACAAAAAATGCTCTGCACAAACGAATGTATGGTTTTCTAGCAATTGACAAGGGATATTTTTTTATCTAACACTTAAAACTTTTACTTTTCTCGAGCTTTCCGTCTGCTTTATAGAAAAAAAAATATGCTCATGTAAGACCACCGGCAAACACTACTTTTTTGCTGGATTTCTCTTTCTCTATGTACTTTCACTGCTCTACAAGTGTTTCCTGCGTTTTCTTTTCAGATCGGTCTCCGTTTCTCTCCTCCTTCTTGTCCTCTTCTCTTTTTTCTCTCTCTCTATTTCTCTCTCGCTCTTCCTCTTTATCGTCTTTCTGCTTTTCTCATCGTCAGTCCTGATCTTGAAGATGTTAGGGTGTGGTGCATCTCTAGTAATGCTCTTAGTGATGGGTGCAGCCGCGGGGAGAGAGAGAGAGAGAGAGAGAGAGAGAGAAAGAGAGAGAGAGAGAGGGCAGAGAAGAGAGAAAGCGCGGTAGCGGAAGAAGAATATGAAGATGGTAAGAAGGACAGAAGACAGACGAGAGATTTCCGCATCGCCAGATTGAAGAAGAGCCGATGCGGGAAGTTAATGAAGCGGCGAGAAAGTATGTCTTAGATTGGCGCCTGGCTTCCCTTTCCTCAAACCCTGACTGCTTTAGTTCTAATAGTAAGGAGCAGCCAGAAAATACAGCAGGCATACAAATATTACTACCTATAATTGTGTTTTAGTCGTATAATAATTGTAAAAAATAAAATGTATCGCAATAGTTCTAACACTATTCTACTATTCTAACACGCTTGCACTATTGCATAAGTAAAAGTAAAATATATATATATATATATATATATATATATATACATGCATATCGGTAAATATCGATGATTCAATGAATTAATTTAAAAATTATAATCATTAACTTGTCATATAGAGAGATTAACATTTAGTGCATTAACAGCGACAATATTGTTTGCAAAGATGTAAACTCAATTGCAAATGAAGCATGAAATCTCTGATGATGTTTGTTGAGTGCTTTTGTTGCGCAATGCACTCAACACTTTTAAAGAAGTTGAAGGAATTGGAAATGAAAAGGGTGAGCGAGAGAAAAGTGCTCTAGAGAAAAATAACATTAGAAAGACTATCAGGTACATAGTACTGTCAAGATCAAGAGGGGGAAGCTGGTAGACCAGAAGTAAGATAGCGTGAGAAGCGAGAGACACAGAGCGAGATAGGAGAGAGAGAGAGGGAAAGAGAGGGAGAGAGATGCCGAGGGGGAGAAAAGGAAGCAGCTCAGATGTAGCCAGCGGAGAGCCATTAGCATAGAAGTTAAGCATCATTGTTCACTCAAGTTGGTCAGAGATGAAAGGGACAGCAAAGAGACGTCATTACCGCCAACAAAGCACACGCTACAAAACTCACCACCTTTTAACATCAAAGAAAACACCCACAATTTCCCCAGGGCAGAGGTTCTTTATAGGAGACTGCATCCTCATAAAAAAATCTGGCAGAATCATTAGAGAAAAGAAAGTGAGAGGAGATATTGAGAGAGATATATAAATAACGAGGGAAAGAACGAGAGAGATAGAGAGTAAGAGGACTAAAAATGCAGGAATAACAGACGTAGAAAAAATGAGTCCTCAAAATTGCGGCAGCCGCTCGACCTTGGAAGCAGCGCAAGGAATGACGGGATGAATATGGACGCTGGAATGTAAATTAGCGTGTGTGGAGTAGCAAGTAGAAAGGATAGAGAGAGAGATAGGAAGAGAGAGAAAAAGAGAGAGAAAGAGAGAGAGAGAGAGAGAGAGAGAGAGAAGGGGAGACTTGGAGAGGAAGAGCGACAGGGAAGTCCATTGTAAGTAGTGGCACGGCTGACAATTGAAGGCTGAAGACTGCAGGAGTTGATGAGTAAGAGAGAAAGGGAGAGGGAGAGAAGTGGAGAGAGAGAGAGGGAAACAGAGAAAATTTAAGAAGAGTGCGGTATGTGAATGACCGGTGAGGGGGGCTGTCATCGTCTGTCATCTCTTTTTGACTTTCAACTTTACTCTTCATCCGCTAGATCTGCTCTTCATCCACTTTCATCATTGTCTCTGCCTCTCTCGCTTTGAACTGCTCTCTCACACTCTTTCTCTCTCTGTTCTCCTTCTTTTACTCCGTACTGCTTCCAATCTGTCATGACACTCACGCTTGACCAAGTCAAGAACACATGGGAAGGTCGGTGAAGGAGTGCGGGAAGGTGATGAGAGATAACCGTGAGAGAGAGAGAAACAGATAGAGAGAAAAAGAAGAGAGTAACTGACTTTCGCCAGGGAATGATTTACTCCACACTTGGGGCTAGACAGGGAAGAATCGGATTCCTGGGGAAGTGAAAGCAGACATGGCATTCTCAGCGACTACATATTTTGTTTTTTTGGGGGTTTCCATGGTAAAATAAGAATAAGACCTAGGAACGCAGGAATACCAGTGTGAATCTGAAAGTCATAACACTCATGGAATCTACGTGAACTTTTAGAAGAAGAAAAATAACAATAATGGCTGGGAATAGAGTAAATGGTTCAAGACGTTTTGCTAGCAAGGCAAATACGCATGCCAGCCGTGTTCGCATTTATGCTTATTCAGCAGTTATTCATTTATGCGAGCATTGAGTGTGTTCAATATAGCTAATTGCAAAAATAGGACGATATTGATAGACTTACGAAAATAGCTCGAGGCCCTTAGAAATCTAATCAAAACAGCCGGATTCGGTCATCTTGTTTTGTGTGCGGACATTTGTCATTTAGAAGAAGTGCACAGAGCGAGAAATTGTGCTAACTAGCGGCATAGAATACTCAGAGATTTTTCTTAAGTAATAATAACAAATACATGCAATTTCGCATATTATTCAGAATACTGGCTCAGGGTGGCAAGTAGATGGAATGATCATTCAGTTACATGTCGGTCTTATGGAAAGGAATAACTGTTCATATTCCCAGATATTCGATTTCTCTTCTTTATGCTCTCTTTATCTTTATCGTTGCCTCCCTTCATGATTGATGACCTACCCGACGGGGCTATAAAAGGCGTGGAAAGAGAGGCATGCATTAATAGAGAGACGTAAAAAAGAGGGATAGAGAGAAAGTGAGTGGTCAACATGGAGTGATAGAGCCAGAGAGAGAGAGAAAGAGAGAGAGATAAGACTGTTAAAATAGTTGAGGGGTATTCAAGAAAGGGAGTATATAAGTAAGGTAAGTGTAAAAGAAGGACAATGATAAAAAAGAGTTTACAAGGGAGCATAAATGAAGTGAAGGAACGGGTACTTCGAAGTAATTTCTTATAACAACGAGACAAAGAGCGAATTCTAGAACTTGATTATCATATAAAAAAAAGAAAATCTGGTCGTTGACATGGTTGATAGAAATTGCTTTACGAACTGCAGCCCCATTATGACTGAGACTCCTGGAATGTTCAGAATGTGTACATATGAAGTGCATGGATCCATAATTGTATGTTCTGGATAGAATCGACTTTGAAAGTATTATAGAAAGCCGAGATTCATTCGTTTTCGGATCTGAGAAGATTTCTGATGCCGGAAGAATTAGGCGTGGGTGAGAGAAAAGAAGGTAATAGGAATTAGGAAGGATGGCGGAGAGGAAGTTGACAGCAAGGGAAGCCCTCGGAAAAAATCCAAAAACATTCATCGCCTCCACCCACATCTTTTCAGAAGACCCACGTCACTATTGAAGACTATTTCTTTCTTCTCTCTCCCTCTCTCTTTTTCTTTTCCTCTAATATACTCTCTATTTCTCTCTCCCTCTCTCTCCGCACTCTCACAAGTCATTTACTTAATTTCTGCTCTTTTGCCCGTAAGACGAATATTGGCTGAGATTTTCGCACGTCTTCCCCCTTCTTCTTGCTAATTTTCTGGACGCTGTTGGTGGCAAAATTGAATTGAAAAAAACACTTCGCACAAAAAGACACTTCCTCCTTGGATGAAGTAGTATACTCGGAAATTAACGATGGTAGAGATTTTCATTTGAATTTCATGCAAAAATATAATATTATTAGAAAAATTAAATGTATTTTTAAAATATATTTTAGATGTTGAAAGTACAGATGAGTTCTATTTTAGTCTCTTCTAGTTTAAGACCATGGCCTCTCTCATAAACATTTCAACGGAGAAATTTGATATCTAACTTTTTGTACTCCCCCCAGCCTCAAAGATGATTGGAGAAGTGGTTGAGGGAAGAAAGGGAGCGCCCACGTTGTATAATTCCAATAATATTCTAGAGCACTCGGCTTATTCTTTAAGAATATTAATAATTTTATGAATGAAAGAAAAATTCGTGGAGAGCATCAGAGGACTCGTCCGATTAAACAAGAAAGTTTTCTTATTTCGCTGAAGGCATTTCAGTTCGGGGAAATGGCAAGTTCACTCTTGCATGAGTCACGCACAAAATATAAGCTTTTTGCTGCTTACAGCATCGCCCTTCATTGTTAGTTCCCTTCTCTCTCCCCAGTGGTCGACCTGTTCGCATGCGCCCACCTTCTCAGTGAATCATCTTTGACTAATCTCTTCATTTCTCTCTCTCTCTCTCTCTCTCTCTCTATCTCTCTCTCCTCCAGAAATGACTGTTCCTCGTCGTTGAACACTGCAAGAACATAACGACAAAAACATACCGCCACTTTGTATGGTAATTCAAAAGACTCGAATTCTCTCAATCTGATTCTCTTTCTCTTTGATTCCCATTCTGCATGATCTCTCGCTAGTCTTCCTTCAAATCTCGAATCCCTCGAACAAATATCACGAGATCAAGTGGAAGGGCAGCCTGATTACTCATCACTCGCCATAGCCACTTTCTTCATGTTGTGTATTGACATTGTCAGGCTAAGTGCTGGAGAGGGAGAGAGAGAGAGAGAGAGAGAGAGAGAGAGAGAGAGAGAGAGAGTAGGGCAGAGAAAGAGAGCGAGACGGAACGAAGGAGGGAAAGGGGTTAGAGAAGAGCAGCGAGAGAGGAAGGAAAGAGAGAGAGAGAGAGAGAGAGAGAGAGAAGGAGAGAGAGAAAGAGAGAGAGCGAGTAGGAGAGAGAGAGGTCTCGCGAGATGAAATGCATGCCGCTCATGATCGCTTCCACGACCAGACTGGACATAATCCGTTAGTTCTACACTGATTTTAAGACGCAACTTAGCCTCCATGCGGTGAATACATCATATGTATGCATGTAGAAATAGAAATATTGAATGCATATTTTTATTCTTGCCTCAAATGTTTTGCGGCCTTTTTTAAGTTCACTCATTCTCAGAGGAGCCTAAATCCAAACAAAGCAACACAGAAGAGAGAGGTTTAGGGACAGGAAACATAAATTCTTTTACGAGCGGCATTAACGGAGATGGACAAATCAGCCCGGTTAGGCGGTTATGGAGCAGCTTTTGCAACCGAACAATAAAAGCATCGACCGCGAGGCGAGGGTGGCAGACAGCTCAGTTGAGTGGTGGCAGCTAACAAAAGGGAAGGCGGCAGAGGGCGCACCATTTTCACACTCCATTTATCGGTGCACTTCCAGAAAGGGGAATCAAAGGCTGAATGGGCCAACAATCAAAGCCTGAGGAATGGCTAGTGAAGCAGCTGCAGACAAGAAGAGAGAATGACCCGGGCCTGAGTTGGGGAAGGCGAGGTTTTGAATGCCCTGGACCATGATGCGGGGCTTCTTCCCTCCTTTGAAGCGCACCGAAGCGAGAGGGAGTGAAAGAGCGATAGAGTGAAGAAAGAGAGGAAGACAGATAACTATGGAGAGAGAGAGATAGAGAGAGAGAGGGCGAGAGAGACAACCATGCAGAAAGGAGAGAGAAAAAGAGAGTGATAGAAAAGACTTTCATGCCGTGCGCAACTTATGCACATGCCCCGGGGCAGGTTCTGCCGTGCTATATCCCATTTTATAAATGGGCGGCGACTCCGAAGGCAGACAACAAGAGCAACATGAAATGGCAGAAGGAGAAGAAGAAGAGCGATGCGTGGAAGAGCATAATATTTCGAATGGAAATATGCGTCAAGTATAAATGAGATAAAATAGAGAATTATATCGAAAATGAGAGTTGAGCAATGAGTGAGAGAGAGAGAGAAGCAAGAGTTTGAAGATAAGGTTGAAAGATATCTGAAAGATGCACAAGTGAGATTGTGGCTGGGAACGAAGTACCATCGCAATATTGAATACATCCCACGCCGACTAGTAATTTAACTCTGTTTAAACTGTTTAAAACAAATGTAGTAAATATTTAAAAGTTATTTTATATTTTAATATGAATGGTATACGTTATTTTTCTTTCTTTCTCAAGTGTCTCCCCTCTTCCACACACTCTCTCACCTGGCCAGTCGCTTCGCTGAGCTGAGCGAAGACAAAAAGTTCTTGGCCGAGTTGCGATTGAAGCGCGGCTGCCGTCGTGGCACACTCGCATGTGGAACACCTCCACCGTTCTCATGGTCGGGCATACTGTAGTCGAGAGGGTACTGTAGTAGGCAGTTTGAGAGTACTGTAGCCCGTGAGAATACGGTAGATGCAATGTCGTTTCAGGAGGAGTCAGTCAGGAGTGGACGAAGGAGACGCGCCTTTCTGGCTACTGCGCTCCTCCCTCGGCAAATGTGCCAGTAGAGTAGGCTGATGAGAGAAGGGCGGAGAGGAGCAAAGAAAGTCGCTCTCTTCTCTCTCCTCTCTCTGTTCTCTCTCTCCTCTCTCCGCCTCACGCACTCTCTCGCCCTCTCCTTTCTCTCTCTCTCTGTCTCTATGACCGTCCCCGACAATCACGCCTCCTCTGTAACTCTGCACCCTCCTGGCTCCACACGCTCTCTCAATCGAGGGTGGAGTAGCGCGGAGTCTCTCAATCGTAAAGTCTCTCTGACCCTCGTCCTTTCTCTCTTTATCGCTCATCAATGCTCGTTTTCAATCGTGTTCTTTGGCTTAATCAGAAGATAGTCCCAGAGCGGAAAACAGAGAGAGAGAGAAAGAGAGAGAGAGAGAGAGAGAGAGAGAGCGAGAGCGAAAGAGAGAGAAGGAAAGCGATGGAGAGATAGAGGGAAAGAGTGTATCAAAGATTGAGAATGTTCCTTGGTGACACATACTCATAATGGCATTGAATCTTTAGTATGGCGTCCGAGGCATTGTTCTATCAAGAGATGCTAGATAAATACATATGTATGTACATTCGCATGTGTTGATCATTCTTTGATTCTCTTTTCTTTGGAGGACAAGAGGAGAAAAGAAGTAGAACGAGGAAGAATGAAGAAGACAGGAGCAAGAGTAAAAATTGGAAAGAGTGGAAAGAGAGGGCGAGAGAGAAAGAGAGAGGATAGCATAGAGAGAGAGAGAGAGCAGGAGAAAGATAGAGAGAGAGACTAAAAATAGTAGCAAGAGATAGCTTCATGTGTTCTACTTGCTTGTTGTTTACTGCCGTTGAATGAAAGCCTATAAATCGTTGCTTGAGCAAAGCGAAGAAAGAAACACAGATGAAAAGGAAGGGTGATTAGATTGATAGTGCTTAGTGGAGTAGTGATAAGGCGATGGAGAGGCAAGTAAAGCCGATTACTCGAGTCACGAACCATGTTTTTATTTCTGTCAATCTTTCTTTCTACCTTTCTCTCATTCTCTATCGCCACTCTCATTTATCTTGATATATATCTTTCCCTTTCTCTCTCTCTCTCTCTCTCTCTCTCGCTCCCTCTCTCTCTCTCTCCATCTCTTTCTCAAGCAATTTAACGATGCTACTCTATCACCATTCTAGTCTCGTCTTTGTTACAGCTAAATCTCATTCTCTTTCTTTTTTCCTTCTCTTGATCTCTTCCAGAACCACACTTCCGTTTGGGATCGAATGCCAGCTCATATTCTACAGGAACTGGCTACTAGTTAGCAGTGTCTGGATTCTTGAAGATGAATCCAACTAGAAAACAGCTACATTGTTCGTCAAAAAGATTGAGAAAAGAATAAGGAATTTAAGAGTAGAGAATAAGAGAAGAAGAATTATAGAAAGACCGAGAGGAAAATAAAGAGGAGGAAGAAGAGAGAAAGTGGAAGTGAAACTAAGACCGCAAGCAAAGATTGCTTCTTTGATACATTAGAAGGTGGATATCATGTTCCTCTTGGCTGCAACACTGCCTACGTCGTGTCACGCCTTGCAACTCTTTGTTTCATTTTTTTGCCGAATCAAAATGTACCGACTTCTTTCACATGACCGTGCTGCAGTCGGGATTATGTGAAACTCTCTTACGAATGTACCCTGTAGCGTAATATAGATAATAGCGAAAAAAAATTAATTTAAAAAAAGGTCAGATAAATTACAAATACATATACTTATTCTGAATGTTCAATAGCGTTCTCATTGCCCTTTACTCTGATCCTTGCGTGAACTCAGTAGATGAACCCATGCGGAAAAGTATTGCCTGTGTAAATTACATGGAAGCAAGCAGTAGAATGTCCACACTACGTGGTCTTCGGTGCCGTTTCCGGGGTTTGTGGAAGTCCGACAATTCTCTCTCTCACTCGATCTCTGCTCTCCATTTCTTACTTGTTCTCTCTCCCTCCCTCCTTCTCTCTCTCTCTCTCTCTCTCTCTCTCTCTCTTACTCACCTTCTCCATCAGCTCTCATGAATATCGCATGCTAGAATGCATCTTGGGATTTCCGGAACTACGGATGTCCTTGCTCAAGGTGGTCAACAGGAATGGAGTCCAGAAAAGACTTGCAATTATAGTTCTCCACGAGCGGTCGAAATATGCAATTGAAAGGGAAGCAAGACAGTGGCATGAAGAAGTTGAGGATTAAGCGAGATTAAGCAAATCATTCGGTGTTCGCCCTAGGACCCGGGCGAGGAACCGGAAATTCTCTCACCCCCTCCCCTCCTAGCCACTGGTGTGACAATGCCTGCTCAACAATGCCCGTGACAAGGGCGGATTCTTTCTCTTCCTCCCTCTCTCATTCATTTTCTCTCTCTCACACTCTCTCTATCTTTCTATCATTCTCTCTCTCTCTCTCTCTCTCTCTCTCTCTCTTTTCTCTCTCCCGTTCCTTCCCCAATATGCGCTTGACATGCCAGACTTGTCTAGCCTATGACCATGGGAGAGATTTTGGATGATGACGAAGTCGGAGAAATCTCCATTGACATATCCACCTTCCTCTGCGCTCTGCCCTCGCACACGCATTCCAGGACTAAGCCGCCGTGTGCACGATTTAAGCCATTTATAGCAGTGAAAGTATTTATGAGCTTCACGTCAAAAAAAAAGAGAGCGAGCAGCTATCAGTCTATTTTTTTTTAATTCCTGTTTATAATTCACGTTTCTATTTGTACATAGGTCAATAAAAGTATGGACAATAAAAAAAGCTCTCATTAAAAGCATCCAGTGAATTGGATGTAGCACCAAAATACAAATCACCCGGAAGTCTAGCTTTGATACTCTTTTCCTAGCATTTGTAGCGCTCACCGAAAATTTATTCTATGTATTTCTTTCCCTTGCCATCCTAAATGCTTCATAAATATCAAACTATTACTATTCATACGAATTCCCCCGAGAGTGTTTATCGCATTGGAATGGGCGCGGCAATGAGGAAGAGAAGAGAAAACTGACAAGAGCATGATTCGTAGAGACATGAATGAACACTCTTTGTAATAGAGAATGGTGTTTTTGCTGCGATTGGCATAACAATATCTTGAATATATTTTGTATGTTCATTTAGATGCCCTTATAAATTGATCAAAATGGAACATAAAACTAACAAGTAGTTATGTTCCCGTCATTTGTTCCACTTCACAAAGTCTCTTTTTCTCTCTCTTTCTCCTTCACTCTCACTATCCTCTCTCTCTCTCTCGCTCTCTATTTCTCTCTTTTCTCCTCTTTCTATATCTCTCTCTCCCTTTCTCTTTTTCTCTCTCTATCTCTTCTTCTTCTTCTCTCTCTCTCTCTCTCCTCTCTATTTCCTACTGACCATGAGTTTCCCAGCGTGCCCTAGTACACAGGAATTAGCACGTCAGCTACTACCAATGTATGGAAGGAAATTCAGAAAGTGAGAGAAAGAGAGAGACAACGAGAGAGCGAAAGAGAAAGAGAAGACGGACTAAGAATGGCCAGCAACAATTCCATGTTGTGCTGGCCGGACAAACGAGTAGCGGGAGGTGATTAGTGACGACATCAACATGGCTGGGAAGACTTTCCCACACACCAAACTCGTATGTTTCACTAGCAAATTGCAATGTCGCAGAGTACAAATAGGGTTCCAGACTGCTGCAAATTCTGGACTTTTGGCTAGAATGAGGCTACAAAGTTCAAAAGCTTCAACCATTTGCAAGTACATACATCATGGTACTTTTTCTAGAATAATGTTTTCATGCAGCATGTCGGTTACTATTAAAGAAGAAAAATTCAGCCATCAAAGATACTTAATTATAAGAAAAAAATTTGCATACTGCATAAACATACCTAAGTTCTTCCCGTAAATTTTTCGGTGCTTCGAGACACTATGAATTATGAATAAAAATGTGCAACATATCTAAATGGCCCTAACAAAATCAAAAGTAGTCTGTTGCATGTGAATGAATGCCGTGGCAGCTTTTAGCATCATTCTCTTTTCTTTCTTCCTTTCTTTCTCATTACCAGGTCGTGTTCCTCCCATCCAAGCAATTCATCAAGTCAGCTTAATCCCTCGATGTAGAGGGTGGAAGCTGGTAGCAGCACAGCCGTGCAACAAATTCCCAGATCTCTCTCTCTCTCTCTGACGACTGCTGCCCCCTCCTTCCTTCCCTCTCCTAAACGCCCCTGAGGGCATCTTGGGATTGCGGGAGTAAGATGTGTCAGGTGGCTGTAACTATTATGCACACCAAGACATGGGTCCCAGGGTCCGGGGCCGTCTAATCGGTCTCTGATTGAGCGACATTTTACGGCCCTCCCTGCCCGGACACCAACCCATCACGCCACAGTGTTGCGTTGATGAATGGGCGGAAAAGTTACACATTGACCTCTCTTTCTCTTTCTCTCACTCTCTCTCGCTCTCGCTCTCTCTCTCTGCCCCCGCTTACTCATTGCTCTGCGATTCCAAATATTTGAGTGGTTGGGTGCCACTGCAAGAATTATATTCCAGCTCCTCTGTTTCACGAGACTCTTGGAGAGAGGGCACAATCATTACGAGTTCTGCGTCATGTCTATATATTATACATACATATATAATATAAGCAACAGGGATAGTGAAGAAAGAAAGATATGAGCAATCAGCTTACAGTATGAAAGCTCTCGAATTATGATTCTGCAGCTGTAATGGCTTCTGAGTACAGCGCTCTTCCGTTCCTTCCAGATATACGCCTGCAGGGAGCTCGCACTCCCGCAGAGCATTCCTTTTCTGCTTTCTTAGAAGCACTCCAGAAATTGTGCGAGCCTGAGATAGCGTGTAAACACGCAGCGAGGAAGTTCAAGCAAGCGAGAGATCAAGAGAGGGACAGAGAGAGCGCACAAGAAAGAGACAGAGAGAGAAAATATGAAAAAAAATTAGAAAAAAGATGTAAAATTGAGAAATGGGAATGAGATATTAAAAAGAGATCGAGAGAGAGAGAGGAGAAAGAGGGCGAAGTAGAGAGAAAGAGAGTGAGAGACTAGAGACAGCGAGAGAGAGAGAGAGAGAGAGAGAGAGAGATAATTGATGAATACACAAGAGTGAAGTGGCTTGCTTGCGCGCCGGTGTCACGTGCGACCAGCATTGCGCTCATAGTCAGACGAAACAATCAGAACTAACTCGAATTCGCTCAATTGACAGCGACAATGCACATATGAAATCGGCAGTGAGGAGAGTGGACAACATAGTAATTAAACAAATATTTTTTTCCTTATTTATATTATAAAACATTAAATAATTAATATTTATATATAATATACTGTAGCTGACTCTTTCGTCCGCCAGCAGAACATGATGTCGGCGACGTCAACGAGGGAGGACAAGCCGTAGAAGGCGGCCGAGCATGCCGAGGCAGTGTCGCCCGTTTTTTTGCTCATTATTACGTAGCAAGAGGGGAAGAAGGGGGTTTACCACTATCGCGCACGCTGTATTGGGTGGGGGGGGGGCAGGCAGGCGACGATCAAGGTGAGGGAGGGTGGCAGGCGGGTCGGCAAGATCGCGGCGTGCGTGGGTGTAGAGAGAGAGAGAGAGAGAGAGGGGGAGGATAGAGAGAGAGAAAGAGATAAAGGGAGAGAGTGAAGAGAGTGAGAGAAAGGGGAGAGAGTGCGAGAGAGGGGGAGACCGGTCGCTTATGATATGAGAGGGTGACTACCTCGTGCGTCGTGCACTTTCCAGATGCACTTTTGTGCCACCGAATGCACTCTTCGCTCTGCTGCGGGGGATGAGCAGCGCACGCCGCAGATAGGCGAGTCCTTTAGCGGCTAGCGAGGACCGGCCCGGTCTCTGCTTCTCTAGCTCTCTAAATCTCTCTATCTCTCCATATCATTCTATCTCTCTCTATATCTCCCTATCTCTTTATCTTTCCAATCGCCTGCGCATTCGACCCTCTCGAACCTTTCTCTCTCTCTATCTCGTATACGAGTGAGAGCATACTTTCACTCTCTCTCTATCACTATCTCATTCACTTGCCTCTTTATCTCTTCTTTCTCTCTAACTCTCTGTCTCCCCATCGCTCTCGCCAGCTGCTTTTTTTATCTCCTTCTCGCAAATCGCATACAAAGTGGGTCACGTCACTGAAGCCGCCGCAGTGATGTTGAAGACTAGAGATATCAGTGAGCAGTGGACTATCCGAGAAAGATAAGCAGAAAAGGGAGAGAAGACATGGATCACGGATGAAGAGAGAGAGAGAGAATGTAAGGGAGAAAGAGAGGGAGAGAGAGAATGGAGCAGAGTGAACAATGAAAAGAGAGAGGAGGAGATGGAGAGAGAGACTGTACGGTTATCGTAGCGATTTTTCCGGATCACGTAAGCCGCGCAGGGGAATAAAAGACTCATTTCATGTGGCTTTTCTCTCGCTCGATCTCACTGTTTGTTTCTCTTAATTTCTGGTGCTTTCTCTTTCATTCTTTATCTCTCTGATAAGCTCGGGGGAAAAGCGCAACGAAACGGTAGTGATGAAAGCGGGATGAGATGGAGGTCGCCCCAGGATAAGTGGCGATCAATTTGTCAGCTTGTGAAAGATGCACCGGAGGAGAAAAGACACAAGGATGATAGGAAGTGACACGGATGTCGAAAAGTGACACAGTTCAAGTCGTATCTTTACGACTGTAGCTATACTATGGTAAACACAGAAAAACCTTGTATAATTTCATTCAGTGAAATAAACCTTACGCATGCATGTTCTCAAGATGATGTCTAAGATGTTTATTTTTCTAATTTTCCTCCGGAAAAAATTTATTTCATTACAAAAATTCAGGAAATGCCTCTGGCACTACGCGTTGCGGCTTTTCCGATTGCTTTTCGATCGTCGAAGTGTGTGAGAAGGGACGAAAAAAAAACAAGAAACGGATGGAAACAAAAGAGAACCAGGAACACGACAACAAAATGTTAGCAACGAAGAGGAGGAGTTGTCACAAAAGATTAGGAACACAGATTTCCGAAAGGGCAACACCCTCTCCGGGTGCTGACTATTTGAGACAAGGAGAAATAGTGTAGGAAGAGAGAAAGAGAGAGAGAGGCAGAGCCAAAAGTTTAAAAGCTGCATACGACTTGAAAATTTAATTTCTCAGAATTTATAGCGGCTTTTGATAATACTTTTCTCTTTTTTCGGCGAGAAATTTCTTGCGTTTTGAGAAAGTTTACAGAGCGCTGCAGGCGAAAGAGTTGGCAGAAAGCAGGCGGGAGGATGATAAGTGAGAAGAAAATGGCAAGGCCATATGAGCGAAGAAAGAGGAAAGAAAACATGATGATGCCATAATTTTTTTGATGAGAATCAAAATATGGAATGAAATTTCTTCTTGTCTCTAATGTAAGAAAAAAATTATTTTCAAAAAAGCTGACCAGATATTGAATGGAAAGGCTATGGCTATCAAGCAAATATTGAATTAAGATTTATTAAATTGTGTAAAGCAAATAAGAAAGATAACAGAAGTAAAAGACGAGTTACTGACCGATAGCTCTTGAGATGAAGAGGCGATTCGTAGCAGTAGCTGAAGCAACAAAATGTGATACGGTTTTTGAATTATTTGATATAGAAAAGGTATGCAATAGTTAATGAAAATCCAAATGTTGTAATTAGTTAAAAATAATAATAGAAATCCCTGTAATTTTTGAAGACACTGTTTATTCTTTTATTGAATTAATTATGTCGAAATAATAATTTAAAAGAAAAACCTCTCGAGCGAGGCGACAGGTTCGGTGTCGACTCCGCTTCCGCCGCTGCACGCGCACATTCCATAGAAGACGTAGTCCTCGAAAAACATTATATTGCGGTATTGATAATGTAAGTAATATATCATTTTTGTTAATATTTTTCGTATTTAGAAATGGTTACATTTTTTCTTGCGAAATATAATAAATCTAAATCATAACATATGTATAAATAAGTAATTTATAATAGGAATAAATGATTTATAATTTACTTTGAAGGAGTATATCCAGTCCATGTCACTGTCTCCTTACGATTCGTCAGGCATGCGATGTGCCGATTCTGCTGTTCTCTTGTGGACTGAATCCGCCGGTTATCGGGCGCTCAATGAGGAAAGAAGGTTCGCAACGGCGTCGTCTTTTCTCGAAGTTTCGCGTGCTAAACAATAAAATAAAATAAAAGGACCTTAATAAAGTTAATATAGCGCGATCATTTCGAGAATACGACTTTTAAACATTCTTTCTTTGCAACTTTTTTTGTGGCGCGGAAATTAATAAAACAGGGTAAGGCGGAAATAGACGTTGAGAGAAACATATAAGGATAATATGCAGAAACAATAATACATCAGGAAGGCAGTTCCGAACGCATGGCCAACAGTATTCAAGGCGAATGCAGTTCGATATATTGTGGTCGTGACTTTTCTCCCCTGTACATACATATAGGTGTGTATGTTTATGTCCATGTCAGAACTCCTACAAAGAATAATCACGTACTGGTTCAAATTAGCTTTAAAATACAATAAAACACAGGTAGTATGCGACAATGAAAGTTTTTTAAGCGAGATAACGGGAAACGCCATCTTAGAACCGCAAGAGCTACAGTATCCCACGAACAGTCGGCATCGGACCTTTCGGGGGTGTGACTTTTTTTACCTGTCAATCCGCGAGTTTGGAATCTGGTGAAACTCGTTGGCAATCCCTTCAACTTGTTCCGAGCTGTTCGAGACATGTGTTTTCTCTCTCTCTCTCACTAGGCTTTTCTCCATCTGCCTACTTCTTCTCTTACTTTCTCTTTCTCTCCTTCTTCATCTCTCTCTCTCTCTCTCTCTCTCTCTCTCTGAATTGAAGAAGCTTTTCGAGCAAGTTGTTGCGCATTCCATTCGAACACTGCCCACACACAGAGAAACACACAACAGAGAGTGCGCGGCGGCGAGAAAAGAAGCCCGGAAGCCGGAAAGTACAGGCGACGACAACGAACAATAGAAAGGGCAACAACTGTCTTCTCACTCTCTCTCTCTCTCTCTCTCTCACTCTCTTTATTTCCTCTTTCTCACTCTGTCTGCTAGCTCTCTCTCTCTCTCGTTCTAAAGGATGACTTGACCTAAGCACTACAAAAGATTCACTCTCTTTATCTGTTTCTCTCTCTCTCTCTCTCTGCTATCTCAAGTTGCAATGGAGAGGGTGAGAGAGAGAATGAGAGAGATAGAGAGAGAGAAAGATAGAGAGAGAGAAAGATAGAGCGAATGCGAAAGCAAGAGAGTGGCAGAGAAGCAGGGAATGATGTGGCTCTTCAACTTCTCGCTCAACAAGCACAACAGAGTACGTGAGGGCAGGAGACGAAGTTCATTTGTCGGCGGTTCGGATGTGCAATGCTGAAAGATCGAGATGTTGAGGAACTGCCAGGGTGATGATGGGTGACGTTCAAAAGATGAACACAATTGGCAGGAGGAAAAGAAAGCTCTGTCTTTCTGTCGGCCAGTCTCTAACTCTTCCTCTCTCTCTCTCTCTCTCTCTCTTTCTCTCTTCCTTCATGGTCTTCCTATACTTGGCGCCAAGGTGTCTTTTCCGCGCATTGAGTTTGGAATCTGTCATAATTCTTTCTCGATTTCTCCAATCGTCTTTGCATGTTTACCATTTGGAGTCTGTCTTTCTCTACATCTTCTTGACTTTTGATATGCTACGTAGTTTCTTCAAGGTCGCAACACGGAAATCTGTCTCGCAAGAAGTTATGAGGGAAAGAAATAGAAGAGAGAAAAGATCATCTAGAGAGAGAGACAGAGAAAATAGAACAGGAATATATGCATATGTACATGTGTAGGTTTATATGAACAACATGAATATAAATTTTTAATGGATAAATATTTTGAAACGGGTTATAATAAAACTTTTCATACAAGAGTGAAGTTAAAAATCGATAAAATAGGTGCCAAAGATGTGATCCAAGTGGTCGTCTTCACTTTCTTCTGAGCTTATGATGTAGTTTTTGCTCCATTCACTCTCTCTCTCTCTCTCTCTCTCGCTCTCTTTCTTACTCTATCTCTCGTCCATTATTACTGTCGAACAATCTCTAACTCACTCACTCATTCTGAGCTCTTTCCCTTTCTCTTTTCGTCTAAATGTCTCGTTTTGCATGCCATTGTAAAACGAAACAACAGAGACTAACGGGTGAGGAAAAGGAGGAAAGTAATGCGAAGATGGCAGGGAAGCGTAAAGAATTATGACGACTGTGTGAGGACGAACGAATAGGAGAGGGTGAGAGAGAAGCAGGGAG
The DNA here is from genome assembly GCA_945643635.1 of Allodiplogaster sudhausi. NCBI lineage: Eukaryota > Metazoa > Nematoda > Chromadorea > Rhabditida > Diplogasteridae > Allodiplogaster > Allodiplogaster sudhausi. The sequence goes on from CALZFC010000005.1 coordinate 9,601,215, forward strand.
AGAGAGAGAGAAAGAGTGAGAGACGCAGAGAGAGAGGGAGAGAGAGCGCCAAGAATGGTGTAAAAGAGATATGAGCGTGAATGGGAAAAATTCACGCCTATCTCATCAGCTTCCTCTTCTTTGAAACCGGAAATTAGACATCACAAGGCTTTTGAAATGTTGCTGTATGCCCAAGGAGATGAAAAAGGTTTGACTGTGCAAGGATAAGCAAGGAGAGAAGTCGTTATATATTCAACATTTTCCACAAAAAAGATACTGCGCTGAACTGATGTGAACTGATATTTCGCATATGCATGTTCAACAAAATATGTACAGCTAAAATAAGCATATAAAATTTTAGTGCGACAAAACTATGCACATTGAGAATGAGTTCATTTATACAAGTACGCAAAGTGCCTATAAAATGAGGAAAGAGAACTCCTTCTGTCCACAGATGATCTATGTAGTTTGGGAGTGGCCAAAAGGGATGCCCGCAGGGAGACACGGTTATGAGCTGCGCCACTAAAAATATTGTTTCAAAACAAGTATGATATCGCCTCAGGCAGGTAGCAGGGACGCGCCTTTCTGTGAAACAGATGCTTTCGGCGAATGTTGGCGGTCTACTCTTCATATCTCTTTCTCTCTATGTCTCTCAGGCTTATCCTTTCTCTCTTACTCTCAGGATCTCTCACTCTTCCTCTATCTTTCACCCTTCTCGCTCTCTTTCTCCCTTCATTCAATACATCCATACAATGGCCGTGCCTTCCGATTGAGATCTGTCTGCAGGAGAATGAACAGACCAGGACCAAAAGGGCGGAAGAACTAATCGTTCTGCCCTGGCATGGCCCCTTCTCTCTCTTTGTCGCTCTCCTAACTTTGTTGACAGGGTCACGATGTATTCAGGAGAGATGAGCGTGGGATCAACCTTGCGGGTCCGTGTTTTGGCAGTCTAATGGCTGTCGGTCCAGGCTCATGTTGTGTCTGAAGATACAAGCACCCACATCTACCCTCAAGGCTAAAGACACGTTCACGCCCAGCGCCCAGGTAATGTAATGGAATGCAATAGCGTTCGTTAGCTTAGCACTGAAAAGAATGGTTAGGTGGATTACACAGTTGCAAAGATATTTTTATGCACTTTTTAATAGAATTTCATTACATTTGCATTTTGTGACAGGGTTATTAAATTTGGCAGTAAGGATTGCAATATTAATTAAGGTGCTATTAATATAGAATTAATATTTTGATAAATATGAAAATTACAGATTTCGATGCTTTAGCATTAAATTCAAGAATATGTTCGTACAGCAACAAAATATGTAGGAAAATGTGTTTTTAAAGTGAATTAAAGTGCACGATCGAAGCGAATGTGCTGTTGATATGGCCAGGCAGGTGCTTGATAGTAGAAGAGGGGAGGGAGAGTTTATGATAGGAAGAAGGGGGGAATGGCTGAGGGGCACCTTGAGGCAGAGAACGCTCTCTGACCCTCTGTGCACACGCTAGGTGTGACTAAGAAGTAAGTAGGCGAGACAGAGGGAGAGAGAGAGAAACGAGACAGAAACGGAGAGCGAGAGAGAGAAAGAGAGAGAGAGAGAGAGAGTAAAGAAAGAGAGAAAAGAGAGGGGGAAAGACACGAGACGGAAACTGATGAGAGTGTAAGAGAGAGAGAGTGTAAGAGAGAGAGAGTGAGAGAGAGTGAGAGAGAGGGAAATGGAGCGAGAGAAAAAGAGAACAGAGTGACTGAAAGATCAGAACACACAGTGACTTCATTCCGGAGTTCCAGATAATCTCAGGCAATACGGAGGTAGTGGCAGGACAAAAGGCACACGTCGAGTGTGTAAGCGGGTCGAAGATGAAGGAACAATAAAGTGAAATGGAGAGAGAGAACGATTAGAACTGAAAAAACGAAATATATTTTTTTACACAATCAAAAATTGCTTTCAAAAATCTAACGAAAAATGAGGAAATAACAAAAAAAATGCACACTATAGCATGATATTAAAAAAATACGATGGGAAACGCCAAAGAAGTCTAAACCGATAAGAATTCTGATAAGGTTTACTTCACCATTTCAGAATTTTTTTTCCTCGCTCTTTGTTTGCTCTTTCGATTGGCCGGATAAGAAGTGAAAAAGTGAAGGAACGCAGACCGTTTTTTTCTGCTTTTGAGCAATTCCGAGGCTGCAAAAGTGAAAGGATACTGGGAAATCATGGGGATAAGCGAGAGCAGAAAATAGAGGAGAGGAGATATCTCGGACAAGTGAAAGTGAATGACTGAACCGGCGATGATCATGGCCCTCTTTTTCATTTCCTTTCCCTTTTCACTTCTCTCGCTTTCTGATTCTCTCCTCTCTCGTCTCTCTTCTCTCGGCCTCTTTATCTTCCCGCTTTTCTTTTAAAATTTAAACGGTTTGGAGATGTCGAGAGCAACTGATATGTATTTGGCAATGTAAACTGTCATCAAGTAAGCAAGGAGAGAGAGAGAGTGAGAGAGAGACATGGACAGATACTGCAAAGAGATGAGACAGAGGGAGAAAAAGAGAAAGAGAAGGAAATGGCAGCAAGAAAGTGATCATGGGCCAATTTCCATCTGCGATATTCTACATACTTGCTGTTCAAAGGTCTTTTCACACGAAGCGTCAAAAATATTCGCAGGCCTGAATTGGGTTGAACTTTTTCTGTAAGATCTACGATGTTTTCCCGGTGCAGTTTCCCTCCATCTCTATTTCCCTCTTTTATCCTTTCTCTCTCACTCTCTCATTCATTCTCTCTCTCTCTCTCTTCCTACTCTCTCTTTCTCTCTTCCTACTCTCTCTCTCTCTATCTCTCTCTCTCTCTCTCTCTCGTTTTCTCCCGTCTCTTTCTCCCTCTTTGGCTCATTACTGCGCAATTTCATCGCCCGCACGATCTTCTTTCTCTATTACGCGATCGAGTCTGAAAAGGGGAGTTCGGGTCTTCTTCTTTTCTCTGCGCTCTCTCGAATTTGTATGCTCTCTACCTTTTCTCCTCACTGCCTGCTCTTGTTACCTGCTCTCTCTCTCTCTCTCTCTCTCTCTCTCCCTCCACCCACTTCTCGCCTTTTCAGGAGATTGTCCTGAGGTGAGGCGGCTGAGTGGTCAAGCATGTAACACGGTTACCCAAGATGCTTGACTCAAATTGGATGAGACAATTGTGGAGATGTGACAATTCGGAAGACGCCAGTTCATAATCATGATAGGAATTGAGGTAGCAAGCGAGAGACAGAGGGAAAGAGAGAGGCTCAGATAAGAAAGCTATTTCAAGGTCTGTGTTTTCCTCCGATATTGCGAGATAAGGAGTATGAAAGCAACAAGGAGGTAGTATCGAGAGAGAGAGAGAGAGAAACATAGTGAGAATTAGTGTGAGAGAGAACAAGCGACTGATGATAAGCGTGAAATACGCTTACGAAACTGATTAAGGTGACCCAATTGAATTTATTTGGGATGAAGCTCTCGCTCTATCATTAAGCGAGGCTGAAAGCGAAGAAGAAACAGCAGACATAAGTATGTTTTTGATGTCACACACGAAAGAATAGCAGGGCGTCATCCACTTCTCTTTGCAATGGGCCAAAGTATTTTGGCTGTTGCTGCTCACCATGACCAGAGTGAGCACACACACAAAACACGCGGCTACATTGTATTAGCTTGCATGGGTCCTGCGCGAAAAATTGGTTATAATCAGAGAGGAGCTCCACACAAAAGGAGGACTGTATGGGGGGGGGGGGGTGAGAGAGAGAGGCAGAAAGAGAGAGGGAGTTGGAGATCATGAGAGAGGGCAAAGAAGCCAAGGCAAGGTCAGCAGCTTGTTGCACGGGGGCAAAGAGTGAAAGCACTCCTCCACATACATTTTCATTTTCATTTGTACTTCATAAGAGCTCTCTTTCTTTAGCTCTTCTCTCTTACACTTTCTATTTCTTATCGGCCGCTCTCTCTCAATCTCTCAATGTCCCTCTCTCTCTCTCTCTCTCTCTCTCTCTCTCTCTGAATATGGGCAAACGGGCACACATGGCATGGCACACAGAAAATGGAAGGCCGTTCGTTCGAAGCTGCCCGCGCGCTAAAAGCATACCTATTTGTTGCGGAAGGCATGAATGATGAACGCTCGCGGGGTTAGGGAGCGAGAGAGAGAGAGAGAGAGAGAGAGAATGTGAAGGAAAGATCGGGAGAGGGGAAAAAGGAGTAGAGAGAAAAACATGAAGGAAGAGAGAGAGGGAGAGAAACAGAAAGTGTGAGAGAAGAGAGCGAGAGAAACAGAAAGAGTGAGAGAAAAGGGCGAGAGAACGGATGAGAGTATTAGAGAACAAGAGAGTGAAGATCGAGGGAAAGAGGAAGAGAGAAAGAGAGAGAGAGAGAGAGAGAGAAACTAAAACAATGGCACAGGTAATGGCAGTCTTGCCCGCTGCACTCGTCGAGTCATGACTTGGCGGGAGAGATGAAGTGGCACGATAAGCAGTCGATGTGGATGGAGATGGCTGATAACTAAGGTAGAAGGAGGGGAGAGAGAGAGAAAGAGAAAGAGAGAACGTGAGAGAGAAACAGAAATTCAGAGAGAGAGAGAAAGAGAGAGAGAGAGAAAGCGAGATAGAGAGAGAAATAGAAAATCAGAGAGAGAGAGAGAGAGAGAGAGAGAGAGAAAGCGAGACAGAGAGAGAGAAAGTAGAATGAGCCCCGTCGGCAATAATTGAAAGACAAAATCTCTATGTATATGCATTAGGACCTTGCCCATTCATCTCATGGTCAGTGGCACCAAACAAGCCCTTCACAAGTTTTGTGCTTTCCCCTTGTAAATATCCTTGTGTATTCTCCAATCGAGATCAATATATCAATGTAGTATCAGTTATATTTGAATGGTTTTGATTTTCAATCAGATATTAAATCTCTCGCATTGTTTTACCAAGTCTCCCCGGGGAATAGCTCCTTATCATAAAATATACATTTCTCGCAGTGCTATAAACTCAGCTCATTTCAGCTCTGTTTCATGTTTGACAACTCTTCATGAGAGTGTTGAATGCTTTGCATCGTCTCCTTCTCGAAGATTGAACAAAATGACTAAGGAAGATGAAGTAAATCTGCATATTTATGTCCTCCACATGAACGAAATGTGAAAAAGAGGAAGAATGTAATGTAGAAAAGAAGACTATAGATTGGCTCCAATCTTCACAGCAAAAGAGACGGAAAGTAGAGCAAAACACAAACTTTCTCACTTTAATTAATATTACTACTAAACTTCTACCGCTAGGTTCTGCAATCTCTCAATCTTGGACAATAACATCTGTTGTTGTTGTCTCTAGACAGGCAAAGTGGCTACCATCGAACTGCGCGGCTTCCTAACTAAGACTTCTACATTCTTCGACTCGTAAGGAGAGAGGGAAGGAAAGAGTGAGAGAGGGCAATCGGAGTAAGGTATAACTGATGAGAGAGGAGTGAAAAGATAAAGAGATAAACAAAGCACAAGAGAAAGAGAGGGAGAGAGAGCATTAGAGAAAAGGAGCGAGAGAGAGAGAGAGAGAGAGAATTGAACAAGAGAAAAGGAGAGTGAAAGAAGAGATGTTGAAAGTGTGCTCACAATCAACGGTAAAGGTTGAAGCGGGAGAAAGTAAATGAGCTCTCTTCGCGCCCTCTGCAAACTGCCGTATATTTGTGTGAGTACCGTTTTGCTTATCGATAAGTTGGCTTTCTCTAAGAGGACCGCTTTGCATGGCAATTTCCTTCAGCAGAATTTCCGGGGTTCTCTCTCTCTCTCTCTCCCTCTTTCCTCTCTTTCTCTCTGACTTCTTATTTGCATTCCACAAGTTTTTGAGCCATTTTTCTTCTTTTATTCAAAGGGTATTGTATGTAATATAGACAGATGCTTTTCACAGTCGTGGGAAGCTCTCCTTGCACAATCGAACATTTCTTTTGATTTCTCCGCTTCTTCCCTCAATTTCTTCCGTCTCCCTCTGCTTCTCCACACTTTCCTATTCAGCAATGCAAGTCCAAGGCAGTCCTGTGGCTGTCCATTAGGAACCGGAAAGGAGGGTGAGAAGAGTTTTGTAGTAAACGTGATGAAAGTGGAAGAGATGAGGCAAGGAAGGTATCCTCGATAATATTTCCTTTCTGGAGAAATTCACAATGGAAATCGCCTTGTAAACACCAAACCTAGATCGACTAGACTCTGCTTGCAAAAATGAAGAGAAAATACCAGCAGCAAGGGCAAAAACAAATTTAGGGGCAACGAAAACAGAATTGTATCATCATCTTTGATGATGAACTCTACATACCTACCCCATTCGGCTGCTCTCTTCTCTCTCTCTCTCTCTCTCTCTCTCTCTCTCTCTCGTGTCATTCCTTTTCCTCTGTTCCTCCCTTTTCAGCACTTTGACCCTCCGCAAACTTGCCGCTGATTACTCTTTGCTACCAAAAATGAACAGGCCAGCAAATTGCAAATGGAAGAGCATCCATGGAGAGGCAGGACCAGAAAATGGCAGCCAAATGATGGAGAAAGACAGAGAAAGTTGTTTTGGAGATGAGGCTGGAAGGGGTTGATTAGGTCAGCGGAAGCTGCGCACAACATGCATTCAATTCCCTATCAAATCTGTGGAAAATAGCCAAAGTTAAAATATTTGACTGTCCCGATATTACGACTCGGAGGAATCTAAAGATCGATAAGTCAATGACATATCAATAAATCGGCCACTTCGACTTCTTGCAATTTCCCGCCAAAACGTGATATTGAACAGTAAATGGGGTGGATAATGAAACAGTGTGAAGAAATAAAGCAATTCGATAGGGAATGCGGACCCACAAATAAACGAGTAATAAGTGAAATGCAGGCGATCCTTTTTCTCTACCGCACACTCTTTCTCAATTCTCTGTCACTCTTGCTCCTATTCTTCGTATTTCTTGTCCTTCCGCTCTCTCACTCTTTTTCTTTCTTAATCACGCTCTTTATCGCTCCTCTATCCCCTCTCCCACTCTCCCCCTCCCTTTGGACGCGGGAAGAGGAGCATATATATGTTCATCTCATTCACTTGCCCAGAGTACTTCACCTACATAATACTTTCTTCAGAGCTACCAGACACACGTGAACGGCCTAGCAGAATAATGAAGAGAGGACATTAATAGGAGAAGGGAGAAGATAATCGATACGCCTTCAAAGTAAAACTAATTATTTACATACATACATACATATATGCATCTACTATGCAGTTTGCCTATTTCATATGTATGTATATACGTATGCGTCGGTGAGGAACGCATGCCGATTAAAACAGGCTTCAATTAAGAAAAGAAAAAGCTGTTCCCAACGATCCTGCTCATCATTTTATCGTTCCAATACTACGTTCTTAACATTTTTGCGATAATGAAAATTTCGAATAAAAGTAGAATATTCTGTTATGTAAATTGCACTACCATAGAAATCTTAAATTAGAAATGCGTCAGTTAGATAGGAATATTAGGCAGAAGAGCTAGGAATCATATATTTGGAAAACATACATATATCACAACAAATGACTGAAAGTTATTTTTAGCGTCGCACATTTTTCTGAATTGATTCATAAATCAACGCTTTGATTCATTGTCACCCCACATGAATCAAAGGAATTTGTACTAGTTCCTCCATCTGTAGCTTGCCCTTCTTTCTCGATTACTCACCTCTTTGTTAGACCCCTCGGGGGTTTCTCAGTTGATCATCCTCGTGACCCCTCTGACTACCGCCGCGACACTTCCTCACTCTCTGCTCATCAAATGCGCTTACACCACACAACCGGCCACACAAGCTACTGTTGCCACCCCGGGCAGTTTCACTGGAATTCCAGCTACTCAGCGAGAACACATCGAAGAGAATGGGTACAATGGGTTGGGAGGGAGCGAGAGGGAGAGGAGAAGAGAGCGAGAGAGAAAGAGGGAGAAAGTGAGAGGGAGGGAGAAAGAGGGAGCTAGAGGGAAATAGAAAGAGATTGAGAAAGAGAGATAGAGAGATAGAGAATAAGGCAGAGCAAGAGCTTGAAAACATAGCGAGTGATAGATTCAGTGATAGAGAAGAATATTCAGTGATTGAAAAGATTCCCCTTCTGTCGGCACCAAACAAACACTTTTTTCTATCGTCTCACTCCTGTTAACTGCTTCATTCTCGTAAAGTATTTTTCACCCTCTTCACTTGCTATCACACTCTTTCACGCTGGCTCTCTCAATCTCTTTCTCTCTCTCTCTCTCTCTCTCTCTCTCTCTCTCTCTCTCCCTCTTCGGATTGACCTCCTCGGGGAAACACTCAAGGCGAGAGTTGGCTGCTAACATCACTTTCGCAAGCACGCAAGGTGATTAGTGCTAGGGGCAACCGTTAACTCTGATCAGCTGAAGTGGAAAGAGAAAAAGAAACAGAGGATGGCAATGAAATACATATATTCTCGACATTATATTATCGGACTATCTGAAATAGTCCGATAATAGTATTCATTTTGAAATTGTTCATGCTCGAACCAGCTTTAAGAAATTTTTTTTTAAATTCATTCACGTTATATTCTAAAATAAAGATAAAGAACAGATTCAACTCATTAATACAGGTTCGAAATAAGATAAAACTACGAACTCATTACTTAACAAAAGGCAACTTCTAACGAAAAATGGAATGGAGTGAACAAAAAATGAAATTGAACACTACAAATATGAGGCTTCTCATTGAATTGGAATATATTAAAGAAAAAAAGCTGTAAGCATATGCATGATTAAGACTAATGGTAAGTAGCATATAAATAGGATCGAGAATAAATGGTCTCGATGAAAGTGAAACGGGATACCGTCCAGTCACGGTGGT